>CM032483.1:20135689-20735689 GCA_019059595.1 Marasmia exigua | reverse complement strand
ACGGAACATGTGGGTTCACGCAAGTGATTGTCATTCATTTTTGTTTGTATACAATCATGTATCCTTATGTGAGAGAAATAAATAAATATTTGATTTGATTTTTGATTTGATTTGATTCCACCCTCATCATATATATTTTTTAATATACATTAAATTCCACGGACATTGGTTCCGTGCCTTTTTTGTGCTTATTTTTTTAAGGGTCACAACATAGCATTTTCTCCGCAATAAAATTAAAATTAAATAAAATTACAATAGCTTAAGGTGACGGGTAGGGCACACTAGCGACGCCAATCGATTTTTATCCAAAAGCGGCCACTTTTAGCGTGAATCAATTTTTCGCGTACAAATGTTGGGTCCGCATTTGTGCATGGTTATTTAATAAAAAGTATAAGTGTTTGCCGAGAGGTTGCAACCCTGAAATTGTTTAAAATAGATCCGGTTTAGTAGCTAACAATTAAAAACGAATGGTGTCGCTAGTTACCCGTCGCCTTAAGTTTAGGCAGTCATTGATAAAATTAGAGAAAAACACTGTTGAAGATTGAAATGTTTACTTGTCAACAAAATGAAAGGAAGGAAGAAATGACAATAGAAAAGTAAAAGTCTAGATACAAAATAGTAAATGGAATATCAATTAAACTAATAGAAATATAGCCAGTACCTATTTAACATAGAGGCTACATTACAACACCAGCCCTTAATTGAGATTCCATAGTTGACTAAATAACCTAACTATGTCAAGTGCACAACCCTAAACCGACAGTACATTTGGAATGCGCAACCCTACCTAACGGCTTTGTCAGCATATCGGCACACATGTCACTAGTTGGTACATATTCAATTAAAATAGTGCCTTCAGCGACTTTTTCCCTTATGAAGTGAAAACGGGTATCGATATGCTTAGTCCTGTTGTGATGAATAGGATTAAGTACAATCTTATGTGCACTCTGACTGTCATTGTGCACGGTAACCGGAGTCAGAGAGGTGCCACTCACCTCCTGAATCAACCTCTGTAAGAAGGTGGCTTCCTTAGCCGCTGAAGTTAGGGCCATATACTCTGCTTCCGTTGATGACAATGCAACGGTGGGCTGTTTTTTCGATTCCCAGCTAATTGCTCCACCGGATAAGCTGAAATAGAAACCCGTATAGGACTTTCTGTCAGTGGGATCATTTGCCCAATCACTGTCTGCATACCCAGTCAGACTGAAATCTGGAACCCTCTTGTAAGTTATGCAGTAATCTACTGTTCCTTTCAGGTACTGCAACACCCTTTTTGCAGCCAACCAGTGTTGTTTATCAAACTTTGCAAGAAATTGGCTAAGATAGCTAGTTGCATAGGCAATGTCAGGGCGAGTATTCACAGATATAAACATTAAACTACCAATGAGTGATTGATATGGATACGGATGCAACTCACCGCTCTTATTTGGTTCCAACTTCACCTTTTGTAAGGGAGTAGGGGCAGATTTACAGTCTGCCATATTAAACTTCTTAAGAACATTTAAAATGAACGTTTTTTGATTAATTTTTACACAGTTCTTTGTTTGGGAAACATTTAAACCAAGATAATAGTTTAAAAGTCCCAAATCCTTAATACCAAAATATTTTTGCAAATCACATTTGACAGCGTCTGCCAATTTGTCATCTTTATGACAAACAATTATGTCGTCAACATAAACTGCCAGTATGACAAGTTCCTTTCCAAATAGTTTGGTATAAATACATGGTTCTGAAGGAGCCCGTTTAAAACCTAACGCAGAAAGAGTTTCATTCAGCTTTGTGTTCCAAGCACGAGGCGCTTGTTTCAGCCCGTACAAAGCTTTCTTGAGTAGGCAAACTTTATTCTGTTGGCTTGGTTTCTCAAAACCTTGCGGTTGTACCATATATACATCCTCCTCCAATTCTCCGTTTAGGAACGCTGTGTCCACGTCTAAATGTCGCATCTTGAGGCCTAATTTTTGCTGCAAGTGCAAACATCATACGTAACGAAGAATTGCGAATTACTGGCGCAAAGGTTTCTGTATAATCCACACCAGCGGTTTGGCTATAGCCTTTGGCTACTAGCCGGGCTTTATATTTCGCAACTGCACCTTCTGCATCCTTCTTTACCTTATATACCCACTTGCATGGTATTATCTTTTGACCATCAGGTTTATCAACCAAAATCCATGTTTTATTATTAATGAGGGATCTATATTCATCTCTCATAGCACCCATCCATTTGTCTCTATCTTCTGATTGAATAGCTTGATTGAAGGTTTCAGGCTCATCAAAACTATAGCTTGCTGACACAAAACCTTTATCTTTCGCTAATCGATTCCTTAAGGGATACCTTCCTTGGAAAGTAGGTTCATCAGTAGAAACCTGTTCTTCGAGAATATCCTCCTCATCGTGGGGAATTTCTTCATCAGAAATAGGGTCCTTCTGGATCAGGATCGATTTGTGCAACTTCTACGTTCACCTTAGTAGAAGTGCCAGAGCTACCAGCAATGGATTTTGAACTTCCGCTTCATTCCTGTTTGAGAATACCATCACTGCAGGGGGATCAACAGGAAACTGGCCTGCAGGATTATCACCTTTCAAATCAGAGAAAGCATCTTCGAAGAACACAACATCCCTAGCTTTTAAGAGTCTTCTCGGATAGCTCGCATCTCGGAAGTAATAATTACACTGGATCTTCCGAATATCCAACAAAAGTGTACTGTTTAGCCTTCACATCCAACTTTTTCCTTTGACAATCTGGAATGTGTACTAGTGCTCTACAGCCAAACACTCGTAAGTGACTCAAATCGGGTTTTGAGCCGAACCATATCTCATAAGGAGTAAGGCGATCTAGAGCTCTATGCGGGGATCGATTCTTCAGGTACGTTTGCCACTTCTATAGCATCCCTGCCAATAGGCTTTGCTAAGAAAACCACCAGCTAACATACACCGCGCTTTTTCCACAATCGTTCTATTTGAACGCTCCGATACTCCATTTTGTTGCGGACTGTGTGGAACTGTGGTTTGATGCACAATACCATTAGAACGTAAATAACTAGAGAACTGTTCATTAACATACTCTGTTCCGCAGTCTGTTCTTAATGCCTTAATTTTAGCTCCTGTTTGGCGCTCGACTAAAGACTGAAAAGCGATAAATTTTGCTTTTACTTCCGTCTTAGAAGCCAAGAATAAACAAAAGTAAGTCGAGAAAAGTCATCAATGAAGAATAACGCATATTTCTTACCTTGAAATGAATTTTCCGACATAGGTCCACAAATATCGCTGTGGATCAATTCCAATAACGAATTTGTACTCTTAGGCTTATCCACACTTACCGTGAAGGGTTTTCTTGCTTGTTTCCCTTCAACACATGGTATAACATGGCTCCTTATCCACTGCTGAGTAATCCATTCCAACTGCACGTCCATTCCTTAGGAGATTCATGTCAAACCTGCAAAGATGACCTAACCGCTTGTGCCACAGCTGAAATTGAGACGGACGGTTAGTGCGTACATCAACAGCCTGAACTTGAGAATCTGCAGAATGACAGTCAGAATTCACATCAAGAGCTACATTTTTGTTAATATTAACATCTAATGTATAAAGCCCGCCATGTACTGAACCGTGTAAAACAGGATTACCTTTATAAGAGAAATAATCTCTATCAAAAAAATTACAGCCAGTATTATCAAAAAGTACACATAAACCTTTATCGACTGCTTTCTTAACCGAAATTAAATTAGTGTTCAATTTAGGTACAAGTACAACTTCACTAATCTTGTCGATACTACTATTAGTACTGATTGAAACTGTTCCGATTCCCACGGAATCTATCGCTTCTCCGCTAGCGACGGTCACCTTGCCAGAATGCAGCGGTTTGAGTTCTGTCAGCCAATCAGACCTTGAAGTCATATGAGAAGTAGCTCCAGAGTCGATGTACCACGTATCTTTATTACCATTTACTCCCAAGGCAGTTATTGATGTTGAATCATGCTTATTCTTCAACTTATTGGGGCAATTGTATTTAGTATGACCTCGTACGTGACAATCAAAACATACAACCTCCTTCTTCTTCTTCGTCTTGGTACTATGTTGAATAATTTGACCTTTCTTCGAACGCAACGCAGACTCACAATCATAAGGCTTGGTTTTCGACATCTCATTCAACAGTTTTGCCTTTACCATGACCGTGGTAACCTCAACATTACAATTTTCTAAAGCCATGACCAAGGGATCGAAGTTATGCGTTAGACCTCCCAATAGTATCGCAGCCAAAGAAGAATCCTCGATTTTCTTACCAATATCAGCGAGATCTTGAGCGGTACTTATAACGGCATTTATATACTCTTCGATAGTATTAAACTCTTCAAGACAATATCGGTAAAGCTTACGTTCTAAAGCTAACCTTCTGCCCATGCCCTTATCTTCATAGGCGTTTTGCAACGACGTCCAAGCGGCCTTAGCACTCTCCGCACTCCTCACATGAGTGATGGCTCCTCCATCTAAGGTCATGCAGATTTTGGCTAGTGCTAATTCATCCTTACGCTTTCTCGTTGACTCTGGGGTTTCATCTCCATCAGGATAACCCACAACAGCTTCCCACAGCTGCTCATGCAGTAAGTAAAATCGCATCTTAAACTTCCATGTACTGTAGCCTTCCCGTCCGGAAAGCATACGGATCGCTCCCATTCCCATTGCATTGCTGCTTGTGCCTGGGGACACTCTATCCCCGCTACCTTGCATTTTGCACAATGACGTAGCACAATTTTTTTTTTTCGAGATTCGACGAACTATATTTTCGTGAAAATCATAGTACAACAACACAGCTAATATTATACTTATCAGCTAGCTCGCTTGTAAAGCCTCGTGCTGATAACGTGATAAAATTAGAGAAAAACACTGTTGAAGATTGAAATGTTTACTTGTCAACAAAATGAAAGGAAGGAAGAAATGACAATAGAAAAGTAAAAGTCTAGATACAAAATAGTAAATGGAATATCAATTAAACTAATAGAAATATAGCCAGTACCTATTTAACATAGAGGCTACATTACAACAGTCATGCATGGTTATTGTTAGTAAGTTGAATTTAGTGTAAATTGTAAGTGGGTTTTTTTATGTCTTTGGGGGTAGGGGGTTGGTACTTACGTATAATGTATCAATACGGGGATTAACACGATATTTATTATGTGAAACAACATTGTGTACTCACATATTTGGCTCGACGTTTCGGCTACGTTACAGCAGCCGTGGTCACGAGCGGACTACAAATCCAAACAATCCAAAATCCAAATAATATATCGAGCCAAATATGTGAGTACACAATGTTGTTTCACATAATAAATATCGTGTTAATCCCCGTATTGCTACATTATAGTTATAATACAACGCGAAAATCTAAAAAACTATTTAACAAACCGCTTTGGTATTTACGTAGTTTATGGGCTTCAGAGGGGAGAGTTTTGGGGTATGTGGTCCATCATATGGATGGATGCATGGCAGTCTAGTTAACTGTATGTTTCTCGCGGAACTTCCTACCACATACCTCAGTTTTGTGAAACGGTTTGGCTGCGGGAGTATTTCCCGACGGCTACGACTTAGGGACTTTCAACAGTACAGCGTACTCTTTTTAAAGAGGCCGGCAGCACATTAGCGACCTCTTTGATGTTCAGATTCACTATCTCAAATATTGTAGGTGTCCACAATTTTTGAGAAACTGTCCAAGACTGGCAGGTTTCACGATGTTCTCCCTCACCACCTAGCTAGTGGTAGAAATATACACATACTTACTTCCTTACTCCGCTGGCTCACCGACTAGAGAGCGCCACTTTGCTTGCACATTTATTATGCACATCGATTTGAAAATCCAGAGGCGCAGGCTCGGATTCGAGTCACGATCCCCGTATAAAAGGTGCGCTATCCACTGAACTACCACTGCTCACTTAATTAAAACTTCTTCTCTTCATCATAGCGTGTAATTCCCGGTTGCGTCCAAAGCTGTCGCTTCGGAGCCCGGGGTACGCTTAGACCATGAATCAGGAAGGGGGGGGTCTGGTAATTACAATGAAGTGACTGTCGCCTGACCTTCGCAACCCTTTAACAGGGGAACCAGACCAACTGAATCATAGTTACACGTTTCAGAAACTTTTTCCGAAACGTGCAGGTTTCCTCACGATGTTTTCCCTCACCGCCGAGCAGATGGTAATGGTAGAAATTTCAATACGCATATAGATTTGAAAAACCGGCCAAGTGCGAGTCGGGCTCGCGCACAAAGGGTTCCGTAGCAGCAAAGTCCAAAATTACAGTTAAATCAACCTATCTCAAAAACTAGAAGAGATACTTTGATCAAACCAAAAATCGTTGAAAGAGTTAATTAGCATGCATCACCTCTATTTTTTTTAGAATTTTATACCCCGTAGTTATAAAAATAGAGGGGGGGGGGACATACTTTTTACGACTTTGAGAGCTGATATCTCAAAAACCGTTCACTTTAAGAAAAATGTTTTTTAGAAAACTTTATATCATTTTAAAAGACCTTTCCATTGATACCCCACACGGGTATGTACATCGAAAAAAAAAATTTCATCCCTCAGTTACATGTATGGGGGGCCCCACCCCCAATTCTTTTTTTTACTATTTAGTGTCATATTTTTGTAGCGGTTCATACAACACATATTCCCATCAAATTTCATCACTGTAGTACTTATAGTTTCCGAGTAAATCGGCTGTGACAGACGGACAGACGGACAGACGGACATGACGAAACTATAAGGGTTCCGTTTTTGCCATTTTGGCTACGGAACCCTAAAAAAAACCATTGGTGCATGCTCGGATTCAAACCACCCTCCACCCTGGACAAACATTCGTGCGATGAACACTTGTGTTTGTTCGGTGTCTGGGTGTAATATATGTATTTAAGTATATATTTGTGTTCCTCTGTTGTCTGATATCTGTAACACAAGTGCTTAAGCTACTTAGTACGGAATCAGGTCAACTTATGAGATGTTGTGAGAATTATTATTATACAATTATTGTCTCGTACGCCAAATGTGTAAAATTCACCATGCCAAATGTAAGGCAGGTCAATACTAGTAAATAAATAAATAAACCTCGTCCACCTGCGTGGAAGGCGCGTTCGTATCCATTGAGCTACCATCGCTCTACTACTTAATTAAAACAGCATACTTAATTAATGCTTAACCTTTGGCAATTGCCTGTGTAAAACTCGGAAAATGAATTAAAAACACAACATGCTTCACACTGTACCGAATTAGCATCCGATTCGTGACCAGCCTTAATTGATCAAGAATCAGAAATCGATTCCCACCGACGCGAATGAGCGAGTCGCACCTGCCTCAATCGATTCTTAATTCTAGTAGCGAGGTGCTGAATATTATATTGAAGTTTTGAATTTTAATTGATTGAATGCTAACTGTGTGTGAATTAGCACAAACTACATTGAAACAGAACGTCGGATGCCTACATCGCTAAAAATCGCTAAATACGCGCTTACAGTGATCTCAGTTCTTTTTTGTGATAGGTGGCGGACGAGCAGACGAATCACCTGATGGTAAGCAGTTGCCGCCAGCCATAGACACCCGCGACACCAGTGGAGTCACAAGTGCGCTGCCAATCTTTTATCCCCCTTTCCCTCGGATTGAGCCTCCGGTACCCTCACTCACGCAGCGAAACACAGAACAGTGCTGCTTCACGATGGTTTTCTGTGAGGCCGTGGTGTCACTCCGGTTGAACCGGCCCATTCATGCCGAAGCGTGGCTCTCCCACGGTCGAAAGTGTCGGCACAATGATAGAGACAGACGTGCGGGAGAGATACGATACCATATAGGTACTGCCTAGCGCGTAGGACAACAAACTCTTCGATAACAACCTTAGCTACGTACGTAAGCACTAAAGAACATTTTTTTGTGCTAGAGGCGTCAAACGAACAAGCGAGTCACCTGATGAAAAGTAATCATCGCCGCCCATTAACATCCGCGAAATAGGAACATTTTTTTTTTGTGCTAGAGGCGACAAACGAGCAAGCGAGTCACCTGATGGAAAGTAATCATCGCCGCCCATTAACATCCGCGAAATAGGAACATTTTTTTTTTGTGCTAGAGGCGACAAACGAGCAAGCGAGTCACCTGATGGAAAGTAATCATCGCCGCCCATTAACATCCGCGAAATAAGAGAGATCGCTAATGCGTTGCCGGCCTTTTTAAAATGGAGTACACTCTTCTCTTGAAGGTCCCTTGGTCGTAGCCGTCGGGAAATACTCCCATAGGTAAACTGTTCCACAAAACTGAGGTACGTGGTAGAAAGTTATTTATTGCTAATATAATATTACACAGAATGTCATCGAAATGTCAAATGTTTTAGGTACCTAAGAGTTTTAGTACTCGTCTCCCTCTCAGTCCCCATTATTACAAATCGCGAACTAAGGATAGTCCCGGAACAAAATTTGTGCCAGTGTCAGCCCCTTTTAACATTGAGTGTTGGAACGGGATGGCATGAGCTCTAGTTGCTTTGGAGTCTGGAGTACCTGCACTTTGACCATGATCCAGGGTTTGGTAAGACGAGCAATAACAATAACAATTCGCAACCTGTCTTGTCTGGGTTCCCCTGTCTAAGTAACCAGCCTTGACTACCTCGGTCGCGCAGTGGTTGGTGGGTCGCACTTTAAAGCTACCGGGCCAATATTTGCACCTGAGTTTTTCTGTTAAGAAATTCTCATTGTCAGCCCGGAAGTTGGCGGTTTTGTACCCCCGTGCCTCGGAAATCACGTTAAGACGTTGCTCCTGCGCCTAATACCTCTTCGGTCGTGTCACACTGGTTTCATGACGGTACGGGAATAGAGAGTGCACTTGTGTCTGTGCAAACACTTGTGCAGTATATTATGTCCTGTCCGTCGATGGCTGATCGCTGAGATTGGCCGCCATGAGCGAAATATCGGAGGACATTAACCAAACTAATTCAGAATTGTTAAATCAATTGTTTCATTCAATTAATGTCCTAAACGTTTTCTTTCAACGACTAGAAAAAGCTAGATGTTATTTAATTTATCGCTCCAGGAACGGACATAACACATCAATGTTTGACGACCTGTTTGGAACAGTGGTAGTGAACGCTGCCTTTGGTCCAAGGGTTGCGGGTTCGATCCCAACACAGTACAAGCATTTGTGTGCATGAACTGTTGGTTTGTATTGGTCTGGGTGTTTCCTATGTATTATAAGTATGTATTTACAAAAGAAAAATATTATATGTACATATTTGTAATCCCACTGTTGATTCTGATATCCGTAACACAGGTGCTTGAGCTACCTATCTCGGAGTTACATCAATGTACCTATGTGATGGTGTGAAATATTTATTTATTTAATGTCAATAAATCGGACAAATTTCTTCAGTCAATTCTCACCCTAACAATTAACATGTTTGGTTCAATACAGGGTGTATCGGTGAACATTTACATCCCTTTAAGCAATTGTTCTATCAACCATTCTGAACAACAGTTCTATGACTTTTGGAAATTCGCATGAAAAAATTCAACTTCTCATACAAAGTTGGTCACGTAACTGGTAATTTTGTATGGGGGGTTGAAAAAATTTTCGACCAATTTCGAAAAGTCATAGAACAAATGTTGCTCAGAATGGTTGGTAGAACACGTGGTTAAAGGGATGTAAATGTCCACAGATACACCCTGTATAATGAGAAAAAATTACAAAACTTTATTTAGTAACCTGTTATGCGGCTGTCTGTACGTAGCTAAGCTCTCAAAATAGAACTGAACAGTAAGCAGCCGGTGGCATCATCAAGCATGGCCTTTGATAAACGAGCTTCGCTTCTTCTAGTTAAAAAAATATTGAACTTACAATACTTTACTTTAAACTATACCTCTTATTTCGTTGCGATAAAGTTCATTTTTGTGAATGCTTCTCATCGTTGCGCGCGCGCTCGTGATCGCACGCGCACCTCGGAAGTCACGAAGATGGTTGTTTGTGGCTCTGTCCACTCCACTCACAATGGCGTAATTTGTAGTGAAGCATCTTTCCCTTTTTTTCCCGACTTCCCGACTGCTCCGGAGGTCACTCAACTAATTAGACGATTTTTTTTAAGTCATAGGTGGCAGACGAACAGACGGACCATCCGTGACCCCATTGGAGTCACAAGTGCGCTGCCAACCTGTAAACCCCCCATTCCCCCGGATTGGGCCTCCGTTACCCTCACTCACGCATCGAAACACAGCAAAGTGCTGCTTCACGCCGGTTTTCTGTGAGGCCATGGTATCTCTCCGGTCGAGCCGACCCATTCATGCCGAAGCGTGACTCTCCCACGGTCTAATATGGCTAATTATTGCATTTTCAGGATAATTTATGGTAAACGGATCATCTGATGGTAAGTCACCGCCCATGGACACTCGCAACACTAGTGTAGCCACAAGTGCGCTACCAATCTTCTGGTATATCTCCGGTCAGGCCGGCCCATTCATGCCGAAGCATGGCTCTCCCACGGTTCCTTTTCCTTCATCCTGATAGAAGGTTAAAATTGATATAGAAGATTCCATCCTCGATCATTATTTCTGTCTTTTTTAATACACTGTGTCCAATCATTAGAATGACGTTACATACACCGAGTTGGTTGTGTTTAAAAACAGTTAGTTTGAAACAATTGCGTTTTGCTGGAGATAATTTATAACTGCGAGGCGATAGCCGGCGCGGGCGCATGTGATACCCTTAAGTAACCGTTGCGCGGGATTAGCCAATAGGCATAGGCAAGTAGGCCGAGGGCGGTGCTTTGAGAAATAGGTTAGAACCTTACAGAAATATTGTTATTTTCGAAATAGTTATCGGAAGAGCAAACATAATTACTACGCTACTCTACGTTAAAGGTCAGGTAGCAATCACTTAAGGCGAAGGGTCCTAAGGTAATTACTAGCGAGCCAATTGATTCAACTCTGTAACTACTAAATTGGATCTATTTTTAACAATTGCGGACCAACCCACCACCTCCCATGGCCATACCAACACTATGGTTATACTGGCCGAATTGTGGGAGATGTGCGCGGATATTGCGTGTCCTTGGGACTATTGCACTCCACCGCGCACAATTCTTGACTCCCTCCAAGTTATAATCTCTGTCCTTGTCCCTAATTGTGCGTTTCTCCCCCTTCTGGGGCCGCAGACGCCACATCACAGGTGGCGCCCTCTAGCGCCGAGCAGTCCGGGTCGTTTCTCCGTCTGTGCCTGGCGAAGTTCGCCTCCGAGGACACAAGGTCCGGGTACCAGATTGGTCCAGGTTTGTCAACCACAGTCCCTCTTAGCAGCTCCCCACGAAGGTCCTGATATACCGGACAGCACCACAATACATGGTGTCTGTCCTCCTCGCGATCCCCACATATACACGTGCTGTCATCCCTGAGACGCATATAACAATTGCGGACCGTCAGAAACTCGGCAAACATGTATACAATTTATTTAATCATACACAAATGTTTGTTCTGTTTTTGTACTCGAAACTTTGATTCACGCAAAAAGTGGCAAGTTTAGGCGTTAACCAATGTTTCGAGTACAAAAACACACCAAAAAGTAGTGCACAATGATTAAATAAATAGTATACTTACCTACAAGGTTTGCCTAGGCTTTGACGGTCTATAATTGAAAACGAAAAATGAAAAAATCTTTCGAATTTCTTAGTATAGCACCCACTCACCTGGACAGTAATAAAAGGAAATCGATTGATACCTCATTCATCAAAATCGGCTGGGTAGTTTAGGCAGAATCTTAAACAATAAACATATTTACATACATAGACTGCTAAAATCATAACCCTTCCTTTTTGGCTTTGCTGTAGTTGGGTAAAAATAGATCCAGTTTTCTAGTCAAAAAGATAAATCAAATGACGTCGCTAGTGTTCATAGGCCTCCTTCAATGATCGTTCCTGTACCACCCGCATCCAAGGGATTCTATGTAATTCCATTCAGACTAATTCTCGATCATCCAAGCTCAAGATCGCTCCAAGCGTGGTAACTTCAGAAAGGATGCCACGCATCGCGTAGCAAAGATGAAGTGGCAGAAGGCTGGTCACCAGAAAGCAAGACGCTACAGTACAGTCCGCTCCTGGAATGGAGAACATGGGGTCAAAAGGGACTCGTCAGAATACCATGATGCGGTGGGACAAAGTTCAAGTTTTCCTCCCGACTTCCCAGTAGTAAATTACTACCTACTTACCTAAACGCACTATTGGTCTAGTGGTTTAAGTACCGGGATGTGATCAGGGCTCCTGGGTTCGATTTTCAGGTCGAGCAAAAAGTATGTTTCGAATATTTCGAACATAGCTCAGGCTTGTGATCAGCAATCCGCATTAGGCAAGCGTGGTGATTAAGCCTTTTTTTTTGGTGACCCAGGAGAAATGCGTTACGCATACCCATCCGTCTGTAAAGGGATGGGTTATGTCGGACTCTCCTCTGGCGACGGCTGGCCGGCCAGAGGCATACCGACTAAAACTCCTGAGACTCTCCCTCATCGTCCATAGTGGGAGAGGTCGTGGGGTGAGGTACGAAACCTGGCACCACGGTCTCTCCCGGACGGCGCCCACACGGCGTCTACACGGCGGGCACGGCCCTTCCTCCCCCGGGGTCGGGGGACAGCCGGAAGAGTTGTGCCGTTCCCACCAGGCGTAGGAGGAGGTCCGTGCACTGCCGGTGGTGGGGTTACAGCCCCACGCACCAGCGGACCTGCTCCTCGCAGGGGAAGGAGACGCAAGTATTAGCGTCGTCTCCTCCCTCTACGTGCCTTGCGGATCGTGGGAGCGAGAGGGTCAGCCTCTCGCTCGCGCTCCGCCGCCTCCTTCGCCGCCATCACGTGCTCGCAATAAGCAGCAAAGGCCTTCCAAGCATCCTCACTCGCCAATATAGCTCTCGCTATATTGGAGAGTGAGAGGTGTGGTGATTAAGCCTAAGCCAACGCTACTATAGCGATGACTTGATTTCTATGATGGGGGCCTGTGCCCTGCAGTGGGGCAATAGGGTAATATTTTTTTTAAGAACTCACTTTTATTCTTAACTTTTATATTTAAGAAACTTCTCGAATGCCTGCAGCTAAAATATTTTAAAATACGTGTTAATCGCCCCTCGCGGTGTTCGTGCACAAAAACAGTTAATTTGAGTTTTTTGTGCGGTTATTTATATTTGCTTAGGGAAGCGGCGCGTGAGCACTGTTATAATATTGAGACAGTGGAGCCAACGGCAGTGAAGTTAGGAAGTTTTATTACTATGAGATAGGGTCAGAGAAGCAGACGGATCAGCTCGTGGCAAGCTGCTAATGGACACCGTAACACCAGTAGAGTTATAACAGCTCTGCCTTTAAAGCATACTAGGTATTGACCATTAGGAAAATCTTTGCTATTTGGTCTAACTTCATTAAATCACTACATAACGGTCGCACTCAGAGATGTCAATCAAGCTAAATGTTCATTAACTTAATTATAAGATAGTCCTTATTTCTTTAAACGTATTGAAATAAGTGTGAATATTTTTTAAGTACTTAACCATCATATGTAGTTAAGTTGACGTCTCTGAGTGAGGCAAGTAGTGTAGCTACTTTACTGTTTCCACATTATACTGTATCACTCGCGAAGACCGCAGGCACACGCCAGAACGCCATGATACCCGCGAGACGGTGTGTTGGCTGTTCTTGTATAATTCCGTTTTTGCGTCTTTGCATAATGTTCAGTCATCGTATCCGTTATCCGTGCCTATCCTGCTATAGATACCCACGAGTGGGTTTTGTAAATTGGTTAAACGTGATTTTATCGATATGATTGCCGACCCGTTTGGATCATTGGTAGTGAACGCTGCCTCTGGTGCAAGGGTTGCGGGTTCGATCCCATTTTGTGTGCATGAACATGTCTGTTTGTATTGGTTTAAGGGTTTTCCATGTATTATAAGTATGTATTTACAAAAGAAAAGTATTAGATGTATATATTTTTAATTCCGCTGTTGATTCTGATATAGGTAACACAGGTGCTTGAGCTACCTATCTCGGAGTCAGATCAATGTAGGTATGTGATGTTGTAAATTAATAATAATAATAATTCTAACAACATCTCATACGTTGACCTGATTCCGTACTAAGTAGCTTAAGCACTTGTGTTACAGATATCAGGCAACAGAGGAACACAAATATGTATATATTTGTGTTCCTCAAAATACATATATACATATATTACACCCAGACACTGAACAAACACAAGTGTTCATCGCACGAATGTTTGTCCAGGGTGGGGATCGAACCCACGACCTTTGGCGTAAGAGGCAGGGTCACTACCAATTCGGCCATCCGGTCAGCCAAATTATTTATTTATCTTTCATTTAGTAACGCCCTGTCTTACAATAACTTCTTACATTTTGTAGTCGTTACGTTCAAACAACAAGAGCTTTAAATAAATAATATTTCCCCAGTTAGTATTAATAGATGAATAAGTGAGAGTCCCGACGCACAATGGACCGAATGAGAGTCTAGGTGCGGGAAAAGGAGTCCACATTACATTACAAGTGAGAGTCCCACACAGACACTTTGGTCTACACATGTGACGGCTATGAAAGTTCACCCTGGAATACAGTACCTAGGAACTAGGAACACGGCCTCACAGAAAACCGGCGTAAAGCAGCACTGTGCTGTGTTTCGCTGCGTGAGTGAGGGTATTGGAGGCCCATTCCGGGGGAAAGAGGGGGTTAAAAGGTTGGCATCGCACTTGTGACTCCACTGGTGTCACGGGTATCCATGGGCGGCGGCAATTGCATCAGGTGATCCGTCTTCTCGTATGACACCTATCACATAAAAAAAGGTACTTAAGTAACTCACATAGGGAATCATTAAATTCGACTTGAATGTCGAGTGCACGAGAATTGGAGTCCTGCACATAGTATTAACTTTTTTTATTAGAATAGCCAGACTTTTGGCTACGATCTCACCTGATTATTCCTTACCCGTACGCAACATGAACAATGTTCATGGAACATTCTACACCTATAATAGTGCCTTTCTACCTATATCTGCATTTCAATAGATTTGGATTCATTTCTTGAATATTTATTAGGTACCTACCCAAATGTAGGTATGTGTGGGTTTGAATGCACGCGCTCCCCATTAGACAACAATGCATTGTGTGGCAGGATGCCGCGCCTTGTGTGGGAGAGTGATGCAACTGCAGCCAGTCATAATCAATTATCAACCTAAGCTCTAAGCCCTGGGTACGCTTGGACCAGGATCCAAGATTTATATCGTGGAGGGAGGCTTTGGCTGTATCACCATGATACTCCCCAATATGGGCGATGAGGGAGAACCGCAGGGGGTTTAGTGGGTATGCCTTTGCCTGGCTTCTCCTTGGGAGAAGCCCCCCGCCAAAGGAGAGCCCCACATAACTCGGCCACCCCCCGGTGGTCTGGTATGCATAAGGTAGTCGGCTCATCTCTTGAGCCGGCGGCATTCCCCCTGCGAAACCAAAAAAAAAAAAAAAAAAAAAGGATCCAAGATTTGGTAAGACTGATCTTCTAATCTAAAATATTTATTGGACGTGTGTAACTCTTTAATGAAACGACTCCGTGATCCGACTCAGCCAATGATACACTGTTCCGAATCTCCAATAGATAGATAGATAGATACTCTTTATTGCACAACATACAAAACTTAAAAGCTAGGTATACAGAGATACAATGTACAATTTAGGCCAATGTTCAATGTTCCAATGTTCGCTCCGAATGTATCATTCGACTCAAATGGATCTCGAGTTCGAGTGAACCGAATGATACGAATGAGCTGAAAGATCCGAGTGAGCCGAATGATCCGAATGAAGCGTTTCACTGTTCCACATCTCTCGCACTGATCCAGGTGCTAATGTTCCAATCTTTTAAAAGATACTCGTACTTATGTTTTTTTCAAGTGTAATATTTATAAATCTGAAAAAAAAATATAAAAATAATAAGGCTCATAATTTAGGTAAATCTATCCGAATTATTATTACCATACATTACCATACTCAATGGGTAAATCCTAATGATAGCGGCAACGTTTATTAAGGCGACGGGTAGCCCTAACCAACTAGCGACACCAATCGATTTAAATTGTTAGCTACTAAACCGGATCTATTTTAAAAAATTTCGGGGTTACAACCTCTCGGCAAACACTAATACTATTTAATAACTATGCACAAATGTTGGGTTCAACGCGTACGCTAAATAGATTACGCCAAAACGGCCACTTTTAGCGTGAATCAATTTTTCGCGTACAACAGCGGACCCAACATTTGTGCATGGTTATTTAATAAATAGTAGTTATAAGTGTTTGGCGAGAGGTTGTAACCCCGGAATCGTATAAAATAGATCCGGTTTAGTAGCTAAAAATTAAAATCGATTGGCGTCGCTAGTGTGCCCTGCCCGTCACCTTAACCGAAAACATGAAACGTTTGCGCGATATAATAGACACTTAGCGCCATCCTAGTTGGTATGAAGTGGAACTAATGTCCTGACACGAAGTGAGGGCAGGGCTACTAGTAATTTAATAAAACTGCCAGTGAAACGTCTTTTATGTGGTGCGTGGCAGATGTTCAGAATAATTATTTTGTCAATTTAGGGTAAGTTAAGATATCAACAATTTGAGAACTTATCCAAAACAATATGAATTTCCAAACGATGTTCCTTCACCGAATACGCATGCAAAATCCATGGTGCGCGTTTTCTTTCGACTAAAAACTACGTATCATAAGGCGCCGTTCTTTTCTACCGGGCTACCAAACCAAACGGCTTCTCCATAATCAATCTTCATGGTTAGTCGACTACCTTGATGTAGTTCGGTCATGGTGTATCACCCAACGGCTGGCGATCCCCTCTGCCCCCGGGAAAGGGAGGCAATAAGGAAGGAGGGTCGCCAGCAAATGGTGGAGGCATGGACGGCCTCTCTCCAAGTGGAGAGATACGGGCCGTCCCACGCTCGCGGCGCTCGCCCCGGTCTTGGACCGGTGGCTCGAGCGCCCCCACGGGTTTTTGTCCTTCCGGACGGTGCAGGTACTTACCGGGCATGGTTGCTTCGGTAACTACCTGCACCGCATTCAACGGGAGGACACTCCTTCGTGCCACCAGTGCGGCGCTGCGGAGGACTCGGCGCATCACACGTTGGTGGTGTGCCCGTCCTTCGACCAACAGCGGTCCGCGCTGGTCGCGGAGGTCGGACATGACCTCTCATTGCCCAGCATAGTTGAAGCTATGCTGGATAATGAGGGGGCGTGGTCGGCCTTCGCCCACTTCTGTGAGGAAGTGGTGGCGCATGAAGTGAGTCGGCATGGGAGCGCTACGAGCGCGAGCCTAACCCCCTCGCATTGGCACCCGCTTCGAGCAAGGAGGACGAGTTCGTCGTGCCTCTCCGTCTCTCTCCTGAGTGGCCAGCGGCACAGTGACTGGGTCCTGGGCGCACTGCCATTGGCACCTCCACCGCTGCGTTGGGGACGGCTAAGCTCTTCCGGACTGAAGTGGCCATGGGAGGGCCCACCTCTCTAGTCTGGGAGGGGCGTGAAGAGGCGTCCGTGTGAGCCTTGTGTGGGAGTGGGGTTGCGGGAATACTGCTGCAGTTCCCGTTACCTATTCTATACCCACACGGGGTTGCAGCCCCGGGGTTTTAGTGGTTGCCTAGGCCGCTTCTGTTAGAAGAGCGGCCCAGGGAGAGCCCCACACCCTTCGTACCCCGCGCGACAGGGTCGGGTTGCGTAAGGGGCATTTCTCACCGGGAACAACCAAAAAAAAAAAAAAAAAAAAAAAAAAATGGTGTATCACCCAATGTGAGGATAACTGGAATTCATGGTTGTGCAACGCTGCAACCGCTTAGAGCAAAAACGATCACTTCTATCTTACCCGTTTTTGTCGTTTTGTTGATATTGCAACAATTCAGAGCGATGGTAGCTCAATGCCTTCCACGCAGGTGGTCGAGGTTCGAATCCGAGCATGCAACAATGGTTTTTTCAAATCTATGTGCATATTTCTATCTTCACCATCTGCTCGGCGCGAGGGAAAACATCGTGAGGAAACCTGCACGTTTCGGAAAAAGTTTCTGAAACGTGTAACCATGATTCAGTTGGTCTGGTTCCCCTGTTAAAGGGTTGCGAAGGTCAGACGGCAGTCGCTTCATTGTAATTACCAGACTCCCCCAATCCTGAATTATGGTCTAAGCGTACCCTGGGCTCCAAAGCGACAGCTTTGTACGCAACCGGGAATTACACGCTAAGATGAAGAAGAGTTGTTATTGCAAACAATTGTAAAATAGTGTCTATGGTGATTAGCAATCACCATTGCGTAGGTACGTACATACTCACTGAGCAAGTAATCATCACTCCGTTTGATAAAAAAATCACAACATCACATCCAATGATCTGACTCCGAGATAAGTAGCTCAAGCCATCTGTATAACGGATATCAGAATCAGTGGGATTACAAATATATTACATTTAACACCTACTTTCTTTTAGTAAATACATACTTACAATACACAGAAATCACCCAGATCAATACAAACAGACATTTTCATGCACACAAATGTTTGTACTGTGCGGGGACCGAACCCGCAACCCTTGCACCAGAGGCAGCGTTCACTACCGCTGCTACTGTTCCGAACGGGTCGTCAAACAGGTTTACGATTTACCTCTACCTAGTTAGTAAGTTACTACATAAGTACCTACCTACCTATCTAATGTTTAGTTGATATTTTTATAGTATTTTTTGCAATTTATTCAGAAACCCTTTTACAGTTCAATGGGCACTACAGTTTCTTACTGATTGTGATGAAAATGAAATCAAGATATTTAAAACAAAAAATTATTTGCGATTTTTCAAGCTCATATTGCACACGCCACTCTTGTCTCAATAATCTCTTGCAAGATTAAAAAAAAAGTGGCCGCTAAAACATTAAATCTAAAACCTTTGTCAGTATGAATATTATACTGAATAATGTATTATAATATATGTGACTGAACGAACACACAATATCAGCAGAGCCCTCAATAACTCAGGGCACTAACTCCGAGACGAGGAATGAATAATAATTTGCGGAACAGTTTTGATTAAACCATAAATCACGTTGGTTCTGCGGGTCGTGTGGAGCGGACTCAATTAGAAACAAGTTGGGCGACAATACTGGCGCCCACGCATCCAGACTCTTATCTATGTGTATGAATGGCTACGTATAATATCAGTAGACAAGAACGTGCCTTCCATAGGTACCTACTTACCGGACCTACGACCGGTCGTAGATTCGAATCTGAGCATGCACCACTGGATTTTTCAAATTTACGTCATTTCCTACCACGCACAGTAAAACTGTTGAACCAGCTGTCATCCGTGGTGTTTCCGAACAAATACGACCTGCTGACCTTCAAGAAAAGGGTTTACTCCTTTCTTAAGAGGCGCCAACGCATATGTAATACCGCATAGGTGTTGCAGGTGTCCATGGGCGGCGGTGAACACTTTCCATCAGGTGTGCCGTCTGCTCGTTTGTCCGCTATAATGTAGAAAGAAAACAAAAATCAAAACGAACATAGAACTTGACATAAAAACCAACAAACACATTCTTCGTAATAAAATCAAAATTAGACTCCCTATGTCCTCGAACTAACTACGGAACATTTAATGAGTTACCCGATGAGCTATGTGCCTATTTCTTTCTACCTTTAGCTCGGCGCCGGTGAGGAAAACAGAAACACCGTGAGGAAACCTACATACTTATCTAAACGTTTCAGATGGTTTCTAAAACTTGTAACCAGAATTCAGTGGTCTGGTTCTCCTGTTAAGGTGATGGGTAGGGCACACTAGCGATGCCAATCGATTTTAATATTTAGCTGCTAAACTGGATCTATTTTAAATAATTTCGGGGTTACAATCTCTCGGCAAACACTTATACTTACTGCTACTTACTGTCTGTACTCATGTCCTCCAAACCGATGTTTAGGTCATGGCGGCCAATCTCAGCGATCAGAAATCGACGCAGGACATATTATTATTATAGTGCACAAGTATTTGGGCAGACACAAGTTCACTCTCTATTCCCGTACCCTCTTACTCCCGTACTCCCGGACCAACGGCTTAACGTGCTTTCCGAGGCACGGGGGTACAACAAGACCGCCAACTTCCAGACTCCGGGCTTACACTGAGAATTTCTTAACAGAAAAAGTCAGGTACAAATTTTGGCCCGACCCGGGGATCGAACCCGGGACCCCAGGCGCAACCGTCGCTTTAAAGTGCGACCCACTAACCATTGCGCCACCGAGGAAGTCAGACCGAAGCGTCTGTACTAGTAAGTAACTCATTTAGTTCTGAGAGTAGTCACGCGCCGATGAAAGTAGACTAATATTACTTAGCCACATGGTTAGTGGAAGGTCGTGAGTTCGAATCCTACCTGAAGATGACCGTTTAACCCTGGCAGAGCCATGCTTCTGCATGATTACAACGGCTCAACCGGAGTGATACCAACCTCGCAGAAAACCGGCATGAAAGTGAGTGCCGAGTGAGTACCGGGGGCCCAATCCGGGAGGGAGGCAAAGGGTGTCAGCGCATTTAATTGTAAGTGCCATGAACGATGACCATTTTGCTTAACATCAAGTGTTCCGTTTGCCTGCCATCATGTAAGTATCATAAATAAGCTATGCTCTGCAGAGAGGGCTGTCTGTGGCACCTAAATCGAATTTGGTAACGATTATATATTTTTTTGCGGATATCCGAAAGTCTCCGTCGGTCTGCTGTGCTTAAGGAGCTTTTCAACATATCTGTTCCACATTGGTGGTGTCTCAATTTGCGGCCCAGTTACTGCTGCGAGGGTGGCGGGTATTGTGCCGACAGCTGTTGGGCAAGCAGCCTCCACACTTGGCTGCTTTCTTTGGCTGGCTGTGTAATCTATGAGCTGTTGCGATGGTTAATACTTTATCTCTTTATTAAACTGTTGTTGTAACTGTTAGACTCACTGATGTGGAATCATAGATTGAAAGGCCGGATTTAAAGGCCGGCGACACACTTGTGACTCTTCTGGTGTTACATATGTCCATGCTGGCGGTGGTATGGATTACCATCGAGTGATTAAAGAAAGAAAAAAATATTATTTTGGACATCACAACACTACAACGAGTACAACATTAGATACAAAAGAACAAACAAACAAAAAATAGAGACAGAAAAAAAAGAAACATAACAAAGAAAGAAAGAAAATACATTTATTGACCATCACAATAAATAGGAAACAAACACATACAGTTGGTACATGGTTTAAAACAACATAAATTTTACAGAGTAGAGGGACAAAGTGGATAGTGTGTGGTCAATCAGGTCCCGACTTCATAACCAGGCAGTGCATATAATTATATTGTGTGTTGTGACCTCCTACATAAATGGCGCCCACTCAGCCTATGTCATGACCCTGAAAAAGATCATGACGCTGATTTTCAGTAGGGCCAGCTGAGTGAGCGCCAAGGACGTCAGCTTTGTGTGTATATATATAGAGATGAGAGATGGATAGAGAGTACATTATATTGTATATTTTGTAGCTAGGCATATTTGAAACTTCGGTTACATGGCCGTCACTTTTTGCCACCTTAGGGTGACCACTGAAAACCAGCGTCGTGGTGATACTAATCGCCACGGCACATGCTGAGTGGAAGTCTATTTGGCACACTATTTTAATTTTAGTTTTAAATTTGAATATGCTCTGTAATTTCTGATTTGTGTCAAATAAATGATTTTCTTCGGTTTAGAAGCCGTGTGGTCCTCGGCAGAGTAGATTAGGCCACCCTCACTCTTACCGAGGTGTCGTAAAAGGCGATTAAGGTAAAGCTGCTGGCATTATCATCAGCACAGAGAAGGAAAACTCTGCATTTATATCAAACCCTCGCCAACCCGTCTGCCAAGCGTGGTGAGTATGGCAATTACCCCTCATGTAATTGAGGGAGGCCCGTGCCCCAGCAGTCCCCACTGCTGGGGCACTGGACTTAAATGGGCTGACATAGAGTTAGCTTAGACAATTTAGTACCTAGTATCTTTTTTGGGGTTTTGGGAAAATCCGCACGGACCCTAAGTTCCGCTCTATGTCTGCTATGGGAGGTTGGTGTTTTTTTTTTAATGCGTACCTAAGTACTTAACTGGAGTCTACGATATGATAGTAGTTAAGTTACCATGGATTGGGAACATCACAAGAGTATTCAAAGTGTACCACCGGCCTTTTAAAAAGGAATAAGCTCTTCTCTTGAAGGTTTGCAAGTCCTATCGTTCCGGGAATACCGCAGGTGATAGCTCATTCCATAGTTTTTTTCGTGCGAGGTAGAAAGTATCTTGAGAAACGCACAGTCTGCCAGCCATCTAGGTAAATGATACTGTAGAACTGTTGTCGAGTCGAACCAGTTGGTGTAGGTACCTTGTTTCCATCTACCGCTTCTTCCTCTCACATGCACCATCCACCAATAATCCAGTGTTATAGACGCACCACTAAGCTCGGACAATGCGTTGCTTCACCGCGATACACGCCGCATCGCATCGCATCGCTTATCGCGGTCACACCCGTTTGGCTCGATGATAGCTCGCACAAGGCTTTCGATATTTGGCAATTCGATTACCTACTATGCCTACCTACCTTTGTCCGAATTCGTAACAATCGGATTAACGGATTCCGTTCCATTGGGCTACGGAGTAGGACGAGAGAGGGCATCTGCGGTAGCGCACATGCTTATGAACTAAAAATATGCCCGCGTACTCGTAGATGACTACTTCCGAATCTTTGAAAGCCCGACCATCCGTGGCTATAAATTACAACTATGTTGACGGTGAGCTCGCTTGCGCACAGTGTGACAAAATTTTTACGCATAAGATTGGTTCTTAAAATAATTAAAATATTTCACACCATCACATACATTTGGGTGTTGTCCTCCCTAAGCTCTTTTATTTCCTCAAGGGCTCTTTTTACCTTAAATTCTAATTCTTGGGAAGTTGCCTTCCGAGTCATCTTCTTAGGGTAAGCTCCACTACCCGACATACCTGGAATTATTTACAATTAAGTGTACAACAAACGTTTGAACCGGTTAAAAAAAGAGTATTTGACCAATAACACAAATATTTATTAGGTAGGTACAAATTCTTTCAGCAAGCAGCTGATTTAAGTAGGTCAATGTAGGTACCTACAATTTAAATATTATTATAAAGTGAAAGAAGTATTTATTAGGTTTTTAAGATTAATGGTGGACTAAAATTATTGTTATTTAATAAAATAATGAACTAGTTACTCAAATAACATAACATACATATAACTAATGTGTGGAGATATTATTTTTTGTGGGTAACAGATTATCTCTCATTACAATGTTCAATGCAAACCAAAGATAGTAAGTGGTATTTGTTAGTGTTCGTGGCCAGGTGTTTAATCATCCACTTTATTTGATTACAAGTAAAGGGAGACAGAAAACCAGGTTTGTGTTATGGAATTTGACAAATCTCTTTATGGAGAACCGTCTTGTTCCGATAATGTCGGGTTTAGCGAATTGTATTATTATTGCAGAGGCAAATAAGAGATAAAGTGTCAGTATTAGTGTAGTGTTAGTCGTTTTATAGGTACTAAGTAGGTATCTGATGTAGGTAGGATAGATAAATAACCTCGAATTAAATACTGTATTGGGTGAATTACAACGGTGTTGGATTGGATAGGTTCTTGAATTAACACAATATCGTATATGAGTTGAATAAATAATTAAAAAATCAATACTCCCCCGGTTTATCCGTTGTCGGTTCAAATTTTCTGCAACGACACTGACCGTCGGATGGTCATAATAAGTTATCCAGGTAAATATTGTCAGCGGAGACTTGCTAACAATTATCCGTAATGTTTTCAGGTATTTTATGGCGAATCACTTTGTTTATTACAATAATAACACTTAATTTTTAATAAAATTAGATTTTAAAATACGAGCTGGCGATTTGACGTCTGACAGGAGATCGAATCGGCCGGGCTCCGGACGCCTCCATCCATAACTACCCTTGACTGCCTCGACGGCGCAGTGGGTAGTGGGTCGCACTTTAAAGCGACGGTTGCGCAAGCCGTCTTGTACCCGTGCCTCGAAAAGCCCGTAAGCCGTTGGTCCTGTGCTCGATCCCTCTCCGGTCGTGTCACACTGGTGTCCCATCGGATTATGACTTGCACTTGTGTTTGCGCACATACTTGAGCACTATAATATGTCCTGCGTACGTGGCCGATCGTTGAGATTGGCTGCCATAACCGTAATTGGTTGGAGGGATTATACCTTCGAACGAACGATAAGAACGCGCCTTATGGGGGCCGTGGTTCAAATGCGTATGCACCCAGTGGGGTAGCGTAGTGGGGGCGGCAGGGGCGGCCCGCCCCGGGCGGCACATTTTAGGGGGCGGCAAAATTGCACAATAAATAATAAAAATATTTGAACCATTTCATATTTTTAACGCAACTACAAAGGAACCGATTGAAAAGAGCATGGAATTTTTCTTTACCTACTTATTCTGTAACAGATTCGGGGAATCCCCTTTCTTTGAATGATATTTTGTTGCGACTGCGAATTTTTTATTAAAAATTTATTTGCGTTTTATATTCAATTCTCTAATTATTTAATTTTGTCAATCTGACGATCGATAGCTGTACCTAATCTGCGGTGATGGGTATTGTACAGTCGAGCTCACATCAAGCTATACACTCGGAGTTCAAGTTTCGATCTTATGCGTTTGTTAATAAGAATGGTGCAAAGTCCAAAGTGTATAGGTTGACGCGTTCATGAGTGTACCTACCTGTTATAAAAATGTATCAATGTATAATAAAGATGATTGTAAAACTTAGATAAACTTTTTTATTGAAATGTATGTTATGTAATGTATAGTATACATTAAATTGAAATATCTAAATAAGAGGGCGGCAAAATTGTCTTCCGCCCCGGGCGGCCGACACCCACGCTACGCCGCTGTATGCACCCCTGGATTTTTCAAATCCATGCGCATATTTCTATCGTGTGGAAACCTGCACCTGTGCCTGCACGTCTCTATTTATTTTGTACTGCAAGTCTCGAACGTTTTCTCAAAATTGTGGATACGTAATATATTTCTGATAATTATTCTTAACGTGTAACAGTGATCCAGTCTAAGTAGTTCCCCTGTCTAAGGGTTGCGCAGGTCAGACGGCAGTCGCCAAGCTTACCCTGGGCTCCGAAGCGACAGCTTTGTTTGCAACTGTGAATTACTTAAAAGAAGCTGTTCTTCTTTTATTTAAATTTTAACTTACCTTCGTCGTAAACTAAACCAGCATTACAAAGAAAGTGAAATATACCGTTGCATCCAAACGAGAGACGCACATCGGAAATCCGAGTGAGGGTGCCGGAGGCCCAATCCGGAAAAAAGGGTAAAAAATAGTTGACAGTGCACTGGTTGTGACTCCACTGTGTTGCAAGCACATGGATAAATATATCGCTTACTATCAGGTGATCCGACAGCTCGTCTGCCACCTTTCACATAAAAAAGGCCCATTAATAATAATGACTTTACGGCTCCAAAGGCTGTCAGTTCTGCGTCTAATATGACCAGCCCACTGCCACTTCAGTTTGCTAATTCGTTGGGCTATGTTGGTGACTCTGGTTCTCTGTCGGATCACATCATTTCTGATACGCTCCTTCAGAGATACTCCGAGCATAGCCCTTTCCATAGCTCTTTGAGCGACTTTGAACCGGTGGACTAGTCCAGCCGTGAGTGTCCACGTCTCGGCACTGTAAGTCATGACCGGAATGACGCACTGGTCGAAGACTTTCGTCTTAGACCGTAAAGACCGTTGGAGCCGTAAAGTCCTTAAGTGGAGACCGCGACTCGGTAAGCGTAGTGTAGGACGCCCTGCGACAAGATGGTATGATGACATTCGAAGGCTGCCTGGTGTGGGCTGGATGAGAGTGACCGAAAATCGGGAGCAGTGGCGTGCCTTAGGGGAGACCTATGTCCAGCAGTGGTCGAGTGTGAGTTGCTTAGTAATAATAATAAATAAATTCCTTAATGGGAAAATTGGAAACAATTTACGCAGTCTGTGACTTACACTAGGCTCGCAGGCCTGTGTCCGCAGAAGTTGATGTGTGAGCTAAATAAACAGAGTTGTCATTATGTGTTGTATAACAAATTAAAATCTATAATATCAAAAACTTTAATAGAAAAGGGTGTGTGTGTATGTGTGTGCGTGTGTGTGTATTTAATAAGAAAAACAATTATTTTTACAGCTTCATTTATTCATTTCTGGTCATAATGTAGGTACTCTTTATATACATTTCCACATAATATTTAACTTGGTACTTCTTATATTTTACTAAGTACTTACTTCTTGTATGTATCCATACACTAGGTCATCATTATCATCAGCCCATTTAAGTCCCCACTGCTGGGGCACGGGCCTCCCTCAATCACATGAGGGGTAATTGCCAAAAAAAATCAAAGTCAATTGATATTTATCCATTACTTAGTTATTCATTTTAAGATGGTAGGGCACACTAGCGACGCCAATCGATTTTAATTTTTAGCTACTAAACCGAGTTTATTTTAAACAATTTTTGTTACAAATCAAGGGGGTGAATCAATTTTTCGCGTACGCGTTGGACTCAAAATTTGTGCATAGTTATTTAATAAATAGTATAAGTGTTTGCCGAGAGGTTGTAACCCAGAAATTGTTTAAAATAGATCCGGTTTAGTAGCTAAAATTAAAAATCGATTGGCGTCGCTAGTGTGCCCTACCCGTCACCTTAAAAAAAACTACATGAGTAACACGAAATCTAGAGAAAGTTTATTGTATCTTACTGAAAGTTAAACTTAAAATAGAAAAAATCCCAGTATACAGTAGGTACAGGTACAGTGCAGGCAGCGCGAGTGCGCTAGAAACCATTTTAGGGCCGAGTTCAACATTTCAAACAGCGGTAATCACGCTTTAACCATGCAAGCAAGCACGGTTAAAGTGTGATTACCGTTACTTTAAAGTTGGTGAAGTCGCCCCTTAGTATAAAGTGAGATTATTTTACATGTCCGCATACCAACGGCCAGTGCTACACATACGTGGCGCGGCCTGTACTTTATATTTGTTTTTGCTATTCAGACTTTTCTGTACAATATTTTAATCTACCTATTGCAAAATTAATAAATTAATTTAAGTGATTTTCTATGAAATAATAATTAATAATACATAATATTACATTTTTAACAAGCAAACTTTATATGTACAAATTATATTATTTATCACATATATCACACGCACAGCAAGTATCAAATTACAAGTAAATATCTAGGTACACATGGCCTTATGTGGAGATACCCTTTTTACCTGTGGACTATCCTTATATCTGAGACACAAGTACGATTTCTACGGTAGGGCCTCAACCTAACACCGTCTGTACCTGTTATAACTCAATCCTTGTGATTTATTCAATTTAAATGCATTGGTCTGTTATTTATAACTATTTACAATAAAACTTAAAGCTATCTCAGTTAAATAGACCGGGCACTTTTTTTCCTTTTTTAAAATTGTTTGACATAAATCTTCTATTAGTATAAATCTTAGTAAAACTCATCTTCTTCATCAAACGCAGGCACGGCGCCGTTCGGCAGTGGCTTGAGATGAACATCTTGCATCCAGTAGTAGAACAATGCAGCCCGGTAACCCTCGCTGCAAGGCCTGAAATACTTGAATGGGTACCTCGCACATGTTCCTACTACTTTAATCTTTTTCGTCACAACTTCTTGAACATTCCTTGTAGATTCTTCAGTCAAAGGCATGTAAGGATTATTTCTTACGTAATACTCAGTTAGACATCTTAAAAATAACAATGATGGGTGCCTATCAAGCTCCAAAACTTGCTCATTTGTTAATATAATATCTAAATCTAGTGAGGTTAGATGTTCTAAGTTTTCTGCTAATCTTAGAACACCACGTGGCGTAATACGACACTTCCATAATTCTAAGACACGCAGTCTAGGCAACCGGTGTATTAGTGTCGCGACATGCTCATCCCCGAACCATGTCATACTTAAATTTAGCTCTTCAACATGTTGAGGTATACGATCTACAAAAGTAGCTAGAGACCGCGTCCGTACCATTCGCGCGCCTGTAATGTGTAGTCGCCGAATTTTTTTGGGTTTGGTAGTGTGTAAAGCTCCAATGCCAGTCATAAGCCAACAAGAGTACAATTGTAAAGAAGTCAAACTTTCACATAGGCCAATTGCAGCATATGAAGCGTCATGTAGTTCTGTACAACGTAAGGTAAGTTCTCTAATATGGTATCTCCTAGCTCGCAGTAGGGCTAGTAACTCTCTCCGGGGGTAATATAATGATCGACCGTACATGTACAATGAATGTAGCCTCTTGCTCTCAGCTAAAGCACGCAAGACTCGCGCAGAGACGATTTCATTGATGACGAATGATTTCATTTTCAACATGACAGGAACTAGCTCAGTATCTAGTATGCGATCACGTAGGAAAATATCAAGATGTTCCAAATGGGGAAGATTGTCGAGCGCCTCGAAGTGTTCGACGGAGAATGGGTTCACGGCGTAGATGGTGAGGTCTCGCAGGTACGGGGCGACTGACGGCGTGAGGAGGAGGAATGATCTGAAGGGTGTGATGCGTGTAGCGATGCGGAGGCAGCGGGTGCGCCTGTGGACGCGGTCGAGGTCGTCGAAGCGCTCCACGGCGACGGCGTGCTCCGCCAGCAGCGCGGCCCAGCGCCGGCACACGCGCGCCGCGCTGCCGAGCAGCTCCCGCGACGGTAACAGCTCGAATATCATCATCATAACCTCGTCGGGCAATTCCTCCATAGTGGCACTTCATCGCCTTCTTCGTTTTGCTAACATCAACTGATGTTCACCATTATAATGCCTTTAATCCTGTAAATGTATTTCAAATCCGTAAGATTAGTCTCTGCTGCATTTTTTATTTGTAAACAAAGTAGGTACTGTTTGAGACAGAATATAACCTCAAAATTAAATGTCAAGATGTCAAATACGCAGAACATAGATTATAAAATAAATCTAACCCTCAAACCTAACCCTCCCTGCTTTTCTGATTAAGCCCTATGTGCAGGGTCTCGCATAATACCTTATACGAATACTCATAATAAACGAAAAAAGCAAGATATTTATTTTGGTTTTAGAAGTCCATGATATTTATATCGATTGTATCATTAAAGGCTTTCCTTAAGATCTATGTTTAAAGATTGTATTCGTGATAGTAAAGCACACATACATGTTATAGTTTATCTTTGGAAAACAGCTGATGGAAGAAAAAGTTGTCAGATGTCATTTTGACAAGTTTGGTCTGTGTTAAGAAGTACAATGTTATAAAAGAAATTGCTTTTGTTTTGTTATAATTTCGGTGGAAAAAGTAATTAGGCAGCTATGCGGCTACTAACTTTTAGTTTTTTTAGAAGCTGCAAGTTCAAACCTGCTTGCTACCAGGTTCCAAGATTTTACAGCAGTGATGTAGTTCAACCCAAGATAAAAACAGATAGGTTAGCAGGTAAATTATTCATTGATTCAAACATACATCATCATCATCATCATAAGCCTATCGCAGTCCACTGCTGGACGTAGGCCTCTCCAATTGTTCGCCACCGTGATCTATCCCTGGCTTCTCGCATCCAGCTTTTGCCAGCCATCCTGCGCAGATCGTCCCTCCACATAGCCAGAGGGCGCCTTACATTACGTTTGCAAAGACGCGGTCTCCACTCTAGAACTCGTTTACCCATAGGTTGTCGGTTCTGCGGCTAATATGGCCAGCCCACTGCCACTTAAGCTTGCTAATCCGGTGAAACATACACTGATACACATATCTTTGATGAATAAGATTACCAATTAGTTAGTCAATTATATGTATGTTGGGACCAAAAGAAGACAGATCTTCTGCCTTCAAGTAATGTAGGTGACATTATAGCGGACAAACGAGCGACGGTCACACTGATGGAAAGTGATCACCGCCGCCATGGACATTGCAACACCTGAGGTATCACATATGCGCTTGCCGGGTCTGAAGAAAGTACACCTTTTCTGAAGGTCACCAAGTCGTATCTTGTTCGGAAACACCATGGTGACAGTGTCCACAGTTTTACTGTGCGTGGTCGGAAATGATGTGAGAAAACGCACTGTAGTCGATATAAATCCATCCAGGGATGTGATTGGTATTTCGAGTTCTGACATGATGTGCGCGTGGTTGAAAAATTGCAGCTGGAATAAGGCCAAACAGCTCCTCTGGAACATTCCCCATTGTAAATGCGATAGAAGATGCACGGATGCTACCATACTCTACGCAATGACAGAGGATCAAGTGTGTCCGGAAATTGCCTGGTCGTCGACAGTTCTGACCAGAATGGGATGTGTCACCTATATGAAGGGCTGCTTAAAAAGAGATAAATATATTACACTACCTACTTTTTAAAAGCTTTTTATGCTAAGGTCCAAATAATAAATTCTCTGGTATACCAATAATAGGCAATATTCGCTTGTTTAGGTTGGAACCAAAGTAAATTGCAAATAATTCTGTGATAAAAATATAAATACCAAAAAAGTTATCATCCCCTCTAAATTTTTTGTCAGCTGTGAAAAACAAAAAACTTATATAAAAATAGATTTCAGATGCCTTTGTCAAACTATGTGAATAATATTTCTCAATATCCATTTACATCTAGCATATAATTCCTGGCTGCCGAGTTACGCTTTTAAACCATGATTCAGGATTGAAAAGCAACTGCCATCTACCTTTGCATACCTTAAACAGAACTGAATCATAGTGCTCTTCTTCTTCATTAACATTCTTTCTCCTACCGTTGGGCATATGCAGAGGCATAGCTTTCAGAGCTGAAGCACCTCCACTCGACACGGAGACGGAGAGTTTTCCTGGTCCATAGGATGCTTGAATGGTTTCGTAGATCATATGCCCATCTGGCTGGTGGTTTGCCAACGCTTCTCCTACCGTATGTTAAACATAAGGCTAAAACACATTTACTCCATCTTTCGTCATGTCGGCGACATAAGTGGCCGGCCCATGCCCACCTTAATTTAGCGGCGCGCCAACCTACATCTATTACTCTAGGTTCTATCCGAATTTCTACATTTCGAACCTTGTCGCGTAAACATTATGCGCTCCATTGCTCTTTCAATGTCATGGTTACACATTTCAGAAACTATCCGAGACATGCAGCTTACGTACATACAACAACGTACGACGTACGGGACAACACTGTGACGCGTCACAGTGTTGTCCCTCACCGCCTAGCTAATGGTTCAATTTAAATTTCAAACCCTTTACTTATTGATAACAAAGGTGATTAACATTTCAATAATTTTTAAAGTATAGTAAGTATTGAGTTTTGGTTAAACAGCCACCTCTGGATCAATGTGTCTTAAACAGAAAGGCTTCCCCCATTTCCTTCCACATGTCTCTATTTCTTGCTGCTCTAAGCCACAGTGGTCCTGCAGTTTTTTTTTGCTAGCTAATTGTAAAAATCCAGAGGTGCATGCTCAGATTCGAACCACGACCCCCCGTATGGTAGGCGCGTTTTTATCTATCCACTGAGCTACCATCGCACCCGAGTGCTATAATATAATAGTGGAATAAACAAACATTTTCCAGGTGACCCGAGCTGCATAGACATCCTGCCGTCATGGAAGGTGGAGGAGGCGCCGGAGATCCGCGCGGCCGTGATGCGCGACATGCAGGTGCTGCCCGACTTCGTGACGGAGGCGGAGGAGGCCAGCCTGCTGGCCGAGCTCGAGCCGTGCCTCAAGCGGATGAGATATGAATTTGATCATTGGGATAATGTGAGACTCATTTGTTTACTAAAAGTGTAACTTTAAAGAATGACTTGCGTGTTGGAGCGCATTGCAACCAATGCCCGCTAAAATGGTCGGTTTTACAATGAACCAAACCAACTGGAATATGATAATTACACCCCCGGTACAAAAAAGCTATTTCTGACATATTCAGAGACGAAACATCCTCGATTCCAATAAGATAGTCTTCTAATTTTGTCAGATCACTATTTAATTTAATCATAATCCAATTTAATCTTAATTTCATTCATAATAAACTTAATTTATTTAAATTCTTGTAAAATGTTTTGAATTAAATTAGTATTATCTTCTAATTTATCGCAATATAATTTATCATATCATCATCATCAAATCAGCCCACATCCACCCACTGCTCAGTATAGGCCTCTTCTTTATTACGCCATTCCCTTCGGTCTCTTGCCAGCCTTATTCATTGTTTCCCCACTGCCGTCACAGGACGTCGCCCCATTCTTGGCTGCCATTCGGTAAGCTTTATAGTCCGCATATCATCTTTACTTTTATCCTTGCCAGGTGTCCTGCCCATCTGGAGATGGGAGACTTCAACAAGACTTCGACTGTTGACTGTGTAGTCAATAGTCGAAGGCTTATTCTCAATAATTTACTTGACATTAGCCAGATATCTTCGGATACAGCCATAATATAAAAAAAATAAGCAGAGATAAAACCCCTCCCCTCTCGTTGCTTACGAATCACTTGAAGTGTCCTGACGTTATTATACACTTAGCTAACATAGTTCTTAGTACTATGTACAGATATAAGTTCATGCTGATGAAGATGAACTTAACATCGCACAGCGCCTGCAGAGCATGCAAGGAGGAGACGGAAACCATAGAATCTTTTCTCTTTTATGTGAATGCGACTCACTAGAGGCAGAATGTGTCTTCTAGGTAACGCTTATCCTAAACCAGAAGGCACTTCTATTTCTATCCGATAGGCATCGTGACGCTGATGAAACGAATCGTTAGTAGGAGTGCAAAGGATAGGGGAGGTACAAAAGACCCCTTAGGGTCGCGTGCTTCATGAAAATGGCCCCTAACAGATAAGATGTACAGATATAGGTATAGGTATAGCATATGATTGATGAACAGTTCCATCGACATCATCTAGATGGTTGGCAGTCTTCAACTGTGCGTTTCTCAAGAAACTTTCTGCCTCGTTCGACAAAACTATGGAATGAACTATCGCCTGCGGTGTTTCCGGACAGATACGACCTGCAAACCTTCAAGAAAAGAGCGTATTCCTTTTTAAAAGGTCGGCAGCGCACTTGTGACTCCTCTGGTGTTGCAGGTGTCCATGGGCGGCGGTAATCGCTTACCATCAGGTGAGGCCCCCCATACCTTATAAAAAAGTGATTCCTTCGAAATCCCAGGCAATTCAAGGCTACCGCGAGACGGAGCGGCGCACGTGGTCGCAGGCGAACGCCGCGGTGCTGGCGCGCGTGCGCGCCGCGGCCTTCGCGGACGCCGCGGCCGGCTGCGCGCTGCCGCACCAGCACGTGCTCGACCTGGCCGCGGCCGGGTTCATCAAGCCGCATGTCGATGCCGTCCGGGTGAGTGAGCGTTGCCGATCGATACCTAGTTGAGTTTTATATTCATATTCATTTATTCACTCAATTTACAACCGAGGTACATGATAAATACATTTTTCAGCAGTTGGTAATGCTAGGTCATAAATTCACCTTTTCAAGGTATTAGTGATAATATAATAATTTATAAAAATGCAATTATCATTACAGAATCACATATTTCATTCGTATGTTTACTTACAAACTAAAGCCTCCTTATATGTCACTTATAAAATTATTAAGTCATTATTTTTATTGCATTATCAATTCAATCTAAAATTTATCATCAAAGTACTCTTTCATGCAATAATATGCCTTACCTATTAACAAGTTCTTAAGTTCACCATCAAATTTATCACCCGGGAGGGCTTTGATGTAATTTGGAAGGTGGTTATAGATTTTTATCGTCATATACCTAGTTGTCATATCAATAGTATCGATACTCTATCGAAAACTCAAATACTGGCCTGGTTTTGAGGCTCAAAACCAGGCTACAGGCTAGTATTTTTTTTATGTGATAGGTGGCAGACAAGCAGACGGATCACCTGATGGTAAGCGATTGCCGCCCCCCATAGACACCCGCGACACCAGTAGTCACAAATGCGCTGTCAACCTTTAAACCCCCTTTTCCCCCGGATTGGGCCACCGGTACCCTCATTCACACAGCGAAACACAGCACAGTGCTGCTTCACGCCGGTTTCCAGTGAGGCTGAGAGATTGAGATGTTCGTCATTTTACTTTACCGTGGAAGCCAATTACCGTGGAAGAGCATGAATGGACCGGCTCGACCGGGATGATACCACGGCCTCACTGAAAACCGTCGTGAAGCAGCACGTGCTATGTTTCGCTGCGTGAATGAGGGTACCCGAGAAAAGGGTGGTCTAGAGGTTGGTAGCGCTCTGGGGACTCCACCGGGGTGTTCATGGGCGACGGCAATCGCTTACCTTCAGGTGATCAGTCTTCTCGTCTGCCACATATCACCTAAATAAATTTTTTTGTTATATCTGTCGTTGGTTGCCGTCAGTTCTGCGGCGAGGTGATCGCGGGGCTGTGTCTAGCGTCGAGCGCGGTGATGCGGCTCGTGCACGCCACGCAGCCCCACCTCGCCCTCGACGCGCTCATCTCCCAGCGCTGCCTCTACATCATGAGGTATGCCCACGCAACCCCACCTGGCGCTGGTCGCGCTCATCTCCCAGCGCTGCCTCTACATCATGAGGTATGCCCACGCAACCCCACCTGGCGCTGGTCGCGCTCATCTCCCAGCGCTGCCTCTACATCATGAGGTATGCCCACGCAACCCCACCTGGCGCTGGTCGCGCTCATCTCCCAGCGCTGCCTCTACATCATGAGGTATGCCCACGCAACCCCACCTGGCGCTGGTCGACCTGGCGCTGTCGCGCTCATCTCCCAGCGCTGCCTCTACATCATGAGGTATGCCCACGCAACCCCACCTGGCGCTGGTCGCGCTCATCTCCCAGCGCTGCCTCTACATCATGAGGTATGCCCACGCAACCCCACCTGGCGCTGGTCGCGCTCATCTCCCAGCGCTGCCTCTACATCATGAGGTATGCCCACGCAACCCCACCTGGCGCTGGTCGCGCTCATCTCCCAGCGCTGCCTCTACATCATGAGGTATGCCCACGCAACCCCACCTGGCGCTGGTCGCGCTCATCTCCCAGCGCTGCCTCTACATCATGAGGTATGCCCACGCAACCCCACCTGGCGCTGGTCGCGCTCATCTCCCAGCGCTGCCTCTACATCATGAGGTATGCCCACGCAACCCCACCTGGCGCTGGTCGCGCTCATCTCCCAGCGCTGCCTCTACACTACATCATGAGGTATGCCCACGCAACCCCACCTGGCGCTGGTCGCGCTCATCTCCCAGCGCTGCCTCTACATCATGAGGTATGCCCACGCAACCCCACCTGGCGCTGGTCGCGCTCATCTCCCAGCGCTGCCTCTACATCATGACGTGTATCTGTCGCAGTCATCTGGTTAAATTAGCCATCGAATCGGACGCCTAGGGCGTTCGTTAAACGGCGGCATCCAATTAAATGACTGAAGAACAACTAGCCATGTCGACTCCACCGCCGCCCATGGTAATCTGCAACACCAGTGGTGTCACAAGTGCGATGCTTACCTTTTAACCCCCCTTCCTCTGGATTGGGCTTCCGGTACCCTCACTCACGCAGCGAAAAACAGCGCATGCACTGCTTCTCGCCGGTTTTCTGTGAGGACGTGGTAATACTCCGGTCGAACCGGCCCATTCATGCCTAAGCGTGGCTCTCCCACTGTTTAAAGGTAGTGATTCAACTGGTGTCGCGGGTGTCCATGGGCGGTGGCAATCGCTTACCATCAGGTGATCCGTCTGCTCTTCTGCAACCTATGACAAAAAAAATGCATATCGTAATGATCGGTGATCGTCTTTCAGGGGGGTAGCTCGATACGACTTCACGCACGCGGTGCTGGGCGGCGAACATAGTATATGGCGCGGGGAAAAACTCGCGCGGCGCCGACGCATCGCCGTCATCACTCGCAGCCAGCCGCCGCCAGCCACCAACTAAACTAAACTAAGCTAACTGCTCGATTAATTTAAAGTCGTCCCGTAACGAACGAATATAAACCTGTCGTATCCAAACAAAGGACACACACAGCGCGTATGAAAGAGAAGGAAACTCCGATTCGGTCGTAACGTTTGCTTTAAATCAGGCCCTCTGTTTCCTGTACAATTTAGTGCAAGTGAGCGATTCCAGTGGGCAGGAATAGGCTATTTGACAGTATTTATTTATTTATTTATTTTTCAAGGGAAACATACATACTGGTCAGAAAAATAAAATAGAGATTTATTTATAGTAATTCCCATAGTTTATAGCTTTAAAAAGGAATTGACAATAAAACACAAAAAATATTGAATATTTTCACCAAAAAAACTAAAATAAAATAAATTTGTTTTGTGCTTGGAACCACGTGACGAAACGATTTTGATTGGCTCTCTTTACTATGACGTCAATCTCTTGGGAGCAAAACAAGTGACAGACTCGACGCCATCGTGTTCTATGCGGGACGCTACTCTTCTATTAAATTTATCAAGTGCTATCGAATTTCCTACTTGTTTACAAAAGGTTGACGTCACTCGAATGATTCGACGCCATATTGCTGAATGAAACGTTTTTTTATAATTGAACGTTATTTTATAAATGAAAATAAATATTATTTTTACGGTACATATACACCAATAAATATTATTTAGCGATTTTTAAAAACAAATCAAATAACCTATTCGATAACAAGAGTACAAGCATTCAGGGAGCAGATGGCCCAATTTAAAGCAGACTATACGACCGTATCGGAGTTTCCCTTTCTTTCACACGCGCTGTGTGTCCGCTGTATTTCCTTTGTGTGAATGCGATCGTTCGTTACGGGACGGCTAAATTAAGCCACCTGGTCTCCGGTCACCGGAACGGAAGGCTTTTTTTGCCCTTTCTTCCTTCCTATGTAGCCAAGACCTTTACCGCCTTATTTTACCCTAAATGTAAAAAGTATGCGATCTTTATTTATTACCGTACTAAAACTCATGCCATCCCGTTCTAACAAGCATGTTAAAAATGGCTGGAACGAGAATTATTCCGAAAAATTTTTAGATTCACTTTTTTTATTGCACTCAATATACGTTGGGCGACGATCAAAAAGTTGACGACAGCTGATCTGATGATAAATGGCGAGACCTCGACTAGAGCCACGTTCCTAGACACTCTTATTACACATCGCGAACTAATGATAGTCCCGGAACAAAATTCGTGCCAGCCCATTTTAACATTGCGTGTTGGAACGGGATGACATGAGCTTTAGTACGGTAACAACTTTAGATCGCGGTTTATAATAAGGTGGTTAGTGTAGATTTTTAAAAATATAGCAGTATTTTTATACCCACGTAGATAGTTAATTTATTGTTTTGTAAATATGAAAGTTATTTGGATTAAATTGTTGACTTTTATACCCACTTTTTATTTAACAGCCTAAGAACACGTCGATTTTTTACGACGTGTATCTACGCTGCACTGGTTAAATGCGCAGAATTCAAGCGAAATTCAATCCATAATTTCCATTAGTAGTAGAAAATCCACGTTTACGAACATTCACGAGGAGATTGTGGAAATTAGACTCCAAACGTATCAGGCGATGGTGGCCACGCTTCAGTATGAATGGGCCGGCTCGATCGGATTGATACCACGGCCTTACAGAAAACCGGCGTGAAACAGCACTTTTCTGTGTTACGCTGCGTGAGTGAGGGTACCGGAGGCCCAATCCGGGGTTGACAGTGCACTTGTGACTCCACTGGTGTCACCGGTATCCATGGACGGTGGCAATCGCTTACCATCAGGTGATCTGTCTGCCACCTATCATATACAAAAAGAGTAATATTTTTTGGTGTAAATTAAAAAAAATATATTTTTAATTTATGTATTTATATATATATAAAATATGGTTTATATTATGTACATACAATTTAGTGGTTTTGCACAGTTTCGTCTGAATATAGGCTACATTAAACATTTTATTTGGCCATCTAAGAAAATGAGCACCCCATTTCATAAAAGAATGCTTGCGAAAAAAGTACATATTCTTTTATTAATTAAACTAAAATAATTATTAAACATAATCTAAATTATACTAAACAATCAAGGATACCAGTCTTCGCAAGTCTACTGGTAGACTTTTATGTCTACTGACTTCTTAGCCTGCATTCACTCTTTATCTAAGGATCCCTTATTTCGTCTACTCTTTCGGTTCTTATCGGTCTAATGGTCTATTCTACGCCTATTCATCGCGGTACTCGATCTCGTCGAGGGTCTCCACCTCGAGGTACTCCACCTCCCCCACCTCGGCAGTGCCGAGGCCCAGTTCCATCTCCTCGATGGATTCGTTCTCCTGTTGCGATTCGTTACCTTCCTCCTGCAATAAGAAAACAACCAACCTAATATAAATATTTCACAATCTGTCATTAACCCATTAGTGTCATTTGACCCGACACTCATTGTCCCCATTGACAAGAGTGAATAGGCTTTTCACGGGCGTTATGATCTTTGGGAAAGATAGATGTAAAGTATAGGTATGATGTGAAACACTTGCCAGAACAACGTTGTCGGTGTCGCGGTTGCGGTGCACCCGCGCGTGGCGCTTCATCGCAGCCACGGACCCAAACCTATCGGAGACAAATCGAATGTTAGATCGCGATTTATAATAAGGTGGTTTGAGTTGAGTCTCACAATTGATGTGTTATATGTTTTACGGTGCTATCCGTACACCTTTGAATGATAGAAGTTGATAGAAGAAAATATAATTATATTTAAGACCTGTATGTACCATTATGAAGCAATAAATATTATGATTATCATGTAGTATATAGTGATTTATTGATACGTAAAGTGAGTACACGCGACGATTGCTTTTTTTTTAATTTATTGTTCAGACTAATATAATATAATCCATAAGTTACAATTCAACATTTGCCAAACTGTGACACAGTTTGTCGGCAGAGCTCTCGTGGATATTATCTTTTTAAAAAATAACTCCTATCAACATTAAACATGTACTGGAGACAATCAGCCAGAATGGACAACATTTCATATTTTTAACATGTCCATATTGTTTTTTTATACGAAAATAGACATAAAATGAACAGACCCATATTTTTTCTTTTTTCAAAATTTGTCCATTTTCATGCATAAAATAGTTATTGAAATTCTTTATATTCTAAATAGACGTAAGCGCCAAATGACGTCATCGGACGGCTGAATGCAGCGATATTCCTTTGCTTAACATTGTTTTAATAAAAAAAAGGTACTACTGTCAAAGGTAAATAATACTAGTGTCAACTGTCAACGTCATTCATTCATTCAAAGTTGAAAAGTTGTCTTTTTTTTGACAGTTGCATGTCATGTGTTTGGCATTTCGTAAATTTAAAACTATAATGTGCTAAGCAAAGAAATATTATACATTCTGCCGCCCGATGACGTCATCTTACGTTTTTTAGTTTTTAATTTTTTTCTCAGTAAATAAGCAATATAAAAAATGAATTAATATATATTCGAGCAGCGGGAAAGTAAATAAAGAATTGGTATTTTTTGTTTCAGAGCTTAGCAATTTTGAAATGTTGTCCATTGCTGAATGTAAACTAAGTAATGAGCTGAGTAAGGTAAATGACATATTGCAACGAATCGGATGAATATTGCTGGATGGACATTATGTACGTGTGTTGCACCGTGCTGTGTGCGTATGTTGTGTGGTGTACGTACGTGCGCTGGCACACGGCGCAGGTGGTGGCGGGCGGCGCGTGCGCGCGCTCGGCGCCCGCGTGGCACTTGCGGATGTGCGACATCAGGTTCGCCCTGTAACACGATACCTACTGTTCAGCTGCGACTTGTATTCAAATTACTAAGTCTTAAGCCTTATAGCGTATTTTATGTAACTAGTTTTAGAGGTTGGACGAAGATCGTCTCGTGAAAAAAGCATACCAGGGCCGACTCGTGGGTCGACGGCCAGTTGGCTGACCTAGATATTGCACGCTGGAAGGACGTCGTCGAGACTGATCTGCGTGTACCTCTGGTCAATAACTGGCAAGAAGTGCTGGCAAACCGCAGTATACACCCATCGTACCCGTACACGTAGGTACTGCTTCGCGCGGCCAACGCATCAACGTGGACCAACAATCACTGCTATACACACAGATACACTCATCACGTCCCGAACCGCTGGTTTAGAAAGGCTACCTCGAGGTCCAGGCAACGAAACGGGGAATGAAACCTGTTTGGTTGGACACTTAACCAGTAATAATAATAATAATAATTCTCACAACATCTCATACGTTAACCTGATTCCGTACTAAGTAGCTTAAGCACTTGTGTTACAGATATCAGACAACAGAGGAACACAAATATATACTTAAATACATATATTACACCCAGACACCGAACAAACACAAGTATTCATCGCACGAATGTTTGTCCAGAGTGGGGATCGAACCCACGACCTTTGGCGTAAGAGGCAGGGTCACTACCAATTGCGCCATCCGGTCAGGTCAGTGGCATAGCATGAGCGACGGCCGGGGTCGGAAGACTATTTTGCCGCCCTATTTTTTTACATTCCGGGTAAAGCTTAGATTTTACCTTCTTCGACCTACATTTCGAGCATAAGCTAAGCACTGAATTTTGGAAAAGACTACCTCGACTAGAACAGTCCAAGGCGTTAATACAGGCGTTCAACCAGAAACGAGCTGTAGAAATAATAAAACTGAGCAGAGTACATATTAGGGCACTCACTCGGACCCTCACGGGCCACTGCAAAATAAACAGGCACCTGTACAACATGGGTTTTTCAGATACCAAAATCTGCAAGTTCTGTCGCGAGGACGGGGAAACGATTATCCACGTCCTCGGCGAGTGCAAAGCGCTGCACCACTGCAGAAGCCGGCACCTGGGAGCACACATGATCTCGGCAGACGAGATAAAGAGCTCCCCCATAAGCTCCATCCTCGGATTTATCCTGGAGCTGGGGCTACATGAGGTGCTGTAATAAGTTTTGGGGCTGCCACAATAGATCTTCTACTGGTCGCAGTGGCTATAAGATGCAATGCTAGTTTTTTAGATTTTCGCGTTGCATTATAACTATTATGTATCAATACGGGGATTAACACGATAATTACTATGTGAAACAACATTGTGTACTCACATATTTGGCTCGACGTTTCGGCTACGTTACAGCAGCCGTGGTCACGAGCGGACTCTCAAACTCGTGGTCGAGCCAAATATGTGAGTACACAATGTTGTTTCACATAGTAAATATCGTGTTAATCCCCGTATTGATACATTATAGATGCAATGCTCACCCCATTTCATTCAAATAAAAAAAAATACATTTCTCTTCTCTCTAAAGTCGGATTTTTGATTAGACAAAGTGATTTGACAGATGTCAATGTGTCATTCCCATACATTTGCAAAATACTAAATGTCAAAATGTATAGTGACTTGACAGTTGCATCTGTCAAATTACTTTGTCTAATCAAAAATCCGACTTATAAACAGTTAACGTTCCCTAACGGTCGTTCAGCGGGCTATGGAACGAGCAATGCTCGGCGTCTCTCTCCGAGATCGAATCCGAAATGAGGTGATCCGGCAGAGAACCAAAGTTATCGACATTGCTCATCGGATTAGCAAGCTTAAGTGGCAGTGGGCTGGCTATATTAGCCGCAGAACCGACAACCGATGGGGTAAACGTAAACGTAATGTAGGGCGCCCTCTGGCTAGGTGGGAGGGCGATCTGCGCAGGATGGCTGGCAAGAGCTGGATGCGAGAAGCCATGGATAGATCACAGTGGCGAGCGGTTGGAGAGGCCTACGTCCAGCAGTGGACTGCGATAGGCTGAAGATGATGATGATGATGATGAACGTTCCCTAAACGGTGTCGTTTCCGCCTTCTTCTGTTCAATCAAAGCTGAGATTTTGTGGTCCCCTGAAAAGCCACAGCACTCACCTCGTCCCAAACCGCAGTATACACCCGTCGTAGCCGCACACGTACTGCTTGGCCTGGCGGTGCTTGAGCATGTGCGCGGCGAGCGCGTCGGGCGCGGGCAGCGTGCGGAAGCACGCGGCGCACAGCGCGGGCGCCGAGCGCGCGTGCTGCGCCACCGCGTGCGCCGACAGCGCCAGGCGCGAGCCGCACCACGTGCCGCAGATGGGGCACGCGCCCGCGCACCCGCCCTCGTGCCGGCGCAGCTCCGCTTGGTTCTATGCGTCGACGGAAACAGCGTTACATCGTGGACTAGACAAGTGTAACTCTTGGGCTAGGCGTGTGCCGTAAACGCAGCCAATGCAGCACAGGGCTTAGGGGGTAGCTCGGACACAAAATATCTCATCCGCGGCGGAGTTCCCTACTTTCAAATTTTAATGTAGGCTTTTCGGACGAAGCTTATATTTTAGTGCCTGAGATTACTTCCTTCACAATTTGAAGTAGTAAATTCGGGCAAAAATTTTTTTGTAGGAATTGCTTAAAGAATTACAAACTATAAATTGATAATTTTATTTTTTGCTTTAAATACAATATTTCACAAAAAGAACCTATATTAATATGTGCCCTACAAATAATATTACCCTTCAAATACACGTCATATTAAAAAAAATCCTCTATTTACAGTTACCCCCTAAGCCCAGCACAGCTCAGTACAGAATATTGTGCACTACAACGAGACGCAGAGCGGGACAGACACATGTCTGCGTCGCATGTGCCTGCACCGCAGCGTACGTAGTTCAATAACGTTCCATACTTTACAAAATGTGATCTGCTCTGCGCTGTGTGGACCTGCGTCGCCTGCGTCTCGGCTACGTTCCATGGACAGTACGCCTAACCTTATTGTCCATGGAACATAGCTTCATATACGCGTATCCGTTTTTATATGCAAGCGTACAGCCGGTAGTGCATGAGAGGGAGTCACAAGTGCGCTACCAACCTATAACCTAAGTAAATAATACACTTAAAAAATTCACCGTAGGGCTCAGGTGGGACTCGAACCCACAACCTTCCACAGTCCGGGTGGCTGCACTAACCATTTATGCTATCCGAACCCCATGCTAAGACGACGAATTTTGTAAGTGCTTGAATCGTCATGAGCCGACGATAGTCTTATCAATATTGTAGGTATACTTTACAATATCCAGTGGAAACATTGTTACAAATATTTGACCACCAGTTAAGATGAAACTGCTAAACGAATATTATTGTGTTTGGTATAGCAATTTTTTGCAATTTATTCTTAAGTAAATAATACACTTAAAAAATAAACCTATAACCTAACCTACCAATGTATGGAGGTGTATGCACGTCTGGTCCAATCCCAACTACAATCTCGCATAAAGGAATGTGGTTGAAATTGAAACTTGATTGTGTTAATAAGATATAATTATCTGTGTGTGTATCTATATTTTAATTTAAGTTTTTCTGTGTATATGTATGCTTTAATCTGAAATAAATAAATTCATTCATTATACCATAGATTTATTATCGGATTAAGATTGGGGACATCGAGCCTTAGATGTAGACGGGTCATTGTGCAAGAGTCCCAAGGTGCAACACACCAGGGACTGGTCTGCTTCGGTTTACCTCATAATATTTTTAACCGACTCCAAAAAAAAAGGAGGTTCTCAATTCGACATGTATATATTATTATTATTTCCTATGTTTTATATTGTGTTACAATTAAACTGTATGGCTTGGTATGATGATGACACAAAATTGTATGAGAGTCGGCGGTAGAATCGCATTATGTTTATTAATTTTTCTGATATATTTTGTGTATCAACATAATATGTATTAAAATGTAAATTATACATAAGTACTTATAAATAGTTTTTAAATACTCAAATGTATGACGAAGTGCTGTGTACAAGCCTATGCAAATAAAGAATTATTTGAATTTGGTTAAAATGATGTTTCGGTGTATGATGTACAGACTGATGCAACTTACATGGAAGGCCGTGTTGCAAAGGTGGCAGGTGAGCGCGGCGAGCCCCGCGTGCTCGGCGGCGTGCTCGCGCAGCGCGTCGCGCGCCGCGAACTGCGCGCCGCACGTCCAGCACGAGTGCAGCGCGTCGCCCGGGTGCGCGCCCATGTGCGCGCGGTACTCCGCCACGCGCTGGGGGCCACGACCCAAACTCATACAGGAGTCACCTCAAATGTCCCACACAAAATGACACAATGTCCCATCATCTCACGACCCGTTTGGAACAGTGGTAGTGAACGCTGCCTTTGGTCCAAGGGTTGCGGGTTCGATCCCCGCACAGTACAAACATTTGTGTGTATAAACATGTCTGTTTGTATTGGTCTGGGTGTTTGTATGTATTATAAGTATGTATTTACAAAAGAAAAGTATTATATGTATATATTTGTAATTCCACTGTTGATTCTGATATCCGTAACACAGGTGCTTGAGCTACCTATCTCGGAGTCAGATCAATGTATGTGATGTTGTAAATTATTTATTTATTTATTTATCTCAAAAATTGGCCAAAATGCACCAGAGGCAGCATTTACTACCAATAGCCAAAGGGGTCGTCAACGAGTTTCCATTGCATCATTCATTCCCTTGTTTGTGTTTACGTTAAAGGTTTTTATTTTTCCAAAAAAATAATATTACATTGAATCAGCTTGTGATTGGAGCCTTCTTTTAAGCATAATAATGCCTGTGCCAGAAGACTCCGCTCTTCCATATCGTTCACACATTTAATATGATTACAGAATACAGATTTTAAATAATTATATTCCCAATGTGTGAGATTGTGACTACTTGTTTCATGTTTGTATGAAAATGTGAGACATGTGAACGAAAGTGTGTGATGTCTGAATGAAAGTGTGAGATGAGTGATTGAAAGTTATGGATATGTTAGTAGGTATAGTTTATGTTGTGTTTTAATCTATGCAATTAAATGTGAAATAGTGAAACTAGATATGGTCCGTCTGTCTACTAATTTGTGTTTAAGGTGGCCTTTCAAGGTTTTTTAATTGAATAAAAATTTTAATTCATAGAATTACGTTGCTATCTAAGCTATCTATCTATCTATAATTAAAAACAAGTAAGTAACAATTTCATTTCAATCTTCTCACCTTCTCAATTATTTTAAGCATATTAACATGAGTGAGAAGTGGGCCGGCCAGTCGGCGGTTTTAGCACACTAGTCGCCGATTATAAATACAGCAGACTAGTAATTACATCTCTAGTAAAATACCATTTTGGCTATTTGACTGATTTCTAAAATCTTTCATAGTATATAAAGTAGTTTCTATAGTGATGAAACAAAAGAGTTCAGCTATTTTCTGTAAAATAGCAAATAACAATGAACATCAACATCAGACAATAATTATGTTTCATTTATTAGACCATAAAAATGCTTACCTGGAAGGAATGTGGGCAAACTGTGCACTGATATACGGTGTCACCTCGTGCATTCCTGGCTCGCTCCAAATCCTCATCATCAGCCGCCGCTGCCGCAGCCAGGGCGTCCTTTCTCCACCATTATAATATCCTCCTCGCTGTACGTTCCCCCCTGCGTTCACCCCCGGTCCTCCAACAACAATGAACACATCTATCTTTTGTGTCAACTCATGTAATCTCCGGCGTAGAGCTCGGATCTTCTCGCTGAGTGGTGGGACTCCTTTTGATGTCAGTGTGGTGCTGAACTCATAAGATTCAATGGTGCGACGAATACAATCCCCACATAGTCGGCCTTCTGGTACTATCTAGAATATTGATAAATTTATCATGAGTGAGGGTGCCAGAGTCCCAATCTGGGGAAAGGGGAGTTTGGTGTGTCCATGGGCGGTTGCAATTGTTTATGATCAGGATCACCTGATCGTACACGACTGAGATGGACGAAACCTTTAGAAATATAATATAGAAAGTTTTTTATAGAACATCGCTTGAAACGCTGGTAGATAGATAAAAGATATGCGACAAAACTCAATACTATGTCTTTTAATAAATATGGACTCAGTCAACATTCTAACGTGGACTAACACATTTTGGTCAGAAAGTGAAGCAAATACTTGAGTTCAATGTCACTTAATTCACATTATTAATCCACAAAAAGGACAGCACACCGAAAATTTAAATCCCAACCAGTGAATCTACAATCAGCTCAGATTTCTACCTCCTACATGACAAAGACTTTGAGAGCTTCTGTTAGGTCTACTGGCTTATACACTTTACCTTATTGTTGTTAAGATGCAGCAGCATAGCCCTAAGCGGCACCTGCAGGGGCGGCGCGCCAGAATCGTGTTCTTCCGGCGAGAGTAGCTCCCCGCCCGAGCCGCAGAGACAGCAAACCTCCCCATCGCTTTCCACTTTTAGCACCTGTGCTCGTCATTATTAACGAACGGTGTGAATTTATAAATGGTTCTGAATTAGAAACTTCGGTACAAAATTCTAAAGAATACTGAACTGAACTGAAAAATTGGCGTCTCATGAGAAATGTCAAGTTGACACTGTGTCACACAGCAGACAAACAGCAATTTTTTAATATTTTACTTTTAATTCCACCATTTACATACAGACAGAGATTACTTGTAACACCAAACCACACAAAATGAGACTCAAAGCTGTAGACTGGATTTTTTCTATGATTTTTTCTCTTCTCAACTTAGAATTCTAAGCTCAAAGGTGAAATTATCTAAGATTCTTTTGCCTGCCATAATAGTTACCATAGACCTGTGCCATAGACGTAATAAATTATAAAAGTTATGCACGCATAGTGATGAGCGATAGTAATAAAAAGTAACAATCGAACTAGGTACATAACTGAATGATTCTGTATGTGGTATTCAATAGTTACATGCCAACCAATAGACTGGCCGGATGACGCATTTGGTACCCTACCTCATACGCCAAAAGTGGTTTGATCCCCAACTTGGGCAAACATTCGTGTGATGAACCAAGTGTTCATCACACGAATGTTTAGCTAAGTTTTTAAATTTATTTATTTATTTATTTTTGTTTGTTCAGTGTATATAGGGTAAACCACCCAATTATTGGCACTTTAAGCAGCTTCTTCACAAAACCGGTAAAATTTTCATATAAAAATATGTTTTAACAAAGACAAAAGCATTCATATTGGTCTTCTAATCTCTGCAGAATATTATAAAGTACTTGTCATTAATAAATTATATCGTTTTCTTTAATATAATGTACTTTTAAAAAAATGCCTCAAACACCAGTTGCTGGCATAGCCAAACCTTTTATTGGCAGTGATTATTACCTATTATTGTCACTGTTCTCCCAAAACTGAAAAATAGCTGCTAGGTCTTATGTAGGGGTTTTAAAACGTATTTTACATCGTCTATGTACCTATTTTAAGATAATTCATAATAGAAATAAACAAAATAAAATCCTTTGTTAAGAAAAGTAACATTTATTTGTATAGGAACATACCATATCAATTGAAACGCTTATAGTTAAATCAACTTTACATAAAGTATTAAAACAAAAACAAAAAAACCTTCTACCTAGGCTTGAACAAAAAATAGAACAATTTTAGCTTAAGACTATGTAACTTCCTTAATTATATTTAATTAAATCACAGCTCTAATTGGTTGAGATCATACGAGTAAGTAATTCTTAAGTAACGTTAATCATCTGAATCAGTCTCAGTCAACATTTTTTCTATCTCAGCAGCACTGTAATTTTTGCTAGTACTTGCTTTTTGGTTTTCTTTGTTATAATTTTTAAGTAAAGCTTCCAATTTGTCATTGTCATGTTTATAGAAATCTTCCGAAAACAAAATTTTGGACACATTGTCTTTGGCTTTAGTTTGTTTTTTGTTTTTCTTTACCATTTTCTTCTCTTTTTCCAATTTCTTTTGTTCTCTTTCTTCTTTTCTCTTTTTAACACCTTCTGCTTTCTCTTCTTTAATTTTAATTTTTTCATTTTCCTGAGCTTTCCATTCGGCAGATGTTAGTACAAAAGGCGTCTTCTTGGTATTTTTTATCCCTTTTCTTTGTGGCGTTTTAGGAAGTACCAAAATATCTTGTAATTTTACTATAGTATTGTCTTTCTTAACCAGTGGTGCTTTCAGTTGCATAAAATTATTTTGATCTGCACTTATTTTGACATCTCCAGTTACTCTGATAGACGGTTTTTGGGGAGTTGAATATATTGATGATTGCTGCTGACTGCTAACGGATGCTTGGTAGATAGATGTTTGTTGAACAAATGTTTGCTGTGTGGATGGTTGTTTGTTGTTTGGTACGTAAGTGAGTGATGGCTGTAAGATCGAAGCATGCTGTAAGGAAGTAGAGGCTTTTTGAGAGGATACTTGCTCTATGGATTCTGGTTGATTGAATGCTTGTTGAGTGGGTGAAAGATGATTGTGTGATTGTTGGCTAACTGTTTCTGGAATACGTTCTTGAAGGGTTGATATATCTTCTATAAAATAATTTAATTCAGAGCATTGGACTATTTCCTCAACAACAACATCTTGAGAAACAAAATCGAAACTTTGCTCAGCAACATTTTTGTTTGGAGAGTTATTGATAATTATCTCCATATTTTCAATATCAAAATTCCCTATATTGTCATTCTGACGCTCTGTGTCTAATTTTGAGCTATTATGCAAATCATTTTGAAACGTGGTAAAGAAATTCCAGATTTTCAATAAACATTCACTTGACTCCTCGGGCCTCAATTCTCTTTTATCAATTTTATGTATTGTACTTTCTCCCAACAACTTCGTAAAGTCATCTTTCGTGAGCACCCGATTGTCTGTTACATGCTTGGGTTGCGCTATGGTAATGTTATTTTTATTTGAAGTTCCTAGGCACTTGGAATAGTCCACTGCATCTTCATTAAAAGGACAAAGTCCAGTTGCTCTAAAGCCATTTATAATTGTTGACGGGTTAAGACTTTTTTCTATAGTATCTTTAAGTAATGGCACAAATTGAGTTTTCGTTAACGCTTGAGATGGATTATTTCTTCGCCATTCTAGGACAGTTTTCTGCCATTGTGTTTTTAATGGTTTAAATGCGGCGACGTCTGCAGGTTGAAGGAGTCTAGTGCAGTTAGGATATAACGCTATGAGAATTATACCTAAATTAGTACATAATTCACTGGTAGCATACGTCAAGTGCGATTTGTGGCCATCTACAAAAAGAACTACAGGAAATTGTGTGCCAGTTTTTATGAGGTGAGGATGTAAAACGTTTTTGATATACTCAAAAAATACATCGGAATTCATCCATCCGTTGTCACTTAAGCCCACGCCCCAATCTTCAGGAATCTTAGAAGTTATCTCGCCAGGTAATCTTTTATATGGAAAAATTACCATTGGCGGAGTAACTTGACCATCTGCACCAAAAGTAAACATGACGGTTAGTGAAGTTTTAGCTTGGGCGTGGTCAATTTCGTATACGTTTTTTTCTCCCTTAGAGCTTAAAACAATACCTGTTTTTGGACATAGAACAAAATTTGTTTCATCGCCATTGAATACTCTTGATGGATCTGATAAGATGTCATAGTAGCTATTTTCAGTCATGTAAATCCTTATTTGTTCAAACCAGCCTCTTACATCAGATGCAGAGACCGTGGAGCTGGCAGCTGTTACGGCTTCTGGTGTTCGAAATGTAACTGTTGGATGTCTAGCTAAAAACAATTTAAACCACTTGTCACCATTCCTAAAACTACTGGCTCTCCCCGATTTATTAATAAAGTCTGAAACACTCTTTATCAAATCTTCTTTCCTCTTCGGAAACCCTTTCTGGCTACTGATTTTTATCCAGTCAACAAAAAGCTGTTCTTCTTCGTCAGTTAAAATTGTGGGAGGACCGGGCTTAGAGCGATGATCAGGATTTTTCATTCTGAATTGTACAGTAGACCGTGGTACGCTGAAGGTTTTTTGCAGCAAGTTTTTTGCTCATGCCTTTTGATATTTCGTGGAGAGCTTTTTGTAGGTTCTCTTCTGTATAAATTTTCCGTTTCAAACAATTTTTACTATTTTTTTTTTCTAGACTTCTTCTGACTAGGCTTCATTTTAAAAGTGGCTGAAAAGACAATATTTAATTTTATTGGCACGTTTTTACCCAATGTTTGGCACCCGTGCCAATAAATGGATTTTATATAATTGGCAGGGGGGCAACTTTTGGATTGGTGTATCCAAAACGTTAGAAAATATTTTTAATTCAATTTAAACTCAATTTGAGACAAACAAGGTATAATTTTTAATAAACTCAAATTATTTAAAATGCCCTTTTATTGGCATGTATGCCAATAAAATGGATAAACCAATATTACGCATACCAAATGTTGTCACCCCACAAATAACTAAAAGTTGGCGGTTAAATGATAAAATAATGTTTTAAAAAGGCAGTTAATATATTCAATAATAAGACAAAATGATTATGTATAAGAAAAACAAAATAGATTTTCAAGTTTTAAAAGATTATGATAGCTCTTACCTTAGTAAAAAATGAATATTTTGATTGTTTTTGTCGCACAGGTCGCGGCTTGTCAAACAGATGGTAAATGCGCCGCCATGTTTGAAAAAAAATAAAACGTGTGTTGCCAGTTGAGTAATAAATGATACTACTGTTTAATTTCTACTAAAAAATTTAAGTCTTGCTACAAATAGATCTTAATTTTCTTAAAAAACTAGAGCATGCCAATAAATTGGTGGAGTGCCAATGATTGGGTGGTTTACCCTATTACATATATATACTGAACAAACAAAAACTTGGGCAAACATTCGTGTGATATAAGTATATTTGTAATTCCTCTGTAGGCTGATATCCATACTTAAGCTACAGGTACTAAGTGTAGCGCTGGACGTTAGTTTAATCGCAAAGCAAAATAGCTCACTTTTTTACTAAAAATTATTTCTGTTCTTGTGTGAGTTGAAAAAAATAATAATGTAAGTAGGTATTTATGTGATTGATGGGTATCTCAGGGCGTGAAATAAGTTCGTAGGCACGGTTTGGTATACGAGCAATATAATAAAAAACACAAAAGACAATTAAAAACAGGAAAAAAGACAATCACGGGCAGAGTTAAAACCTTGACCTGACCTTGCGCCCTCTGTCGGGCGTCGGGATAACGCGGGCGTGAGAATATTGGCGGGAGGCTTGGGGTTTAAATACGAACATCGTAGGGCGCGAAGTTTCACTCGTGGCTCTGTGTGTCAACCCTTTTCGCGTTACAATAATAATAATACATATTATGTACTTTCGAAAGTGTATTTGGTAAACACCACGTACTTCATTCAAATGACGATAAAGCAACCGAAAATATTTTTCATATTTAAATGCGTCTCATTCTAAAAAATAAACTAGAAATAAACATAAAACAGATAGAAAGTTGTAGGCCCCACTTCAAAAAATTAAAAATTTAACCCTATCCTGCGTTTAGTCGCTAGAAAATGATTTAATTAAATACTTAAATAGGAAATGTCCCTCATCATCGGTTATATGATAAAAAATAATCTTATCCAATTAACTTTTATATTAACATTACATATCTCCGGAAGTTACCTGATGTCGATCAAATTATATAACAAATTGCCAAATAACATAAAAAACGAACATATTACTCTAAGTATATGCATTTACTAAAAGATTTACTTACTCGTAAATGCTTCTCAGTGAACGAATTATTACAGGATAAAATGTAAGAAAATATAAGTGCATGTCGATTATTTAATATATCAAACATATTATACTAAATAATACCGTAGAAGAAAATATATAAAATGAAATATTAGGTAAATTAAATAAGAAATATCTGCCCCTCTCTATGCCAATTTGCCATGCCTATCAAGGTGCATATGTTCTTTTTACCCGACTACGGCAAAGCAAAAGGAGGGTTATGATTTTGACAGGCTATGTATGTATGTATGTATGTATGTATGTATGTATGTATGTATGTATGTATGTATGTTCATCTGTTTCCACGTAACTTCTTAACTACTTATCAGAATTCGACAAATGACATATCATTATAAGCGTCTTGATCGTCCGCTGGTTATAGGCTATATGAAGTTTCACAAAATCTAATGTGGCGCCCTCTAGCGGACAAAACATACAGAGTAAAAAAATAAAGTTATGATAAATATGCCGTGTTTGGTATCATTTGAAAGCGCTTGACTTGTACATTTTGAATATATATATATATATATTACTAGCACTTGGACACCAAAATAGTACAAATAAAATAAAAGTAAAAAAACTAAAACCCAACTACGACAAAAAACGTCGCTGAAAAAGTATAAAACAAGCCTTCGTTGTCAATTTATGCAATATTCACTATGTAGAGATAAAATTTCATGTTTGGAAAGGCGTAGTCACACGTTAAATATACTACCCTTTGACAACGTGTGACTGCGGATTTCCAAACATGAAATTTTATCTCTACATAGTGAATATTGCATAAATTGACAACGAAGGCTTGTTTTATACTTTTTCAGCGACGTTTTTTGTCGTAGTTGGGTTTTAGTTTTTTTACTTTTATGATTGTGAAATGTTACCACATACATATTCTAGTCATAATAGTCCTAATATGTGATGCAAATAAAAAAATAATGTCATGTACATACATTCGACCTGATTAATCATTCGAATGAATCAGTCACATTCTCCCATCACTACAGCTGTCATCAAATCAAGTGTCAAACAGCCATTGTTTTTTGTTGTTGTGATATTCTTTTCGACGCCGGAAAAATCTGTAATCATCAGGAGTTTTGCTATCAGATTTGTGCATTTCGATCTAGTTTGTGAAATTTCATAATTTAACATGTCGATCGGTGTGCCTATTAAAGTATTACACGAAGCGGAGGGGCATGTTGTGACCTGTGAAACGAACACCGGTGAAGTTTACCGGGGGAAGCTAATCGAAGCTGAGGATAATATGAATTGCCAAATGACTCTGGTGACGGTGACCTATCGCGATGGCCGCGTCGCCCAGCTCGAGAACGTGTACATCCGGGGCTCCAAGATCAGATTTCTAATATTACCGGACATGTTAAAAAACGCGCCAATGTTTAAACGACAAGGGAATAAACCGACTGCTGGTCGCGGTAAAAGTGCTATATTACGAGCTCAAGGTTAGTGCTGATGTTCAATTTATAAGATCTGATCTAGCCCTTTTATTTACCTCTAGTAAAGAGCGTTTGTTTGTTTACTAACAGTTGTAATAAAAACAAAACACTGCAGTTTTTAGATCTCTTGTTGTTTTGTGTTATTTATGTAGGATGCCATTAAACCGTGTATAAAAACAAACCTTTTACTATATTATTGCTCTGGTGATACAGTCGTATGAAGAAACTTTTCATTTAATTAAGAAACTGGTTCATGTCTCTGTAACCCAAAGGTAATGTGTTTAAAACCCACAGAGGACATACCGCTGTTAATATTGAAATGAGCATAGTTTTATTTATTTAAATTTACTTTATGTACAGACAGCGTCAGGTCGGTTATGGTACAAAAATAGCACTTGTGACTCTGACATAAGCATTGTCCAAAGTTCAAACAAGGGTAACTCGACATGATGCTAGGTGTACGTACATACTTGATGATGTAAGAAGTCACATAAGAGTGAAGGAAAGGCATTAATCCCATCTTAACCTTCATTACAGCAGCAGGCCGAGGTCGAGCAGGAGGAAGAGGCGGAGGGCATCGTGGAGGCTGGCAAGGAGGCTCCGGTCCTTCTCGACGCTAAACTAAACCTAACTTAAGAATTACTTTCTGTAACACTCTTTTTATCAAAGAACTGTATGACATGATCATACTATTTTAGTTATAATCTAATAGTTAGATAAGATATTTTTCTGAAGCAATAGAACTGATTATATGTATAACTGAATTCATAACTGATCTACAACTGAGTATATTTAGAGGGTTTCGAGTCAGCCTGTCAAGTTTGTTAACAATTACACATGACTAATAAAACTGGTCTCTAACAAACCTGTTTCATGCAAATAAACAAGATGCACAGGCATGTGTGAAAGAAATGGGGATAAAGGAATTCCGCTCTATTGTAGACACCCTGATCAATGTTTTTATGTTCATAAAGATGAATTACAGTATGAATCAATCATTACAAAGGATGAACAGAAATGCTAAACCAAGATACCACAATGAATCATGAAATTTCAACTTTGCGGTTTAAGAACCTAGAAACATGGTGATGTAGGGTTAAATTTAAATATGTGTGGTACATTTTATGTACGCAGGCTAATGTGAGCGCCTATAGATATATCTCCTGTGTGTACAGTTTCCAATTCAAGTTATTATGTAAGTTCTGCCTTGTGATAACGAGAGGTGTGAATGAACTCCAATAAAGTCAGTGATGGTGACATGTGAATTGAAATTTTATTTCTGAGTACTTAAATGCTTATGCTATCTTTTGAGTGCCTTATCACCACCAAAGTTCTGCGATGCAGCTAAGCTGCGAAGATGTGAAATTATTAAGGATGCCAGGTGGTAGACCTGGCAAAAATGTATCTTTCAAAAGATTGGAACATTGCATCTGGATCAGTGCAGAGATGCGGGACAGTGAAACGCTTCATTTGGAACATCGACTCTCAGATAGAGCCGTGATTAATTTCACTTACTTGGACCATTCAGCTCATTTGAATCAATCGGTTCACTCGAACTCAAGATCCATTTGAGTCGAATGATACATTCGGAGCGAACAATACAGATTAGGAACAGTCATTTGGCTGAGTCGGATCACTGAGTTACTTCAGTAAAGATTTACACACGTCTAATAGATGGATATGAAACGCATCCATAGCAGAAGTCGTGTAGCACAAACTGAGACAACATCACATACAATGTCCTAGTCCCAAACTATGGTTTTCCCTTGTACTATGGAAACCAGAAACAATGACGGTACCACAAACACCCAGACCCAACACAAATATCTGTTTCATCAACAAACATTTGTGCTAGTGCGGGAATCGAACCCGCGACGCTTGCGTCTCAACCAGCGCACAAACCACTGTGCTAAATGGGTCGTTATCTTTTTAACTTTTGTTTTAAAAGTACCGTGCATTCAATAATCAGTGCATTTTGAGGCTGCCTGTCCACCGAAGCGAGTGAGACTGCGGAGCAATGAGCGAGGCTAAGATCCATCAATTGTATTGCATAAAAACTCAGCTCCTCAGTGACTAAGGTTTTCTATCGGTGGATTGCCTTGCTCACCATCTGCAGTCTCGGTCTGCTTCGGTGGAGTGGCAGCAGGTTACATAGTACCTTTGAAACAAGGAGATTTTTTCTCGCCGGATTCGTGTCCACACCAATTAAGCTTGTCACACACACACACTGGTGTGACTACGAGTAAGACTACCGTCACTCCGCTTAGCGCTTTCATCATTCATTTTAGCCAATAGACGTCCACTGCTGGACATAGGCCTCCCCCAATGTTCTCCACACAGATCGGTCCTGTGCCGCCCGCATCCAATGGATTCCTGCGATCTTCACCAGATCGTCGGTCCACCTAGTGGGGGGCCTGCCACGGCTGCGACTTCCTGTACGTGACTCCTTTCGAGGACCATTTCTGCCCCAACGGCCGTCTGTTCTCCTCGCTATGTGCCCTGCCCATTGCCACTTGAGGCATGCTTTCCTTTGGGCTGTGTCTGTGACCTTACTTCTCCTGCGGATCGTATCATTTCTGATACGATCACGCAGGTAGACTCCGAGCATAGCCCTCTCCATTGCCCTCTGGCTCTCTTAGCGCTTTGCCGAAATGCATTAGTGACGTGTATTATATACCTGTGGTTAATTTTTTATGTGATAGGTGGCAGACGAGCAGACGAATCACCTGACGGTAAGCGATTGCCGCCGCCCATGGACACACGCGACACCAGTGGAGTCACAAGTGCGCTGACAACCTTTAAACCCTCCTTTCCCTCGGTTTGGGCCTTCGGTACCCTCACTCACGCAGTGAAACACAACACAGTGCTGCTTTACGCCAGTTTTTTTGTGGGGCCGTGGTACTCCGGTCTAGCTGGCCCATTCCTGCCGAAGCGTGGCTCTCCCACGGTCATGGTGTAAAGTAGGTACTTGATAAATAAATAACTTATAGAAGAGGTATCTAGGTAAATCTATAGATGTACACATATTTTTATTGCCACTCATGAAATGAAGAAATAAAAAACAATACATGTATTTACAAAATCTATATTCCATTGTAGCCACAATTCTTAAATACTAAATCTACATTACTACATCTCTCACCTCACCTGAACTATCACATTGACAATACATAGTTACTACCTATGTACCTTTGTAAATACCTAAACTAATAAAAACACTTCCTACCCACTTTGAAAAAATTAGACGGAAGAACATTAAATAAGATAACTGGTATCATTATACAGCCCTTTGTACATGTGTACCTTTGTCATCTTCCTTCAGGTGTACCACGAAAGTAGATATGGAATAGTAACCAAGTTTAGATGTATGTAACACAATATTGTTATCTAAACAGATTTTCTTGAGAGTTTCTTTTTTATATACAACAACGGTGGCAAACAAGCATGCGGCTCGCCTGATGGAAAGCGATTACCGCCTGCAAGTCCAGAGGACTGGCATATGTTTAAAACCTAAAAACTCCTTTTTTCTTCTTACATGTAGATATGAATAGTAAAGAAAATGTGATTATAAGTTAAGGAAATATTAAGAAATTGTAAAGGTCGATCAGGAATTTCAGTCTTTACGATCAGGAACACAGCTGGTAGTCAATGGACTGAGATTACTGGTCGTACCCGTGCATTTCTTAGGATATTACCTATCAGTCCATACGTCTTGCTCGAAAATTCCCCCATCTCTCTCAGTTTAATTAAATGAAATCAATCATGTTTAGTTTCAGTACTCTGCAATGTTGAGAGAATTCTTGGCAAGAGTAAAAACAAGTTACACTTTTGGAAAAGCTATAGTTCCATCCAAGCGTAAAGAGACATGCATGCATATAAATATATTTGTATTAACATTTTTGTTGGCATGTCGGTCTGTCTATGTCCATCATAACTTCAGACTAGAATTTTGTAATAACATTTATATGAAAATGTTACAAAAATCAATTCCAATTCCAAAATCTTATTTCCTAAGGCAAGAGGGGATTACTCTATATAAATTAGCAGGTTAACTATAGTGTTTGCATTTATAAATAATGTGAAATAATATAAAATTGTAAGTAAAGAAATATTAAATCGTAAGAGGGGTTATAAGCGGGATCTAACTTCTTCTGGCATGGACATGGTTAAAGGGCCAATCTAAAGAAATCTCAATTTAGGGTGTTACCACATTAATCAATCAAAGGTTTCGATCTCGTCTGGTAGCTTTAATTGATCGACAGATACCGTCGTACCTATGACTAACCAAATGATTGATTTCTTCGGTTGACTTTGATCGATAGTGGTGGTAGCTATAACTAACATTTTACCATCGATCGATTTATAGGTCTGGTCTGGTATAAAATTTCGATCGATCGATTGGTCTGGTAACACCCTTACTCCAGTCTGTCCCTATACCTAGGGACATATAGGGTACAGAACTGTTAAAATGGACCAACTTCTTTAACGGCACATTCCGAAACTTTAACTTCGATTGATTGTAAACTTTGATTTCTAATTATGCGGACCAAAACTGACAAAAGTCGTACCTATAGTATCACCACGTCATTCTCATACATTTTGCTCCTTTTGACAGATGAAAAATATCACAATGTATTGGAATGACTGACCGGATGGCGCTGCCTCTTACGCCAAAGGTCGTGGGTTCGATCCCCACCCTGGACAAACATTCGTGCGATGAACACTTGTGTTTGTTCGGTGTCTGGTTGTAATATATGTATTTAAGTATATATTTGTCTTCCTCTGTTGCCTGATATCTGTAACACAAGTGCTTAAGCTACTTAGTACGGAATCAGGTCAACGTATGAGATGTTGTGAGAATTATAATTATTATTAATTTTCATCTGTTTGGCCCGCGTTTTTAAAAAGAGTCGAAAAGCATCGATAGTAGGCAACAGTAGGTGCTGCAAGTTCGTCACGAGTCGGTCTTCTGCGGCGCGCGCGCGGGCGCCGGCGCGGCGGCGCGGCGCGGCGCGCGCAGCGAGCGGTACAGCGCCTGCACCGGCAGCTCCACCAGCAGCGCCAGCGGCAGCGCCGCCATGTACGACGCCACTGCCACGCCGAACCACTCCAGGATCTGTGGAGACAAGTTTCTTAAGTATAAGTAAGTTGTTTTTGCATCAAGTGACTGAGTAAGCCTCAAGTGGCAATGGGCAGGGCACATTGACCGAGAGAATCAGATACCCGTTGGGGCAAAAAGGTCCTCGAGCCGTGACAGGCCCCACAAGGTGGACCGACGATCTGGTGAAGGTCGTGGTAGGTAATCCCTTGGATCTATATGTGTGGAGATTGGGGGAGGCCTATGTCCACGGCTGAAATAATTATGATAAAATCGTTTTCAACCATGGGAGAGCCACGCTCCGAGTCGATCGGAATGATAAAAAGAAAAAAAAGAAAAGAAAAATATTTATTTGCAGTTTTAAAGTTGAGACTAATATTAACATAAATATAAATTAAATGCTACCAAAATGGTCATTGCTTCAAAAGCAATGACGCTGGTATTCTGTGGCATCAGGTTCATTGAGTGATACCACAGCCTCAAAGAAGAAGGAATTTATCTTACATCTCTCCTGGGGATAAAAGTGACGACCTTGTCCAGGAAGTCAAATTTGGTCCCGTTTCTAGTTATAGGTACACTGGCGTAAATGTTGCACGCGTCTGTATATTATTATTTTAAGTAAAGTAATGTAGGTTAAGTATTACGAAATGCCGCTCATTCGCGGCGACAGGACGGAGGTGACTTACCACGGAGGTGCGTTCGATCTGCGTGGGCGCATGGTGCGCGGCCAGCAGCGACTTGTTCATGAGCATGTGTAGAATATTACCATCTGCTAGAAGTATGCGATGAGTAGGCACAGTAAAGAGCATCAAGTTACGCCCCACGAACGGCGGCAATGACCGTGTGATCCTGCAAAGGTACAGTAACTCACCACGGAGGTGCGGTCGATCTGCGTGGGCGCACGGCGCGCGGCGAGCAGCGACTTGTTGATGAGCATGTGCAGCAGCAGCGCGCCGAACGACAGCCGCGCCAGCACCGACCAGCCGCTCCACGACAGCACGCGTCTGACTGGCGCTGGAACAACGGCCAAGTTCAGTTAGTGCACGGTTTGGCGAATAACCAGTACCTACTTTCAAACGAAAATCACTTGGACGCATGACACAAAAATGGCGACATTTTTTTTTTACTGTAGATAGGTAAGCGTTTGACCATATTTCACCTGATGGTAAGTGATAATATGTTCTAAGATGTAGCACAATTACCTAGAAGATACCTATTCACTCGCGCTTTGAAAACCTCAGAATTGTAGCCTCTAGGGAACACCTCCTCAGGCAGCTGATTCCACTGTTTCGCAGAACCAAACGAAACGAACGAAAGGAAACAGGATTCAAACCTCTTTGTGCGGACTTTTGGTATTTCTACCATGTACCGATGTCGATTGAGGGTCTGCCTGTTGAGGTGACGGGTAGGGCACACTAGCGACGCCAATCGATTTTAATTTTTAGCTACTAAACCGGATCTATTCTAAATAATTTCGGGGTTACAATCTCTCGGCAAACACCTATATTGTTTATTTAATACTTATAGTTCACTGTTTGGTCTGCTTTTGCACTTGCATTTTGGATTACCAGTGTCCGCTTACAAAAGCGGACACTTTTGGCGTGAATCAATTTTTCGCGTACAAAAACGGACACAACATTTGTGCATGGTTATTTAATAAATAGTATAAGTGTTTGCCGAAAGATTCATCATCAGCCCACTTAAGTTCCCACTGCTGGAGCACAGGCCTCCCTCAATCACATGAGGGGTAATTGCCATACTCACCACGCTTGGCAGACGGGTTGGCGAGGGTTTTTATATAAATGCAGAGTTTTCCTTCTCTGGGTGCTGATGATCATGCCAGCAGCTTTACCTTAGTCGCCTTTTACGACACCTCGGTAAGAGTGAGGGTGGCCTATTCTACTCTGCCGGGAACCACACGGCCGAAAGATTGTAACCCCGAAATTGCTTAAAATAGATACGGTTTAGTAGTTGAAAATGAAAATCGATTGGCGTTGTTAGTGTGCCCTTCCCGTTTCCTTAGTTTAAGCCTCTAGCATAAAAAAACTCACATTGGATTCCATGCATAGCGCCCAGCAGCGCGATGGCCACTAAGAGTGAGAACACGGCTCTCTCGGTGGCCGCCAGCGCCGCCGCCGCCGCGCGCGCCGGGGGGCCCGCGCCCGCGCCCGCGCCCACCAGGTGCGGCGACCCGCCCACCCACCACAGCGCCAGCCACGGCGCCCACCACGCCGCCCAGCGGAACCACTGCGGGGGAGCGGGGGATAACCTTAATCGAATCTTTTAAAACGAGCCTCGGGGTGCATCGGGATGGGCAGGGCACATAGCGAGGAGAACAGACGGCCGTTGGAGGCCACGTACAGGAAGTCGCAGCCGTGGCAGGCCCCCATGATGAGATCCGCAGGAGAACTAAGGTTACAGACATAGCCCAAAGGGTTTCATGCCTCAAGTGGCAATGGGCAGGGCACATAGCGAGGAGAACAGATGGCGGTTGGGGCGGAAAGGTCCTCGAGTGGAGGCCACGTACGAAGTCGCAGCCGCGGCAGGGCCCCCACAAGGTGGACCGACGATCTGGTCAAAATCGCAGGAATCCATTGGATGCGGGCGGCACAGGACTGATCTATGTGGAGAACATTGGTGGAGGCCTATGTCCAGCTGTGGACGTCTATTGGCTGAAATGATGATGATGATGATCAGGACGCCCCTTTTGGAGGAGTGGTAGTGAACGCTGCTTCTGGTACAAGGGTTGCGAATTCAATTCATGTCATCGAACATGTCTGTTTGTACCTATTGGTCTGGGTCAGGATGTTTTCTATGTATTATAAGTATGTATTTACAACAAAAAAAAATCCGCTGTTGGTTCTGATATCTTTAACACAGGTGCTTAAGCTACCTATCTCGGAGTCAGATCAATGTATGTGATGTTGTGAAATATTATTTATTTATTTATCTTCCTAAAAGACCGCGGAACATCTTCCTAAAATTGCTTGCACGGCAGCACCAACAAGATCTTCGTTTACCTACAAGTGAAACTCTCCTCTTCTAAAAAGATGGGTGATAGATACAATAACTAAAATAAACTGTATTTACTAACACAAAGTCTCTCGGATTGAAGTGCTTGTAGTCTCTTACGGTTTCTGACTAGCCAACATAAGCGTACATACAACCCAGAAGGTAGCTTGTCAGATATGTACCTGATATTACACATTCTACCTCTGTAGTAGCACTTAATGTGTGTTAGCTCCTATCTTCATCTAGGATATCTTGATAGATATCTGCCCCTTCCAATCACGGAACAATACCGATTTATCACATCTGGGGAGAGATGAGTATCCGTCCCGTTGTCATCCCTGCTAGCCACGACCCTGAGTCTACCGTGTGACATACCCTGTAGTCAGCCAGGCGGACGTTCTCATCCAACAGCGCATGGTGCAGGTGAGCCAACAGGAGCCCCACCAGCGTGCCCGGCGCGTTGCCTAGTGGAGACATGTACAGCAGGTTGAAGGAGAGATCGCCTTTGTACAGCGCTCGCACCGCCCTGAAAGACAGAAAAAACTTGGTAAGTCTTAGGAGAGATTTCGCCGCGAGGTATTCTACCGGCTGTACAATGGTTTGTGTTTCGAGGAACCGTTCGGAATAATGCCAACATCATTTTAAGTAGGTACCATCGCTTCGAAAACTTGAACGCCGTACATCTTCACATTGGATCCCAAATAGTTGTGCACGCTACGGTTGCAGAGGATTTTCCACTTGCCAACTCTTCGGCTGCGACTCGAGCTCCTATCATCAGAGGCTTTCCCGCGGGACTGCAATAAGAGGTTCTTCAAAAAAGGAGTGTTAAGGGTTTAAAGGGTTGGCAACGTGTATGCAGCTGGACTTTCCAAATCGCCGAATTACTATTTTTACCATTCATTCGATGAGGGCAAACATCGTGAGGAAAAATTCACGTTTCGTATAGTTTCTCAAAAATTGTTTCTGAACGTGTAACCGTAATCTAGTTGGTTCCCCTGTCGAAGTTGCCAAGGTCAGGCGGCAGTCGCTACAGTGTTCCCCAATTTTCCAAATCCTGGATCCTGGCCCACTCGTATCCTGCGCTCCGAAGATCGCTTCGGCTTCGAACACAACCGGGAATTATACGCCATACGTCATTCCATGATGATGATGTGAATTGAGAAAGAAAGAAAAAGAAGGAAAGAAAACATTTATTATTATAGACATGACAACACAGGGCATAAGTATATCAGTTATATCAGAATCTAAAATATGTCATTATTTTATAATCTGATCACTAAAAACTGTTCCGTAATTAGAATTCCTCGAAATGGATTTGGAATTAGGTAGACAACATTTTTAAAAATTGGGCCCCGCCCATTGGTATTTATATCATCAAACGGATGATCACATTCCTCCACATGATACCCCAGTGTTTGAACTTACTCAGGCCTATGCACGACGAAGGTAGGCATCAGCTCCCAGGCGTAGGCGAGGCCGAAGACGAGCAGCACGGAGGCGAGCAGCAGGCCCGCGAGCACGAACACCGCGGCGCGCCGCAGCCGCCACATCAGCAGCGTCAGGATGAGCGCGCATGCGTACAGCTGCATGTCCGCTGCTAGGTACCTGGAAGACACAGAGAAAGGTTTAATAGCAGGCTTAAATTTACATCGGCTGAATGGGTCATTATTGCCCAGGTCACGGCGGCAGAATTATAGCAAGAGGTGGCAGGTTGACAGCAGTGGCGTAAAAACACACAAAGTGGAAAAAACATGGTTTCATCCTCAATGGGAGAGGGAGTTATCAAGGGAGAAAAGAGGGCGGCAAAATCTCGCCTTCGTCCGGTGGGGTGGGACAACTTCCGCTCCGGGCGGGCTTCACCCACGTTACGCCACTGGAAGAGGATCTCCGAATTACACTTTGTTTGCTGTTTACCCTTATGTGTGAGTGTTTAGTCTGTTTTCGTTAGATTCAAACGCTTTTTAATTTTGAGAGTTGCTTAAACATGTTTCTGTCATAAAAATTACGAAAGAGTAGGTATTCTGCTTCCCTGTCTAAGGATTCAGAAGGTAAGTTGCTTCATTGTAATTAGGTTTCTCAAATCCTTTGTCATAGTCTAAGATTAGGTACCCCAAGGTCTCAAGAGACAACCTTGGACACAACAGGGAATGACACGTTATTGATTGGATATGGATGCTCGATAGATAGATAGATATACTTTATTGCACAAAAACACGCAACTTTATAAAAACAAGGCACTACAGAAACTTAATTGATTAATAGCGTTAGACTGGCCCGATGTTGTATTTGGCAGTAACCCAGCTTCATATTAAAGGTATTGAATCTAACCAGGTCTGTACAAGGCACTTGTCATCAGGGTAGACCACGTTGTTGAGGTACAGCAGGTGCGTCCACCACTTTTGGCGGCAGACTGCGCTCTCGCCCCCCACCAGTGGCGCCCACAGCGGCCCGGCGCCTGTGCGCGGCCACCAGCTCCCCGCAAACCACACCAGTATGAAGTACGTCGGACTCATTCTGGAAAATATAGGTAGCAGTTAGCATGTGCATCAAGGAATGTACCGTGGAAGCTACGCTTCGGCATGACCACCAGAGAACCACTCTTCAGCAAGATCTCGGAAGAGCCTCGCTTTGTTTATTATGGACCGAATTTTGAGAGAGTTGACCAGATATTTGCTAAGGACTCTTTCCCTGTGGCTTTCTTCAGTCCCTACAAAAAGTATGCCCTGTCCCATCTCAATATCACTGCTTCCCATGGGCGTAAAAACACCACAGTTAAATGTCGTTAATCGGGCAGTTCCACGTCAATCCAGCTCATCCAGGTCATGTTAAGCCAATTGTTGGTAAACGCTCGCAACCGTTGAAAACCATTCGCAGAGTTGACCATTTTCGATTATGTATTGGTCTTTTTTTAGTCTTATCGCTCCTGTTCCAGTCATTCATGGTCTGTTCCCTCTCCTTTTATACAGATGACATTCCTTCAGAGCATGATTCCGAGTCTCGTCACTTAAACTAACCGAATGCGGCCCCGGTAAGTAAGTAGCTGACACACCTGACGATCCTATTGAGCATGGTTTCTGTAAAGGTGGAGAGCGGTTGGAGGCGTTGCTGGCGCCGGCGCTGCTGCAGCAGCTTGTTGGCTAGTAAGAATGCAGACATCAGGAAGAAAGCCTGCACCATCAGGGTACTGTTTGAGACTAACATCGCGTCAGATTCCCGCCGCATCTGTAAAGATAAACATATTCTCAACATACATGCTGTTCTACTGTCATTCTCTTGACGGATGGCTGGAACCTACAACTGTGGAAGAGCATCGCTTCGGAATGAATTGGCAGGCTGGACCGAAGGACAGTCCGGACCACGGCCTCATTAACGGCGTCAAGCTGCTCTTCGTTTCGCAGAGTGAGTGAGGGTACTGAGGAGCATTTTGGAAGAAGGGGAAGAGCTACCCTCTTCCCATTTCTGAATTCACTGGTGTTGCGGGTGTCTATAGGCGGCGGCAAAATTACAATACCATCAGGTGATCCGTTTGCTCGTCTGACATCGCTTACCATTATGTCATCCATCTGGTCGTCTGCCACATTTCACATAAAAGCCGTTCGTAGCTATCGGGACATAGGTGGGTTACGTTTCGCTATTTAGGTATGTTATGCTAAGGCTCAAATGGAATACCTTAAATCCAATTGAGGGTTAACCCTTAACCAGGCAACAATTTATTGCATTGGTTTTCAACCTTATCTCGTTTGCAAAAAGTTCAAAATCCGTATAGGGAACTGCCTGGTTAAACGTTAATTGTGTAAAGTTCAGACTCACCTGCTCAACCCGCCTCGGGTTGACGATATAGGAGAGGGTGTTGAGCCAGCAGACGTGCTCGATGATGAAACAGATCATGCCGAGGATGCGGAGTCCGTCCAGCGTGGCGAGATCGGCGCCGGCGGCTGGAGGCGCCGCCTGCAGCGTGCTCCAGCTGGACCGGATCGACCAGGATAGCGCCCAGGCCACGTCTGGAACAGACAGGGTTTTTTTTTTATTTTTTCATGTGATAGGTAGCAGACGAGCAGACGGATAGTCTGATGGTAAGCGATTGCCGCCGCCCATAGACACCCGCGACACCAGTGGAGTCACAAGTGCGCTGTCAACCTTTTTACACCCCCTTCCCTCGGATCGGGCCTCAGGTACCCTCATTCACGCAGCGAAACACAGTACAGTGCGGATTCTTAAATTTCTTGTAACGCAAGTGGAGCTGTAACGCATATTTTATTCTCGTAAGCATAGAATTATTGATAAATTCATAAATTCATTGTTTAATGACTAGATAGACCAGCCATTTAGTAGGTATGTGCACATGTATTTACTTAGGTATTGTACTTCGTTTAGTTTAGGACTAAGCTTACAAATAGTCGAACCAAACATTTATTAGATTCCATAAAATTGGTTGAGAGTTGAGATAATAACAAAAAATTGCATAAATGTTTCATCAGATCCCAGAAGGAGACCAGTTAACAGACTTCAAAAATGTAATTGATGAATTGAAGATAAACGTAAAAGGACAAATTACACAAGTACACACGAGTGTAAGGATAATTTTAGAGCCTGTCGCAAATGTGATGGAAAGATTAATGAATTTAACATTGTGCAAGTAAGGTATACATTAAGATATCCTTCTAACGATTACGGCAAGCAATCTCAACGATCAGCCACATACACAAGATATATTGTAGTGCTCAAGTGTGTGCGCAATAAAAGTAAAAAAACTAAAACCCAACTACGACAAAAAACGTCGCTGAAAAAGTATAAAACAAGCCTTCGTTGTCAATTTATGCAATATTCACTATGTAGAGATAAAATTTCATGTTTGGAAATCCGCAGTCACACGTTGTCAAAGGGTAGTATATTTAACGTGTGACTACGCCTTTCCAAACATGAAATTTTATCTCTACATAGTGAATATTGCATAAATTGACAACGAAGGCTTGTTTTATACTTTTTCAGCGACGTTTTTTGTCGTAGTTGGGTTTTAGTTTTTTTACTTTTATTTTATTTGTACTATTTTGGTGTCCAAGTGCTAATAATATATATATATATTCAAAATGTACAAGTCAAGCGCTTTCAAATGATACCAAACACGGCATATTTATCATAACTTTATTTTTTTACTCTGTATGTTTTGTCCGCTAGAGGGCGCCACATTAGATTTTGTGAAACTTCATATAGCCTATAACCAGCGGACGATCAAGACGCTTATAATGATATGTCATTTGTCGAATTCTGATAAGTAGTTAAAAAGTTACGTGGAAACAGATGAACATACATACATACATACATACATACATACATACATACATACATACATACATACATAGCCTGTCAAAATCATAACCCTCCTTTTGCTTTGCCGTAGTCGGGTAAAAACAAGAGCATTCCCTATTCCCTTACCCTCATATTCCGATGGGATATCAGCGTGACACGACCAGAGAGGGATTGGGTGCAGGACCAACGGCTTAACGTGATTTCCGAAGCACAAGATCGCCAACTTCCAGATCCCGGGCTGATACTAAGAATTCGCTCTTAGTTTTTTGGTTGTCGCGGGGCCTAGCGGAAGATGAAGTATGACAGTAGGTATTATAACCGCCTCCTACTCCTTTAGTTACGTCACTGGATGAACTTTTCACATTAACTACCTTTATCGTGCCTTAAAATTCACCCAATAGTCGGTTTTTTCAAAGTTTAAACACCAGAGGGTCTTATTTTACCAGATAACCATAGGTATAGTTCGTCGTCACAATATCTGAAAAAAAAAACCCCAAAAAAAACGAGATCTGATCCTAAATAATAAAAGCACTTTTACAGAGAAGAAAAAATGCCACCAGAAAAATTACATTATTTTTATTATTTCATTAATAACATAACATTTTAATTATTTCAAATCAATTCAATGATCAGTTTTCCAGTAGGTATTTGCGGGTGGTTTCTAAAAGCAACACCAGATGACACTACTCTCACTATCAATTAAGTTCCTTTTTTGTCTATGATAGATAGGAAAATATTTGATAAACCTTATTTATTTTACCCATAAGAAAATAGAGATAAAAAGTAAAATACATATTTTACTTGTTTATGAAAAGTTTCGTTTTAAATCACTCTCTGTCATTTAAAATGTACATAGCACTAAAAATACTTAAACTGCGAATTATTAAGATATTTAATGTAAAAAACCTAAAACAATTTTCCCATAAATTAGGGTCCACATGAAATATCATACCACACCTAACATTTACAGGGACTGATTGCGCCATCTAGCGAATCACTGGGAAATTTATAAAGACCTACTGGAAAACTGCACATTACTTTGTTTTTCATAATATAGGTAGGTAGAGGTCATAAAGTTAAAACGTGTTTCACTATATTAGGCCTTAAAAAAGGCTCTTAAGAAAATAAAATCTTGTAATTATACTCCAATTATAGGCGCCGAAATATCCGTATCCCTGAATTCATCGAACCGCTATTGAATACTGGTCCTACTCGGCCTCTAAGGGCGAGGCCACCTGCGCGAACCAGAAGCCCATAAACCTGACGCACAAGGGCACCCGACCTCGGTGGTCTCCTGACATTCGCGTCTGACAATGACCTCTTAATTTTATGTCATCGCTCACCTTACGAGGCTCCATTGTCAATTCCGCGAAAGACAATCTCCCTGACTCATGCCACTCGATAACTTCTCTCATTAAGTGTATAAGTAAAGTAAGTATTTTTTTTTAAATCTATGTAGGTATGTATCTATCTAGATATTTATATCTTCTAGGGGAAAGGCGTACAAAATGACATAGATGGGTCAAATGACACATTTGTATTTCTCCAAAACTATAGGGATTTTAATTATTATAATTAGGTGGAAAGGAGGTTCTAGTAATATTATATCCGATTACGGCTATGGCGGCCAATCTTATCAATCAGCCATGTACGCAGGATATATTACAGTGCTCAAGTGTGTGTGCAAACACAAGTGCACTCTCTATTCCCTTACTCTCATATTCCGATGGGACAACAGTTTCGGATAGTGTCTTAAATTTTAGACGCTCAAAATTATTGAGATAAATTATTCTGAATGTGTAAACGAAATCCAGTTTGTCTGATTCACGAATCCTGAATCAAGGTCTAAGCGTGTGTACCCTGAGCTACGAAGGGACAGCTTTAAACGCAACGAGGAATTGCAAGCTAAGATAGATGAATGAATGAATGAATGAATAAATCTTTATTTGACACAATAAGTAAAAAGAACATACAGTTAATACAGGTAATAATATAACAAAACAATAACATTAATAGATACTAAATAAAATAATAAAAAAGTGTCAAATAGGTGACCGCTCAGCTTTTGTCGACACTGGCCGAGTATAGCCAGCGCCGACGCTGGTTTTCAGCGGCTAACCTAAAACATTGTTGCACCTCTGTTCCCCTCCGCCTCCATTATACAACCCGTAAGGGTGAAGCCAAATAGGGACAAGATGAGAGAGACGAATGAGTAAACTTCGATCCCTCCGACTGTTTAAGGTGCTTTCCGATACACTGGGGTACCAACAAGACGGCCAACTTTCAAACTCCGAACTGACACTAAGAAAAATTCTTATCAGAAAACTTAGCTACAAGTTCTAGCACGTCCCGAGGATCCGACCCTTCCGGGTCTCAAGCACAGCCGAGACTTTAATGCGACCCACTAGTCACTACGTCACCGAGGCATTCGAAGCCAGTGTTTACAAAATGTAGGACAGGGCTATCGACTATCGAAAAATTGGCTTTTTATTAAATACCTGCTTCTGTGATCCAGAGGTTAAGGGCATGAGTCAGAGCTAAGGACCTAGACCCTGCTCAAGACACTTCAGAAAGACATTTCCGTACCGATTGGACCTTCAAGAAACGAGCGTATTTTTGCATAAGGCCGCACTTTCTTTGTGTAACATACTTATTCTTACTAAGGTGACGGGTAGGGCACACTAGCGACGCCAATCGATTTCAATTTTTAGCTACTAAACCAGATCTAAAAAATTGATTCACGCCACTTTTGGTGTGAATCAATTTTTCGCATACAAAAACGGACCCAATATTTATGCATGCATGGTTATTTAATAAATAGTATAAGTGTTTGCCGAGAGGTTGTAACCCCGAAATTGTTTAAAATAGATCTGGTTAAGTAGCTAAAAATTGAAATCGATTGGCGTCGCTAGTGTGCCCTACAGTTATCGTTAGACCTTTCCGATATTTGCGGAATCTTTTGTGATGCGGCTCGCATGCGGACTGGCAGCCATATTTTTACAGTAATGTTTTTTTTTGGTTGGTAATGCCGCAGTTGTGATCATTAATATAAGAGTAAAATAATTACTCAAATGGTTTGGCGAAATACTGACACAAGTGACAATGTAATTTACCACACTCTTTAACCATGTCGGCCAAGGTTCAGCTCTTCCTTTGAAATCGATAAATGTGAGTAATGTTTTTTGAAAATAAGTATGAGAATTAATGAATGGATTCTCTGTCACTACATAGTATGTCATTTTGTATGGACGAAACAAAAATGAATGAGATGTTTTTTTGTGCAATGATAATAATACTCGAATAGACAATACCTGACCCTAACCCACCGGCTTCGCGGCTAGGTATGTTATTATTAGAGCTTGAGGTGATATCATTTCTTTACGTTTTTCTGGCACCCGCTGGTGAGAGTTGGTGCTCTTGCTTAAGAGCAACAACTGTCATCAGTGAAGTCAGTCTCCCCAGGGCAGCGTTGTGGCGTGCTGAATGGGAAGTGATATCCCTTGGGTCCCATATCCCCGAGAGTCGATCAGGCTCCTCTCCCCGGCTTGCCTTTATTGGCCGGCTGGGGTAGACCCCAGGGGCTGCAGGACTCACCTCTGGCTTGCCTTCACAAGCCGCCAAGTGTGGGATGTCAGAGCAATATGCTCGCAGGGAGGAAGTGAAAGATGCATAAGTTGCGAGTTGGCGCAGTGTCTGTCACCACAGACACTGGGTAGAAAGCAGTGTACACCTCTCGGCACCCTGAGCTGCTCACACCAATGTTGCCCGCCTTGCTATTTTTGGTAGCTAGCGTTTGCTTGGCTTCCTGGTAGCTTTTTATAGGGGGCCCATCTAGTGAGTGGCAAGTCACCGCCTGCCTATTTTTTTCGTGATTTTAATCATTGATCGGACAGATGCCATAGTCCCTCCATAGTCCTGGTAACCCAATCCACTAGCACCCAACCCAAATTACCCGGTTCTTTCTACTCTTTTTCTTTCAATAGTTCTACACCGGGGACTCTCCTTGGCTACACTCTCATAGTGTATACAGGGATAGTCGCCGGATGGTGCCACATTATTTTTAGAGAAAATTGTCTATAAAAAGGGCCTCTACGTGTTGGCTTCGGCCCCACGCAGGCTTTCCAAAAATCTGGGACGTAGTTGCCCGAGGTTATGGTTCGAAAGACAAACTTTTCTTTATAATAATAATAATTCTCACAACATCTCATTCATTGACCTGATTCCGTACTAAGTAGCTTAAGCACTTGTGTTACAGATATCAGACAACAGAGGAACACAAATATATACTTAAATACATATATTACACCCAGACACTGAACTAACACAAGTGTTCACCGCACGAATGTTTGTCCAGGGTGGAGATCGAACCCACGACCTTTGGCGTAAGAGACAAGGTCTCTACCAATTGCGTCATCAGGTCATTGAAACATACACACATATGCATTTTTTTTAAAAAAGAACCTCAATTATTGTTTGCCTAAAATGGTAAATTGTATGAGACGCACATACTTTGTAACACCTACTTCATATTAATCTAATATTTTGACATTAAAGCATATTATGATTATGATTTATATTCCGATTTATTTATAATCATTATAACTTGTTGACTTACAGTTTACCTACACCAACTCGTCAACAAGCTTTATTCTAAAATAAAATTAACATTTTTAAAAAAAACCATTGAAAAACATTAAATAAATTATAACATTAATATTATAGAACGATATATTACAAAAAAAAACATGAATTAACTAACCGATACCTATTTGTTCGACTTTTTTTCACAAATTTTCAGTATCATAATGACACTTTGTCAGGACAAAGTCTGGGAGTTTGCGGTTGTTGGCGGTCCTATAGCCCCGTGCCTCGGATGAAACGATAGTTTATTTTTTTCCCACAACGCGGAGCTAGAGTTAAGGATAATACGTAAATAGATTTGTAAGCCGTGTGGTCCGCGGCAGAGTAGAATAGGCCACCCTCACCCTCTTACCGAGGTGTCATAATAGGCGACTAAGGTAAAGCAGTTATCATGATCATCAGCATCGAGAGAAGGAAAACTCTGCATTTATATTAAAACCCTCGCCAACCCGACTGCCAAGCGTGATGAGTATGGCAGTTACTCCTCATGTGATTGAGGGAGGCCCGTGCCCCAGCAGTGGGGATTTAAATGGGTTGACGATGAGATTTGAAAGATTATGATATGTGTTTCCGGATTCGAACCTACGACTAGGAGCTCAAATTCGGAATACCTTATTAACCAATGAGACGCTCCCATGTCCCTCCATTAGTGTAGGTTTTTTTATGCTTAATAAGCAGACGAGCAGACGGATCACCTCATAGTAAGCGATTGCCGCCGCCCATGGACACCAGGAGCCCAATTATCGTGCTCGTGACATTTTGAAAACATGGCGGATATCACCTAAAAACCATACAAAAAAACTATGTTTCAGTGATATATGACGTATAAAAATAAATGTCACGAAAATTGGGCTCCTGTGGAGTCACAAGTGCGCGTCAACCTTGAAATCCCCCTTTCCCCCCGATTGGGCCTCCGATTGAGTAGGGGAGCCCAAGAGGGGATTTCGGGATTTACTAAAGCGCGGCAGATTAATATACAGTAGGATACCTGGTACCCGGCTACTTACTTCCACCAGATATGAGCCTCATTTATAAGGACGCCCGTAAAGGATAAACGATCAGATTAGTAAAAAAAAATTGTTCATTTGAAATTTTCGGGCGCGTCGGATTAAGGTAGGGGGAGTTAGTTATATGCTAAAACATCTATATTCCTCTAATCTGACAATTTTAGGGTGACGTAAAGAAGGGGGAGGGCTACAAAGTTGAAAAAAAAAAACGTCATCTCGACATTCTCGAGCGTGGTTAATTTTTTTTTATTTTGAAGGGAATAGATCAAGATTTATGAGAAATATATAATCTGACGATTTCCACAAGCCGAAGTAATAAAAATTAATTAATAAAGTTTTATTCGTGCAACTACGCGATGCCTGTATTCCCCTCTCCGCGTTTCTATTCCTCTCTCACTTTTCCTCTATCTATTGCTCTCTCATTCCGTCCCTACTCCACTCTTGTTACTGTTGCCATGACAGCTGATCACAGAGACGCGTTCACGACTTGTAGTTTACAACGTATTACCAACGTTTTTGTTTATTTCATGATTTTAATATGTTGTGGTTCGTGTTCTAGTGAAGAGGAGATGAGTAAAACTCGAAGTCCAGATTCGTATTGATTTTATTTACAACTTAGAGCCAAAGGAGGAAGATGATTCTACCGATGAAGATGACGATTAAAAAAAAATGCTTACAAAAACTTAATTTTTTATAATTATTTTGTTGTAAATACAAGTATTCTTCTAAAAAAAAATTCACATTTTTTAATTTGCATGCTATTTCTTGAGCTTTTCAATTAATTAAGTTTCATGATTTAGAAAACTGAAAAAAAAAAAATTTTTTAATTGTCAGATTAGGCGTATCCCTCCAGGTAATCGTCAGATTATGAGATATTACGTCCAGGGCATTAAGATGAACCATATATATCTTAATCTGACGCGCTTGAGTAGTTCAAGATGACGATTTTTTTTTGCACATTCTAATAATGGCCGTGAGCTTGCGTCACATCTGAATCGTCATATTATTACATAATAGCTTTTTTTAAGTTCACTTAACATTCCCTTCGAAAATCTGACGCGCTCGATTAAATTTTTTTTTTTCAATTTTCAACCCTTACGTACGACCACCCCCATCATGAAAACTATCAGATTAACATACGCACATGTTTGAAAAAACGTTAAACATAGATTCTATCAATATCTGACACGCTCGAGTATGTCCATGCAACAGTTTTTTTTTACATTTTTGAAAATCTATAGTTGCTCCCCCCACCGATGAAAAGGTATATATCATATGACATTTTTTTCTTCTTATCATCTAAGCTTTGCACTCAATAAGTCTCAATGACGCTCGAGTAAATCCCGATTTAGCACGGCGGGCTCCCCTACCTAATAGTAGATACTTTAATATGGCTGCATCGACGGAAGTAGGTATTTTCCTTTCCTGTCTAAATTCTAGGTGGTTCAATATTCTAGACAGAAGACAGAAACGAGTTATACCCAGTGTTGCCCATTCAATATTATAATCTTGAGTTTCAAGTGAAATGTTGTTAGATTAGTTAAGAAATCCAAAACGAATTTTGAACCCAACTCTTAATTTTGATTTTAAATTGAAACTCTTTTTTGACAAAAGTTCGAGGGTTTCAAAACGCTTTCCCGGAACCGAAAATATGCCCGAGAGATATTGAAGCTATTTAGAAGAATCGTCATAAATGGAGAATGTTAATAGGGGTACAAAATCGCTTAAAACTATAGTTTTAACCATAGTTTGTATTTGTGGGACCATAGCCCCAGTAGAGCTAATAACTATACAAATACACAAGTTTATGTATCATAAAAAATACCAAGTATTAATGAATTTACACAAAATTAAACCTTCGCACGTGCGTGCTAGTATTGTGACGTCACCGTAGAACATTTTTTTTTAATTAAAAATGCAATTACGTATCGTAAAAATATTTTCAGTCAAGTTTGTCATTTTCAACCAAGTTGATGAAGATACAGTATCTGTCATTAGGGGGGAATGGACCATAACCCACCACGCTGGTCCAGTGCGGGTTGGTGGGTGGTTCGCCAGGGCCTCTTTTGTTGGTTAGCAGGACGCGCCACGGGCAGGAGAGGTTGACTTGGAACCCGAAAGATGTTGTGTGGGTCCCCTTACGTTACGGCTCGGTAAGCGTAGTATAGGACGCCCTGCGACAAGATGGGATGATGACATTCGAAGGCTGGCTGGTGTGGGCTGGATGAGAGTGGCCGAAAATCGGGAGCAGTGGCGTGCATTAGGGGAGACCTATGTCCAGCAGTGGACGAGTGTGGGTTGCTGATGATGATGATGATGATGATGATGATGATGAAGATACAGGCGATGTATTGCCGGAACACGCGACTGGACTGAGCTAGTATTGCGAAGTACTGGGACGGTGACGACGTCACTCTACAACCCGTGTATTTTGAAATCAACCGAGTTTAAGGAGAGCTAAAAAATAAAATTAGTGAACATTCTCCATTCTCTACGTGTCATTCCCAGTTGCGTCCAAAGCCATCGCTTCGAATACTACAAAGTTCTGCACTAGCACTGTGACAACGAGTCATGGTTTTAATTAAGGAATTCTTCGTATCCACATCAGTGTCACAAACCGCGGTGTGGACACGAGTCATACACGGGGGTACGTAAGTGTACGCTGGTCTCGAAAGTCTAAATTTAGGAAGACTAGTACCTACCTAATTACAATGAAGCGACTGCCGTCACCTTCGCAACCCTTAGATGGGGAATCAGACCAATTGGACCATGATTGGGATGTTCAGCATCATTATCTCAACAATTGAGAAATGTGCAAGTTGCAGTTTCTCACGATGTATTTCCCCTCACCACCGAGCAAATGATAGAAATACGCACATAATTTAGATTTGAAAATCCCATAGGGCGTACTCGGATTCGAATCTACGACCGAAAATACCGAACATCCCGGAATTCAAAAATTCAATACCGGCATTGTGAAGGCACAGTGTTGGTCCGGGATCCCGGTATTTTCGACAACTGGGGTCCCGGTATTTTCGGTATCCGGGATCCTGGTATTCGTTCCCTGAAGCTGACTTCCTTATCCACTGAGCTATTATCGCGCTATTCTTGAGCAGAGATACAAAGGATAAAAGAGGTACAAAATATCCTGTAGAGTCGAGGTAGGATCGAGGTAGATCCTCCATGAAAAACTCTAAATAACCCCTAACAGATTAGATAGAGTAGCCAAAGCAGATATGCTGGCAACACTGATTAGCCCAATTATCGTGAACGCGTACAGTCCCTTCAGGTTGCGCAAGCGCCGCTCTCCCTCTCGGCGGCGGCCAGTGTGAGTGAGACGGCCTTGATGTGTACGTTGACTTCGAAAAACTTAAACTTATGTTTGATGCCCAATGAGCATTCGTAGGAGCTCGGAAATAATCGACCCTATTACTCGTATATTGGAACATTTTATCTTTAAATCAATATTTTTCCAACTTCATTTATTTATTTGGTTTACCATTAATTGATACATTTTAAGTTTCTGTATAACAATTTCAATGACTTAAAGCTAAATGTACAATTGTAGATCGGTAAACACTGCATGCTTGAAGTATTATCTAATTGGTAATTAAGAATTTAATACGAAATAAAGGAGAACAAGAATTGCAGGAGAGTAGAATAGGCCACCCTCACTCTTACCGAGGTGTCGTAAAAGGCGACTAAGGTAAAGTTGCTGGCATGATCATCAACACCCAGAGAAGGAAAACTCTGCATTTATATCAAAACCCTCGCCAACCCGTCTGCCAAGAGTGCGTGGTGAGTATAGCAATTACCCCTCATGTGATTGAGGGAGGCCCGTGCCCCAGCAGTGGGGACTTAAATGGGCTGATGATGATGATGTGAGACGTGCAAAATAAATCTTTTTCACTGCTATGAGTGTTGTAAAGCTTGCAGAGTCTCGGAATAGGGGAGTTTGAACCTAGTACGGTTTTACGGAAGGGAGGACATAAAAGGTTTATTGGGGATCGGGGATATCTGGGGGGAACTTTGAATTTGAATTTTGATAAGAGTTTGGAACAATCACAACACTATACTATACGAGTACAACATCAGTTACAAAAGAACAAACAAACAAAAAAAAAATAGATACAGAAAAAAATAAAGCAAAGAAAAAACCAAATAATAAGGGTACAAATAACCAGGCAGTGTATATATATTGTGTGTCCAACATAAATGGCCCCCACTCAGCCTATGTCATGACCCTGAAAAAGGTCATGACGCTGATTTTCAGTAGGGCCAGCTGAGTGAGCGCCACGGACGTCAGCCTTGTGTGTACCTAGTGTGAAATGTATTGGAAGTGTGTTCGAATCCCGCCTGAACACGCGATGAATTTTATAAGTGCGTTTAGGCCGAAAAATTGCATTGAACTGTGGAATGAACTATCGCCTGCTGTGTTTCCGGACCGATACCACCAGCAAACCTTCAAGAAAAGAGCGTACTCCCTTTTAAAAGGGCCGGCAGCGCACCTGTGACTTCTTTGACGTGGCGGGTGTCCATGGGCGACGGTAATCGCTTACCATCAGGTGATACGTCTGCTCGTCAGCCGCCTATATCATAAAAAAATTGACATTTTTTGCAATTATTTGCAATTTTTAAAGCTACTTTAAAAACGGTATCATTTGTTTTTATTGCCATCAGTCAACATAACACCTTGTAACATGTGAGACGAAAGAACATAATTTTTTCAACAATAATAAATGAATGTTAGATACTGCAATGAGTTTTGGGAACTCCTCCACAAAGTGGTAATTTCCGCAAGAGAATTTAAACTTTATTCAGTAATAACAAGGTTGACGTAAATGTTAATTTGTGTAGCCTTTCTTTCTGCGCGTACGCTGCCGAACCGTTGCGCCATCGCGCCCAAACATCAAGCGGTATTCATTACAGTTAATAAGCCCTTGAATTTGTTTGTCTGCTGTAATGTTCTGTAATTGTTTGTAATTACATGAGATTATAAATTATAAGGCATACCTAATGTTTTGTGTGAGGAAACACGCTGATAATAAGATAAGAAGTAAAGGTATGGACCTTGTCCATACCTTCACTGCGATTCGAATTTTGCGATTCGAATTACGACCCCCTATATGGAAGGCGTGTTCTTATCCACTGAGCTACATTCGCAGGAGGCCAATTCTACTAACAATTTTACGTACGGATCGTAACTGTTTCGCAACTGAACCTCAACTTTTAGGCCTATTGTTTTAAACTTTTATGGTAACTAACACTATCGGAAACTCAAAAATAAGGTACATGGTAGAAATTCTGTAAATAACTATTCTTACTTTTAGGCCGTTTCTTAATCTACTAACGCCACAGTTCCGATTTAGCTACGATTCAGTTTTGTTTTTGAAATTGCAGAATAGCATAAAATTTATGCTATTTTAATGCGTACTAACCAAATCTGGTGGCTTAATGTAAAACCGTCCTGTAACGAACGAAAATATACCTGCCGCGTCCAAACAAAGGATACACATAGCGCTTGTGAAAGAGAGGGAAACTCCCATTCGTTCGTAACGTCTGCTTTAAATTACACCCTCTGATTCGTAGCTGAATCGCAACTGAGCCTCGATCGCTAATCGCTCGATGTACTTACTAATAACGTACCGACACGGGGCGTAAAGTGCAAAGGTGGGACAACACTAAACTATGCAAGAATGCGTTTACGACAGCCACACAATTTCACGCCCGGCGACTTTTTTCGTTGAATTGCTTCACTTTGCCGGTGAATTGTATTAGCGGTGGATTAATAGCTAAGTCCGAAGTCCGATTGTAACACAAACCGCTTTATATGTAACCAAGTCTTTCACATCTTCCCTCTATACTTCAATGATTCCTACAGTATAAATAAATATTTTCACAAAATCACATACATTGATCTGACTCCGAGATAGGTAGCTCAAGCACCTGTGTTACGGATATCAGAATCAACAGCGAAATTACAAATATATATACGAAGGGTAGGGCACATTAGCGACGCCAAACGATTTTAATTTTTAGCTACTAAACCGGATCTATTTTAAACCATTTCGGGGTTTCAATCTTTCGGCAAACACTTATAATATTTATTAAATAATTATGCACAAATGTTGGGTCCGTTTTTGTATGCGAAAAACTGATTCACGCCAAAAGCGGCCACTTTTGGCGGTAATCCCAAATTCGAGAGCAAAAGCAGACCAAACAGTTAACTATAAGTATTAAATAAATCGTAAGTATAGGTGTTTGCCGACAGATTGTAACCCCGAAATTGTTTAAAATAGATCCGGTTAAGTAACTAAAAATTAAAGTCGATTGGCGTCGCTGGGTGCCTACCCGTCACCTTAATACTTTTCTTTTGTAAATACATTGAAAACTCCTAGAACAATACAAACAGACAAGTTTATGCATACAAATGTTTGTATTCGTAAGATCGCACCCGAAACCCTTACACCAGAGGCAGCATTCACTACCAATGATCCAAACGGGGCGTGAATACCAGCATTGGGGTAAGTATTGTGGGTGTTGACGAAGACTATTTTGACGCTTTCATTTTTTTCTCATTCTGACATTCATAAGTTTTCTGTATGGACCTAAATTGAAGTCTTGAAGTCTTGAAGTCTCCTTATTATGAGGTCCATTCTCAAAGAATAGAACGCATTCGAAGAAATTTCACGCGCTATCTTGCATACAAAAGCAGAAACTGTCCTCGAGGTGCATGTTACTCTTCCCGTCTCTCATTCTTCAAAATGACTTCTTTGAAACATCGACGTAAAGTTTCGGCTCTGGTTTTGTTGCATAAGCTCGTTCATGGTAGCTTGAGTTGTCCTGGTCTCCTACAACAGGTTGATCGCACCCTTAGTAAAACACCGACCTAACTCAAAATTTTAATATAGATGCTAAGTGAAAATAGTTTCGGCTAAAATCCAGGGATGAAAGGTCATCTAACAACAATTTTGAGTTAAGTAAATAGGTACACTCACATATGAACACGAGATGAAATTTGAAGTGCGTTATTTACTTACCTACTCAAGAATATATTGCAAAAAATTGCTATAAAAAATTTCAACAATTTTGAGTTAGGTCAGTATTTTACTAAGAGTGCGTATATCCGTCCCTTACCACAACCCTATGCATCCTTCTAGAAATCAATGAGGCAAACTGCCTCATTGTAGAACCAACCTGGGTAGGTATGCTCATTTTTATACCGGTGTATGCGCTCATATAATGACATAAAGGATCATACCATAGACATTTTTCATGATTCCATCCATATATATAAGCGGAAGTATAATGATAAGCTGAAGGATTGTGAGTTGTAGATAAAAATTAATACTTAGTAGATAATTTACCTAATATATTTTAGTCGTAATTAAGTTCAACAATGCTGTATTTACCTATAATAGACATATCTTTTAGTTAAGGCATCCTTGTACTGGTATTGTATGTGCAAACTGATATGTTGTTGGTAAATCTTTATCAATAAATAAATAAAGTAAAGTATTAGACAGTCCCCATCCCTGCCCATCTTTAAGGCTCGGGTCAAAGCACACTTCCTTGAAAACTGAAACCCTCTCCCCAACTGATCCTTTTTTATTAACTTCATCTGTCTTCCTTTCCTGTCATTGACGCTCGTGGTCGTTAGTCCTCTCCCAGATCCATCCATATATTGTAGGTATAAAATATTTTACATAATTTGTGTAGGTTATATTGTATTATAGTAAGTTAACATTCGTATATATTAGTGTATCATAACGTGTTTATTTATTTATTATCTAGATTTATGTATTTATATATTTACTTAATCAATACTCAAAATCAAAAGGATTGCACCACCCTCCCCTCTTCTATCTAATGTCCTTTACCTGAAGGTTGTCTAGTAGAGATCGCTCCCAGCGATAAGACCGCCTAAATTGTACATTGTATCTCTGTATACCTAGCTTTTAAGTTTTGTATGTTGTGCAATAAAGAGTATCTATCTATCTATCTAAAGTCTAGAATCAAGCGTACCCGGGTTCCAGAGCGACAGCTTAGCATGCAACCGGGAATTACACGCTAACATGAGGGTTTGATTTCTACACACAATACAAATAAATTACGACATACACATAATTCGCGTTAGAAACGAATTACGTATTGCAAAATAGCAATCTCGCGGGCTGCGCAAACGCAACAGTCAAGTACAGTCGGCAAATAGAAGCACCCAAGATTTGTCAGTTCTCGGATAAGGTCTAAGAATCAAAAGTTGATAAAACTGCTACATCATCACATCACCTGCTCGACAGGAGTGATACCACGGCCTCACGGCAAACCGGCGCATTTGTGACTCCACTGTCACAAATGCGCCGGTCAGTCAATCAGGTGATCCGTATGCTCGTCTGCCTTCTATCACATAAAAAAAATCATCATCTTAGTTTCTTGTCCCGGTTGCGTCCCAAGTGCAAGCTTAGGAGCCCGGGGTCCGCTTGATCCATGATCCATGATTCGGGAAGTCTGGTAGCGAAGCAAAAACAACAATGAAGCGACTGCACTCGCAACCCTTTGACAGGGGACCCATACCAACTGAATCACGGTACACGTTCTGAATCACTATCTCCAATATCAACTGGCCGTGTGGTCCTCGGCAGTGTAGAATAGGCCACCCTCACTCTTACCGAGGTGTCGTAAAAGGCGACTAAGGTAAAGCTGCTGGCATGATCATCAGCACCCAGAGAAGGAAAACTCTGCATTTAGTTCAAAACCCTCGCCAACCCGTCTGCCAAGTGTGGTGAGTATGGCAATTACCCCTCATGTGATTGAGGGAGGCCCGTGCCCCAGCAGTGGGGACTTAAATGGGCTGATGATGATGATGATGATCTCAAATATTGTAGCTTTTCACAAAATTTAGAGAAACAGATCCATTTGTTTACGATTAATCGCAACGTGACTTTTTGAATACCCGAGAATCTTCTCAAGGGCATATTATGGTCAAAAATAGGGTCGAATCCATGATTGAAGGAATTTGTACGAAAAGGCGAGATTAGCCCAATTTTCATTAGCATGATGTCCTCGAACCATCTCATTACAAATCGCGATCTAAAGTTATTACCGTACTCATGTCATCCCGTTCCAACGCTTAAGGTTAAAAGGGGCTGGCACGAGTTTTGATCCGGGACTATAATTTGTTCGCGATTTGTAATAAGGAAAGAAGAAGAAATCTCCATTACGAGTACCTAAGCTCGTGGAATCAAAGCAAGAAATACTCAATCCAATCAAAAGTGTTGATAAGGCTGTTATTTTATTACTCCGTTATTTTGGTGCATATCAGGAGCCCAATTCTCGGGTTTGTGACATTTCAAAAACATGGCGGATATCACTTGAAAATCATACAAAAAAACTATTATTTTCATACGACATATATCACTAATACATAGTTTTTTTGTATGGTTTTCAGGTGATATCCGTCATGATTTCAAAATATCACGAGTCCGAGAATTGGGCTCCTGGACCGCAATCTCGTGCTCGTGACATTTATTTTCATACGACATATATCACTAAAACATATTTTTTTTGTATGGTTTTCAGGTGATATCCGCCATGTTTTAAAATCACGAGCACGAGAATTGGGGTCCAGAACTGTAACTTTAATTGATATGTATTGACGACCCGTTTGGAACAGTGGTAGTGAACGCTGCCTTTGGTCCAAGGGTTGCGGGTTCGATACCCGCACAGTTGTGTGCATGAACATGTCTGTTTGTATTGGTCTGGGTGTTTCTATGTATTATAAGCATGTATTTACAAAAAAAAAGTATTATATGTATATAATAATAAATAAAATAATAATTCTCACAACATCTCATACGTTGAACTGATTCCGTACTAAGCAACTTAAGCACTTGTGTTACAGATATCAGACAACAGAGGAACACAAATATATACTTAAATACATATATTACACCCAGACACCGAACAAACACAAGTGTTCATCGCACGAATGTTTGTCCAGGGTGGGGATCGAACCCACGACCTTTGGCGTAAGAGGCAGGGTCACTACCAATTGCGCCATCCGGTCAGTCAAAAAAAAATATTTGTAATCCCACTGTTGATTCTGATATCCGTAACACAGGTGCTTGAGCTACCTGTCTCGGAGTCAGATCAATGGATGTGATGTTGTGAAATATTTATTTTGTATTTAGTATGTACTATTGTATTAATAATATTTATGTATCATGTGGCTTACATAAATAAATAAATAAGGCTGAGTGTACACCATTTCCTCGTTTGACTTCAACGACATCGTCTAGGTTTCCTAGATTCGCTGGACAGGCTATAATACTAGTACTAGGAAGTACTAAATCGCTTTCACTTGAACGTAACTTTGCAAATATTCACTAGTTTACGCCTATGGGTTGGCTTGCGTGGGGTATTGAGTCCTCATCTTAGCGTGTAATTCCCAGTTGCGTCCAAAGCTGTCGCTTCGGAGCCCGGGTACGCTTGGACCATCATCCAGGATTCGGGTAGTCTGGTAATTACAATGAAGCGACTGCCGTCTGACCTTCGCGACTCTTAAACAGGGGAGCCAAACTGAATCATGGTTACGTTTCAGAAACTATCCGAAACGTGCAGTTATCCTCCCGATGCTTTCCTCACCGCCGAAGTAATGGTAGATATACGCATATAGATTTCAAAAAACCTGCTGAGGTAAGGTCGGATTCGAATCACGACCCCAGTATGGAAGAAACGCACAGTATTAGACCGCCATCCATCGAGATGATGAGGATGGAATGACAATCGCTTGCGAGTGGTTCGATGTAAGAATTCGGCTGCAGGGAGTAGATCAAACAGTTCTTCAGAGCACTCCCCATGATAGATGCGGTATAGAATGCTGAGGGAAGCTACGTCCCGCCGCAAGTCGACTAGAGAGAGTCAGGTCACCAACAATTAAAATTATTTTTTTAGCATAAATGCTTATTAAAAACTGTTGTGCTTATTAGTACTCGTATTATGCGAAATTATCATTAGTAGTAATTACATTATGCTAACTTATTTTATGCTTAAAATGTTTATGCTTCTTGACAGTGAACCACTAGATGATGAGGATGGAATGACAATCGCTTGCATGTGGTTCGATGTCAGAATGGACAACATTTCATATTTTTAACATGTCCATATTGATTTTTTATATGAAAATAGACATAAAAGGAACAGACCTATATTTTTTCTTTTTTCAAAATTTGTCCATTTTCATGCATAAAATAATTATTGAAATTCTTTATATTCTAAATAGACGTAAGCGCCAAATGACGTCATACAGCGTTATACCTTTGCTTATCATTGTTTTAATAAAAAAAAGGTACTACTGTCAAAGGTAAATAATACTAGTGTCAACATTGTCAATGACATTCATTCATTCAACGTTGACAAGTTGTCTTTTTTTTGACAGCTGCATGTCATGGGTTTGGCATTTCGTAAATTTAAACCTATAATGTGCTAAGCAAAGAAATATTTTACATTCTGCCGTCCGATGACGTCATCTTACGTTTTTTAGTTTTTAATTTTTTTCTCAGTAAATAAGCAATATAAAAAATAAATATATAATTTTTTGTTTCAGAGCTTAGCAATTTTGATATGTTGTCCATTCCGCTGCAGTGGCCGTTTGCAGGTAGTAATGAAAATGAGTGGCCATCACAGCAGCCACATCGCAGTGCTCTGTTTGCGGTATATAGAAGCGACCCGGGCTTTCTACTCCAGTTGGTATATTTGCTGCGACCGCAGCTATGATTCCTATACGGGTAATAACTGTCGGTGACGGATGACTGAGCACATAACACTTTGCTTATTGATGTCGGAAACGTACAACAGCCTCAGTCGCAGCGGTAACTATGTCACCGGAAAATAACAAGATCCGTAAGTTTATCAATTTACTAGGAAGTTTATAAACTTTCGTAAGATTCTAAACGGGAGATACATTGTATTATTTTACGTCCACATTTTCGTACATTGATGAACTTACTGAACTCACTCGTAAAATAATAAGTAAGCAATATCGCGATCTGATTGGCATTGCCACTATGAACATTGACCAATCAGAGAGCAATGTGTTATTTTACGTATATCAAAGATTCGTATATTTAAAAGAGCTTCTGTGATTGGTCGGACCATATAAAATAGTTTATAAATTTACCGTGTGACGTCGGAAATTGATATGTTTACGAAAATGTATACGTAAAATAATACAATTTATCTCCCGTTTAGAATCCTACGTAAGTGTATAAACTTCCTAGTAAATTGATAAACTTACGGATCTTGTTATTTTCCGGTGACAACTATACTCCGTTAAGTTAAGCTTGATTACAATGACAGCTGTCACTTGACCTTTATTTCAGTAGACATACGTTTTATTATTTGACCAAGTTTGATTTTTCTTCTTCTTATTACATTTATGGCAATCCACTTCACGACTGAGAAGTGCGAGTTGGACTCGCCCATGAAAGGTTCCGTAGCAGCTAGTAAGATATTTGGAAATATGGAAGGTAAATTGGTGTTTACGGTTTATAAAGTATTTAAAAAAAATAGTTACTAGAGATCTAGTAATCATCAATCTAGCATCACACACACACAGCACACAGCACGTGCCGTGAACTAGATAGTTCAAACCAATTTTCGTTGTTAGTTTACGTGGTAATGTATATTAACTATATCATTCTTTTACTCTATAGTAAAGTAAAGTTAGGGGGGGGGGATTAACATTTTATTACTTTGGCAGCGTCTCTTGCGCAAAGTATTAAGTTTAAAAAATATATATATTAGAAACTTCAACATCGTTTTTAAAGACGTATCCATAAATACCCCACACGTATGGGTTTGATGAAAAAAAAATTTGAGTTTCAGTTCTTAGTACCCCTGCAATACTGTCTTGTAATACTTCATTGAATTCTTCAACAGGGATTAGGCGCCGACTTCAACAACACCTTTTCTCGAGTGTACTGTTATAAAATGTTATTTAAAGTGTATCAAGTGTCAAAAATGTTATTTTACACTTTTAAGCTCGTGGAGCTTAAGGCGGTTTTTTTTTGTGGATTTTTTTATCATGCTTTTTAGTGTTTAATTTTTCGGTAGCCCTCTCCCCCAGCTCTCCCCCACCCTCGTCAATAACCATCAACATAATTGTGAATACGATATTGAAAGAGTTATCTTTTAACTCCCAACCGTTGAGGAGTTGACCTTCCATCATCAGCTGACCCACAAACTTAATACAATCAGGCATAAATACTGGTGCAGCTTTGATAAAAAATACAAAAACCTTTGTATTAAATTAATGCCCTCGATTTCTCTGAGATCCTTTCATCAGATCCTGACATGATGAAAATGGGACGAACTTGGAAGTGTGTTCTTTCAAATAAAAAAGCAATTGTGCAAATCTATCAACAATTGGGAGAGAAATCAGTGAACATACATAAAAATAATAAAAAAAACATACAGTCGAATATAGAACCTCCTCCTTTTCGACGACCCGATTGGAACAGTAGTAGTGAACGCTGCCTCTGATACAAGGGTCGCGGGTTCGATCCCCGCACAGTACAAACATTTGTGTGCATGAACATATTTGTTTGTATTGGTCTGGGTGTTTGCTATGTATTATAAGTATGTATTTACAAAAGAAAAGTATTATATGTATATATCCCACTGTTGAATCTGATATCCGTAACACAGGTGCTTGAGCTACCTATCTCGGAGTCACATTATTATATTTATAATTTTTTTTGAAGTCGGTAAATGTAACTTGGCGGTCTTACGCAAGCGAAAATATCGTTGGCTATAAATGCAACATTTTTTCCTCTTAATTTGAAGCAAGTATTTAATGTCAGTTTATTATTTGGGATAAAAGGCTAGCACATCGAGTGGCTTAGCGGTCGGCCTCGCGCTATCACTTGCACAATGCGCGCGCGCAGACTGGCGCGTTATCTAACTGCGTGGTGCCTTCGCGCACGGATTGGTCAGATGTAAGGGGGTACTCTAAAGGGACAGTGACCTGACCAAGATCTCCAATTTTCCATGTTTTAAAAATAAAGTATCAGCGCATTTACTGTCCCACTGGGGCATATTACAAATCATGTCAGGGAAATGAAAGGTCAAGATTTTACTATATTGGAACGAGCAGACGGAAGGTAGACCTTGTACAGACAGCATCAAAATGATCTTTGCGTTCAATCCTATCAAAAATAACTGATCATTTAGTTGTTCTCGGACAACAAATAAAAATGCATTTTGACGTATACTGACATACAGTTGTAATTGGTCAAATGCTCAGATATTTTTAACCCCCGATGTTATACGTTTGACGTGTCTGTGTGTGTGTCCGTGGCATCATAGCTTCCGAATGGATGAACCGATTTTGATTTTTTTTTTGTTTGAAAGGTAAATTGATCGGGAGTGTTCTTAGCTATGTTAGATGAAAATTGTTCCAAGATGGCCGCCGCCACAAAATGTCGGATTAACATATTGTATGACAATCCCCCTCGATATAGGTATCAATTAAAGGCTTTGAGTAGTAGAATAGAATCACTATGGAAAAATTCAAATCCAAGATGGCCGCCCACATAAAATGGGAAAATAATAAATTATACTACTTAAGTAGGGTGCTTATTGAAAGCGAGAACTGACTTATACCTAAGTAAAATAAAACTTGGAGAGTCTCTTTACACTGCGAAAAATTAAAAAATATTAAAAATTTAAAAACCGGTTCCGTACCATTTATTTTATTAAATATTTTTTTAAGTAAATAAGTATTTTGTAAATATTTTAAGTAACAAATGGCAAAAGGTAGGCGGTTGCCATTTTTAACATCGAGATAAAAAGGAAAAAAACATACGTTTGGATTATGGGAGTCCTCCTATAATATTTGTTTTATTATTTATTATTAATAGTAAAAATACAAATCAGTATTTTGTGAATATTTTAAGTGCCCACCTGTTACCGTTTATCGACATCGACCATACTTAAATAGGCAAAAAAACGGCAATTTTGTATGGGAACCCCCCTTAAATATTTACTGTATGACCTCACTCCGGCTGATGGTAAGCGGCCGTGAAATCCAAATATGAGGTTGACAGGCGCAAAAGAACTATCAAAGTACCCATTGTGTCTGCAATCCTCACCCTAATGGCCTGCTGAGATGCCGCTTCACGCCCCGCCTAAAAGACCCCGGATTGTATGAAGGAGGAAACACATGTGCTGGGAGGGCATTCCATGTCTTGATGGCTCGGGGCAGGTACGAGGAGTCGAACCTCTTGGTGCGCGTTGGTTTCTTTTTAGTATTTAGTATTGGTTGTTATAGAGACAACATAATTTGTGAAAAGTTGTAACTGTCTAGCTAGGGCGGTTCTTGAGATACAGTTTGGAGACAGACAGACGGACATCAAAGTCTCAGCAATACTATGGCAATAGGGTTTTAACCCTTTGGGCACGGAACCCTAAGAAATACAGTATTTCACTTTCGAATTCACCAAACCAACTTTTAACTGCAAACGAAAAGTAAGTAAATGATTATACAAACAATCTCAGTAGCGCGTAATATTTGCGCAGACCGGCGTCCATCTCGAATTATGTAAAGTTACAACACAAGCGAAGATTTGCGTGGAGGTCAATAATAATGCAATCAGTCTAGCCTAGTTTCTGGTTACCACTGACCACAACTCCACACTAGTGACGTGCAGGTTTCCTCGGGATTTTTCCCTCACCGCCGAGCCAAAGGTAGAAATAAGCACATAAAAGTAAAAAGTAAAGTATCAGCCTATAAACTTGTCCCATTGCAGGACAAAGGATTAGGCTTAATCACCACGCTTGCCTAATGCGGATTGGTGATGACACCCGAGCTATGTTCGAAAAATTCGAAACATACTTTTCGCTCGACCCGAGAATCGAACCCAGGACCCCGAGATTACGACCCGGTACTTAAACCACTAGCTAGACCAACTGGGCGTTGAAATATGCACATAGATTAGAAAAAAATCTAAATTTTTCCTGTGCCTGCTCGGATTCGAACCACGAGCCAGAAGTATGGAACCCCATTATCTGTAGCCCCCAAGTTCGAAGATACTCTCACCATCTCAAAGAGCATTGGGGTCGTTGGTATCGACGTTTCCAGCGACAGTCAGTTCCCAAGTCACTTGGAAGGTAAAGCCAAGCTGGCATCCAAAAAGCTCGGTGTGCTGAATAGAGCAAAGCGGTACTTCACTCCTGAGCAAAGGGTTTTATCATACAAGTCACAAGTTCGCCCCCATACTAGTTGCCATCTATGGGCAGGAGCACCTGCATACCAGCTTGAACAATTTGACTCGGTTCAAAGTCGCGCTGTGCGAATAGTCGACGATCCCAACCTCACATGCGGTATTTAAGTCTTAGGACCGTGGGAGAGCCACGCTTTGGCATGAATGGGCCGGCTCGACCGGAGTCATACCATCACAGAAAACCGGCGTGAAGCAGCATTGTGCTGTGTTTCGCTGCGTGAGTGAGGGTACCGGAGGCCCAATCCTGGGGAAAGGGGGGTTTAAGGGTTGGCAGCGCACTTGTGACTCCACTGGTTTATGCTCCGAGGAACTATTTGACTTAATACCAACAGCCGCATTCTACCACCGCACCGCCTGCCGTCGTCAGAGCGTCCGCCCTCACACATTGGAACCCAAATGGTCTCGCACAGTATGGTTTCAGAGGAATTTCCTCCCGCGAACGTTCCGGCTGTGAAATGAGCTGCCATCAGAGGTTTTCCCGGGGGAATATAGCATGAGGTTTTTCAAAAATGGAGTGTAAAGGTTTTTAAGGGGTCGGCAAAGCGTATGCACGTCCACTGGAGTTGCAAACGTCCAAAGGCTGCGGTAATCGCTTACCATCAGGCGAACCGCACGTTTGTTTGCCACCGACGTAGTATAATAAAAAGGCGCGTTTTTAGCCACTGAGCTATAAACCTAGGTCCCGCCTATTATGACCACTAAGTTCCGCTTACTTTATTTAATATGTTTTCCAAAAAAAAATCAATCCGTCACGTAACCTACCTTATACCAAGCCACTCTAGTGGATGCCCGATTCAGTAGGTAAGTAAGTGTTACTGCCACACAAAACCGGTAGTTGCCGATCGCGATACAAAACATCCGAGGGCCTACAACGAAACAAGGGAGGGAGCTCCCCTGTTTCTCCTTTGCTACAAGAGCCCAATTCTCGTATTTATCCTCCAAGCGATTTCGGCTAAAGCGGCCAATCTCAACGATCAGCCACATGTTAAATATTATAGAGCTCAAGTGTGTGCGCAAACACTAGTGCACTCTCTATCCGATGGGACATCATCGTGATACTACCGGAGAGGGATCTGGCGCAGGACCAAACGGCTTAACGTGCTTTCCGAGGCACGGGGGTACAAGACCACCAACTTCCAAACTCCGGGCTGACACTAAGAGATAATTCTAGTAGATTAACACTATGGTCCAGCTAAATTTTTTATCGTTAATTTTGTTGATATTTATTCACGATACCTGTTGTGAGGTTTTCGGGATGTAAACGATAAAAAATAAAGTTTAAAAACTAAAACCCGACTACCAAAAAAACACGCTTTAAAAGGTACGAAAAAGAAGCTTGTCTGTGCTGAAATTATTATGCCGTATTGCCATGGTCGTATGCCACATTGATTTTATTTCATTATTATAATGAATCTGTTTTGCTACAGTAGGTGGCATACGACCACGGCGATACGGCATAATAATTTCAGCAGAGACAATTTTCTTGTTTCGTACTTTTTAGAGCGTGTTATTTTGGTAGTAGGGTTTTAGTTTTTAAACTTTATTTTTATTTAACACATTTTTTTAGTTATGTAAATAAAATTACATACAGATGTGCTAAAATGCTCTTTCATTTGATACCCAACACGATACCGTCAAGCAATTTTTTTTTAGTTCCTTACTCTAAGTCCCTTAGAGGGCGCTGTAGTTAATTTATAGTGACGTCATCTATCCTATAACCAGAAGACAATCAAGACGCTTCTAACGACACTTAATTTGTTCAAATATGATAACTAGTTTAAAAGTTATGAGGGAACAGATGAACAACCATACATATATGTCAAAATCATAACCCTCCTTTTTTCTTCGCCGTAGTCGGGTAAAAAATAACGGTGTATCTTCGTTCGTTACTGTAGCGTTTCATTGTCGGCCCTCTGGTTGCGTAAGAAATTCTGTCGGAAAGTGTATTCATGGTTATCATCGTGATTTTATGATCCATTTGAATAGACACCGTTACTTGTCATTTTAAAAATACCTGTTAGCAATTGCATTGATCTTTCGTCTTCGTATCGTCGTATCGTTTATTATTATCTCGGGTGCCTACTGCTTGTAACTTATAATTTAAAATTTCTGTTGACAGAATAGGTGAAGTTAGATAGGTTTTCAAGAAGTAATACTCGCATTTGATACCAATGTAGACGTTTATGAGAGGTTACTCTACTAACAACGAAAAACGACAAACTTGCGCGATGTAACTGTCACCTAGCGCCATCTATCAGTACCGCTTGGGACTAATTCATTTTCCGAAACGAAGTGAGGACTGCTCATTATTTAGTTTTTTTTTTATTTATTAAATGGGTTTGCACTTGACCTCATTTCACCTGATGGAAAGTGACAATAAGGTCTAAGATGTAGCGTGCTTATCCAGAAGAAGCCTATTCACTCTCGACTTAAAGACACAAAAGTATATAAATAACTATTTGTTTTTTATGCTTGGAAAATTGTAACTAATGAGTAGGTACGTATTGCAGAATCACTGAAGTTAAGACAGGAGAGTAGGGATTTTTTTTGGAAACATGAGCGATGATTAGCTTAGTTGGCTACTTAAGAAAAAATATGGACCCTTATTTTGATTCGCATAAAGACTACCGATATGGGCAGCATTCGAGAAGCTACGCAGCATATTTTCGGCCCATCTAGCGCAGTGTCTCAAGACGAAAGTCTTCAATGCGTGTGTGTTGCCAGTGATGATAGTTAATGAACATTAACTTAAATGACGTCTCTGAGTGCGGTCGTTAAAGGCTTACATGACGAAGAAAAGAAAAGTATCTACACACACACACAAACATAGAAAACCGGAGTAAAGCAGAGCAAGCGGCATTCGCCGTGTGAGGAGGGTACCGGAGCAGGCACATCTGACGGGAAGGGGAGTTCAAAGGTTGGTAGCGCCCTAGTGACACCATTGGTGTTGCGGGTGTCTAAATGCTGTGGCAACCACTTATCATCATCATCATCGTCAGGCCATTTAAGTCCCCACTGCTGGGGCACGGGCCTCCCTCAATCACATGAGGGGTAATTGCCATACTCACCACGCTTGGCAGACGGGTTGGCGAGGGTTTAGATATAAATGCAGTTTTCCTTCTCTGGGTGCTGATGATCATGCAGCAGCTTTACCTTAGTCGCCTTTTACGACACCTCGGTAAGAGTGAGGGTGGCCTATCATCAGGAGCCTAATTTTCGTAACCCAAAACATAGTTTTTTTTGCATGGTTTTCATCCATATTTTTTCATATCGAAAATCCCGAGAAGTGAACTCTAGGACCCCAATTCTCGTGCTCGTGATATTCCATATCACTAAAACACGGTTTTTTTTGTATGGTTTTCGGGTGATATCCGATTTTTTCATATCGAAAATCCTGAGAATTGGGCTCCTGGTCAGCAACCTATCACATAACAAAATAGCAATGTAGATTATGTCATACCAACATGACAATGAAAAAAAAAACTCACTCTTCTTATAGTGGTCAGACAGCGTCATATCCAGCACAGTGCTGACTGCAGCCAGCGCCAGCAGGGCCGCAAGTACCCCCGCCAGAGCGCGCTGGCTGGTCGTCATCGGAGGGTCAGCTGCGGAGGGCAGCACGCCGGTGCCCCGCTCGCAGTAGTCCAGCTGGTACAACCTCGCGGATAGGTTGTACGAGGACATGGTGCTCGCGTTCACGCAAGATGAGAACCTGGGGATAAAGTTTTGAAGGTCAGAAACTGAAGCCCACCAGATGATCTTACAGTTTGAGCGCATCCGCGTGCTTCAACTTAATCCGCAACCAGAAATGATTCGCTAAGTGAGAGAGATTAGACTTGAAGCAGTCATTTTGGAGCTCGTGGTAATGTCGCAGCCATCTGGTTAAATTAGTCATCCAATTTGACGTTCGTCGTTCGTTAAACGCCGGCATCCAATTCGATGCATAGGCCATTAGTTGTTAGAAGTAAATTCACTCAATGTTTAACAGCACGGCGCAATGAAAGTTCCCATCGAATCTCATTCGAAATGATTGGTAAAAACTCAGCCAAGTGATTCAAATTTATTTCTGCAGTTCTCCACTGCAGCGCTAGCAGTGACCAAAACAAATATGGCGTCAGTAGCGAAAACCGCTGTGTATGTCATGACATACAAGGACGATATAATCGCACCATGGTGCGATAATATCGTTCTTGTGTGCAATTTTAAGTAAGATAAAGTGTAATGTTGTCAAAATAGCCAAAAAAAATGGAAGTGCCAAATTTTAGCACATCGTCCTTAGATTAATACAGTTTGAATTAATCCAAGACGTCGTCTGTAAGTTTTACGAAAGTCGAGTGATTTTAGTTCAGACAACTATAAGCCTCTAGGCATCCAATTGGACGATTGTGGCGACAAACTTTCAGACGTCTGGTTAAACGTTGCAGTCAACAACATGGCTAGTAGTTCTTCAGCCATTTCATTAGATGCCGGCGTTCAGCATACGCTCTAGGTGTCATATTGAATGGCTAATTTAAGCAGATGGCTGCGACATATAGAGTATATGTCGCAGCCATCTGCTTAAATTAGCCATCCAAGCCATGGACTATCCAGGTTTATTAAGTCTGGTTATTACAATGAAGCGACTGCCGTTCGAATTTCGTTATTCCAGGCGAACCAGTTCAACTGGGTTTTCGTCGTACGTTCGAAGATTGTGGCACTTCACAGTGAGAGTGAGAAACATTACCAAACGTGTTATCATTTCCTTACGATGGTTTGGACGGATGGCTCACTTGATAAACCTGATGTTTGGGCTTACGGCATCCTTATGAGGCATACATAAATATCTTGGAGTCCTTTTAGACATCAGTTAGTGAGAAGAAACATTATTCTAAAGCCTATATGAAATTTATTAGTTGCAAGTAATCAATAGCGAAAACAAACTCACCATGCGTCGAGTGGCTGCGAGTGAGTCTGATGCTCGGTCTCACGACAGCGTTGTGAGACGCACATCTTAGATACTTAGACCATAGAGTAACTTATACTTAGACATTGGCGGGAAGGAACTCACCATGCGTCGAGTGACTTCGAGTGAGTCTGATGCTCGGTCTCACGACAGCGTTGTGAGACGCACATTTTAGATACTGAGACCATAGAGTAACTTATACTTAGACATTAGCGGGAAGGAACTCACCATGCGTCGAGTGGCTGCGAGTGAGTCTGATGCTCGGTCTCACGACAGCGTTGTGAGACGCACATCTTAGATACTTAGACCATAGAGTAACTTATACTTAGACATTAGCGGGAAGGAACTCACCATGCGTCGAGTGGCTGCGAGTAAGTCTGATGCTCGGTCTCACGGCAGCGTTGTGAGACGCACATCTAAGATACTTAGACCATAGAGTAACTTATACTTAGACATTAGCGGGAAGGAACTCACCATGCGTCGAGTGGCTGCGAGTGAGTCTGATGCTGGGTCTCACGACAGCGTTGTGAGACGCACATCTAAGATACTTAGACCATAGAGTAACTTATACTTAGACATTAGCGGGAAGGAACTCACCATGCGTCGAGTGGCTGCGAGTGAGTCTGATGCTGGGTCTCACGACAGCGTTGTGAGACGCACATCTAAGATACTTAGACCATAGAGTAACTTATACTTAGACATTAGCGGGAAGGAACTCACCATGCGTCGAGTGGCTGCGAGTGAGTCTGATGCTGGGTCTCACGACAGCGTTGTGAGACGCACATCTAAGATACTTAGACCATAGAGTAACTTATACTTAGACATTAGCGGGAAGGAACTCACCATGCGTCGAGTGGCTGCGAGTGAGTCTGATGCTGGGTCTCACGACAGCGTTGTGAGACGCACATCTAGATACTTAGACCATAGAGTAACTTATACTTAGACATTGGCGGGAAGGAACTCACCATGCGTCGAGTGACTTCGAGTGAGTCTGATGCTCGGTCTCACGACAGCGTTGTGAGACGCACATTTTAGATACTGAGACCATAGAGTAACTTATACTTAGACATTAGCGGGAAGGAACTCACCATGCGTCGAGTGGCTGCGAGTGAGTCTGATGCTCGGTCTCACGACAGCGTTGTGAGACGCACATCTTAGATACTTAGACCATAGAGTAACTTATACTTAGACATTAGCGGGAAGGAACTCACCATGCGTCGAGTGGCTGCGAGTAAGTCTGATGCTCGGTCTCACGGCAGCGTTGTGAGACGCACATCTAAGATACTTAGACCATAGAGTAACTTATACTTAGACATTAGCGGAAGGAACTCACCATGCGTCGAGTGGCTGCGAGTGAGTCTGATGCTGGGTCTCACGACAGCGTTGTGAGACGCACATCTAAGATACTTAGACCATAGAGTAACTTATACTTAGACATTAGCGGGAAGGAACTCACCATGCGTCGAGTGGCTGCGAGTGAGTCTGATGCTGGGTCTCACGACAGCGTTGTGAGACGCACATCTAAGATACTTAGACCATAGAGTAACTTATACTTAGACATTAGCGGGAAGGAACTCACCATGCGTCGAGTGGCTGCGAGTGAGTCTGATGCTGGGTCTCACGACAGCGTTGTGAGACGCACATCTAAGATACTTAGACCATAGAGTAACTTATACTTAGACATTAGCGGGAAGGAACTCACCATGCGTCGAGTGGCTGCGAGTGAGTCTGATGCTGGGTCTCACGACAGCGTTGTGAGACGCACATCTAAGATACTTAGACCATAGAGTAACTTATACTTAGACATTAGCGGGAAGGAACTCACCATGCGTCGAGTGGCTGCGAGTGAGTCTGATGCTGGGTCTCACGACAGCGTTGTGAGACGCACATCTAAGATACTTAGACCATAGAGTAACTTATACTTAGACATTAGCGGGAAGGAACTCACCATGCGTCGAGTGGCTGCGAGTGAGTCTGATGCTGGGTCTCACGACAGCGTTGTGAGACGCACATCTAAGATACTTAGACCATAGAGTAACTTATACTTAGACATTAGCGGGAAGGAACTCACCATGCGTCGAGTGGCTGCGAGTGAGTCTGATGCTCGGTCTCACGACAGCGTTGTGAGACGCACATCTTAGATACTTAGACCATAGAGTAACTTATACTTAGACATTAGCGGGAACGAACTCACCATGCGTCGAGTGGCTGAGCGTGAGACTCTTCAGAGTGAACCTGATGCTCGGTATCACGACAGCGTTGTGTGACACACATCTAAAATACTTAGAAATTAGCGGGAACGACCTCAACAAGTATCGAGTGGCTGCCACTCTATAGAGTGACCCTGATGCTTGTGTCACGACAGCGTTAGAGACGCACATCTTAGATATTTACACATTAGTGGGAACAAACTCACCGTGCGTCGAGTGGCTGAGCGTGAGACTCTTTAGAGTGAGTCTGATGCTCCGTCTCACGACAGCGTAGTGAGACGCACATCTAAGACACCTTTCAGACATGCGGGAACGAACTCACCATGCGTCGAGTGGCTGCGTGTGAGGCTCTACAGAGTTAGCCTGATGCTCGGTCTCACGACAGCGTTGTGAGACGCACAATCCTCGGTGCAGCCGCGTGTGGTTGAAGTTGTCCACCCAGTTCGCGGAGTATCGCTGGCAAACAAATAAAACGCATTAGGTAACAGTTAAGTTAGTCAATATGTTAAGTGCTACGCAAACTGCCTACTTGATTCGCACGAATCATAAAGTTAAATAAAGTGCGTGAGGTTTCTTTGGGCCTATAGACGTGTATACTACCTATCAATGAGACAGTCTCCATCAATACCCATTTTTAAAGCCCGAGTCAAAACTCACCTTTTAAATAAATAAATAGCAATCCCTTTAAGTCTTTACAGGTCCAGTCATCGGTAGTAGTCGATGGTCCGTCTAAGATCCTAATTTATATGAATGTATATCTAGTACTTTATATTATTTTATCCAAGCATAACATATTTATTTATTAGTATATAATATTGTGTTTATTTATGTATTAGCATTATAAATATTTTATTATATATATTTATACAGTTCACTCTTATTTCCCTTTTCAATATTGCACCACCTACCCCTCCTCTACTATCAAATGTCCTTTGCCTGAAGGTTGTCTGGTAGAAATCGCTTCCAGCGATAAGACCGCCGAAATTGTACAATTAAGTTTCTGTAATGCCTAGATTTTAAAGTTGTGTTTTTTTGTGCAATAAAGTATATCTATCTATCTATACTAAGGCAATCAAAGACTCTTAGGATCAGCAAAGCGCATGTTATGCCAGATAGCGTAAAAGGCGAAAACGAGTAGTGCATAGTTATTAATAAATAGTATAAGTGTTTGCCGAGAGGTTGTAACCCCGAAATTGTTTCAAATAGATCCGGTTTAGTAGCTAACAATTAAAATCGATTGGTGTCGTTAGTTAGAGCCGTCGTCTTAACCTGGTAATTATATTTCTAAAGTTATTAATCACTATGATTAACTATTCGCATGTCTTAAAATAAGGCTAAATAGGCTTATGCCTGTTTAGCCTTATTTTAAGACAGTGTAACAGAAAATATTATCGTACATAAGTACCTACTTTATGTAACCAACCTGTTTATAGCGAATAAATTATTTGATTTGATTTGATTTGAGCTTTGGAAATGACCCTAGATCACGATTTGTAATAAGGTGGAGAATGTTGTGAAATAAAAAAATGCATTTTTGTGGAGAGCTTGGGTTGACTATCAGAAAGGGTCGGTTTTTGTATCCATAGTAAAGTTTTACTTTTCCGTAGCGGTTAATCTTCTGTAGTTAACTCTCTAACCACGGACAAAGTGATTGTCTATTTGTAGAAAATTATCTGCCACACTCAGAGACGTCAATTAAGTTAAATGTTGATTAACTAAACTTAACTTAATTATAAATAGTCTTCATAGGTATTGATAGAAGTGGAAAGATTTTTTCTAGTAACCATTAAAGTAAGTTTGACGTTTCGTGCGGCAGTAAGGTAATTATAATTTATTTTATTTTACATGTTTTTGTATCTTTAGAAAAAAAGGATAAGAATCCACCAAGCTTAAGCCTAATCTTTCCATCAGTGCAGCAGAAAGTGAGCCCTAAGCTTGTCTTTAATGTTGCACAAGCGGAGCAAGATCAGCGCGAGTCAAAGACCGCCGACTAGGTCAAGGCCCACCGACACGCTTCTCTAAACTTTAACGCTCTATATCTACGGAACTAGCGCCGCCAATAGCTTTATAAGCTACTGTTACACATGCTCATTTGTAGCATGCTTAAAAAGCATGCTGAATATGAGCATGCTTATTAAACTGTCCATATTTGCTATCAATAAGCATGCTATTAGCCGTATGCTTAAAAATAAGCAAACCTGTTTAAACGTGTTAAAGCACTTAGCCACACTCCCCCTTCCACACGCACTGCAGGTAGCATGCTTACAAAACGACCGGCGGCGTCCGATTTTTAAGCATGCCTTAAGCACGAAAATAAGCATCAGTACCTATACAGAGTGTACAACTTGTGCGGATAAAGAATGGGATCAGAAATGGCGGCGCATCTATTCACTTCTCGCTCAATAATAAATAATATGTCCCGTGTACATTAGATTTGATGATAATGCGGTTGCAAAATAATCTCAAACTTTCAGCTGTAATAATTACATTAATTATTAATACAGTCATGGTCAAAACAGCCACCATTAGCTAAATTAAGTGTTACTTTACATTGTAATCAACACGAACGTTATGAATACAATTATTAAATACGTCTATATAACATTACGTACTTTGTGATTAAAATAGGGCTAATTAAATTTTTTAATTTAATAACCATGCAAAAATGTTGGGTCCAACGCGTACGCGAAAAATTGATTCACGCCAAAAGTGGCCGCTTTTGGCGTGAATAATTTTTTTGCGTACAAAAACGGACCCAACATTTTTGCATGGTTATTTAATTAATAGTATAAGTGTTTGCCGAGAGGTTGTGATCCCGAAATTGTTTAAAATAGATTCGGTTTAGTAGCTGAAAATTAAAATCGATTGACGTCGCTAGTGTGCCCTACCCATCACCTTAAACACTGCGCCACCGAGCAGACAAATTATCTACTCAATATTTGTTTCACATAACTAATGTCCCGTTCGAGAACCACAAAAAGTGCACGAGGATGTTTCGAGTGCCCCTTGCTCTATTCACTAAACGAGATGACAATATTACAAAACATCAACTCCGCCCCAGAAATAAATTAGAACTACCAAATTCAAATATTAAACACCAATCTTCGAGCCCATTATCAATGTCAATAAAATTGTACAATAATTTACCGGATTATCTAAAAAACATAAAACATGATAAGTTTTTAAAAGATCTCAAAAGTATATTATTAAAAAAATGTTGTAATAATATAAAAGAATATTTAAATGATAATATTCAATAGAATTAAAGTAATATTTTTTACAAACTAAAGCGATAATGCAAATAAACTAATATATTACCACAGAATAAATAGATATTACTTATAAACAGATAGATATATGTATATACTTTATATATTACAGAACATATGGCTATGAAAACTGAATAATATTAAAAAACAATTTAATACATAATAATTAATTAATACATACAACCTGTACGGATAAAGAATGGGATCAGAAATGGCGGCGCATCTATTCACTTCTCGCTCGCACACTATTTGCGTCTATACTCGCACCCATAGAGTATATTATTAATCTCTCGCACCCCACGAGTGCGAGTATAGACGCAAACAGTCTGCGAGCGAGAAGTGAATAGAGGCGCCGCCATTTCTGATCCCATTCTTTATCCACACAGGTTGTAATAACTTTTCTTTTTGATCAATGGTGTTCCTCCTCTCCATTTTTGTTGTGCCCGACAGGGTTCACAGTGATCTATTGTGTATACCTATACCTATTTAAGATCTTATAATGTACACTGTGAAATGCAAATAAAATATTGAGTATTGAGTATCCATGACTTCCTCGACACCCTAAAACGATGTTTATCCTGTATTTTTTTGACCTCCTACTCTCCTAAAGGGCCATGTTGTTGGATAACAGCAAAGTATGTCAGACGGAAACCGCGCACCCTCCCCCACAGCCGGCGCCGGGTGGAACCAGTTAGTCGACTCTACGCGCACATAACGTGTAGTAGTAGCTAAGTGCATTACGACACCGCCACGAGGCTTCACACTTGCACTCAAGACGAGAGAGAAAAACAATCAAAACAGTCGATTTGTGTCGGGTTGCTACTTCAAACGTAGTAAAATTTTAGATGTAGTTTTAATATATATTTTTTAAAGAGGCTCAGTATTTTGGCTCTCCTCCGCCTGATGGTAAGCAAGAGAAGAGCCCATGTTTCAATTACAACGGAAGCGATGTCAAGGCACTGCTATACTGGCCGGCGAGATGCTTCTTCACGCTACGTTTGAAGAAATCCATATGCAAAAAAGTTTGCTTTATCGTTATCAGGTCTCCTGTTCAACCATTATCCCTATAACTAACTAACTAGGATTGGCGCAGCGACCCATAGTGAGTCTTGGCTTCCGATAAATAAAAGCCTTCATATCGGTCGGTCTTGCAACACTTCCTGTCAATCATCCGCCAGGAGACTGTGCAAATCCCTATCGGTCTCATCTTTCCATCGGTATCTTGCACGGTTTTCGCCCATTATGACAGCCTAAGTCGCTCTCTTTACTGCAAGATCTTCTCCCATCTCTGGAGGTGTCCGAGTTATTATTCCTGCAGCTGAACATCGAAACACACGCAAGCGATTTTCATTCCATCTCCAATAATACCCATCCTCTCAAAGTCATCATCATCATCAGCAATCAGAGGAGAGTCAATATACTGCACCACTTTAAAAAAGGCATTTAAGGAACAGATCTCTTGATAGCAACTCGCGTCAGAAAGGGACAGCGTGTTTTAGAAGGATAGGGATGCCTTTTTTCATTCCTAAGAACTCCTCATCTTAGCGTGTAATTCCCAGTTGCGTCCAAAGCTGTCCCTCTGGAGCCCGGTACAGTTGGACCATGATTCTTGATTTGGAAAGTCTGGTAATTACAATGAAGCGACTGTCGTCTGACCTTCGCAACCCTTTAACAGGGGGATCCCCTGTCTAACTAACTGAATTATGGATGACTAACTGGATCATGGTTACAATTTTGGAAAATATTCGAATCGTAGAGGTTTCCTCGCAATGTTTTCCCTCACTGCCGAGCCGATGGTAGAAATACGCACATAGATTTGAAAAATCCAGAGGTGCATGCTTGGATTCGTTCGAACCTGAATCGCCGGTATGGAAAGCACGCTCTGAAACACTGAGCTACCATCGCAACTTCCCTTGCTAAGAACTGTGGGTTAATTTACAGCAAAGAGAGTCAGACGGAAACCGCGCGAGCAACCTCCTCCCCCATAGCCGACGCCGGGTGGAACCATTTGGGCGACTCGAGTCTTAGTATTAATAAATAAAATAATAAATAAATAGAGACAACATGACATACATTGTCCTGGTCCCAAACGGAGGTTTCCCTTGAAACTAAAAACAACGAAGGTAATGCAAACACCCAGACTCAACACATATTATCTGTTTCATCAACAAATATTTGTGCTTGCATCTCAACCGGCGCTCCAAGTCACTGCGCTAAACGGATTGTCAAATAATAATGAAGATATCACTCTTCTTTTGTTTTCCGTGAAAATTCTAGCTTCGATCTTTGACATTGACCTCCTAAAGCAAGCGCAGACAGCAGACAAAATAGAATTTCAATTGTCTTTGGTTTTAAAAGGACTTTGGGCCTTATAACCTTAATGCTAATGACACAAATGTTTACGCATACCTAAAAGCCACAACCCTGTCCATCAACAACCAAAACCACTATAATAATATTAATATATAAAATAATGTATAATTCTGCCATTCTCAATTTCATTTGTTAAACTACTTTGCACTGCCTTCCCTTATTATTACGAATACGATATTTCTTTCCTCTACCCAAAGGTTGTCTGGAAGAAATCGCTACAAGCGATAAGACCGCCTTATTGTACTGTCTGTTGCTGTTGTATCATGCTTGTATTTTATTTTTGTGCAATAAAGAATATCTATCTATCTACCACTCTGTCATAATGATCGACTAAAAGCCGATTCGAACAATCTTATTCCGATACTAAATCTATAGTATAGTTCTATCATACCATATAAATCTGACACTATACCATAGACTTATCCACTGATAAAGCTTGGTCAAATCGGACCCAAGACTTTATTTGCATAGGATTGTATTCAGCTCTTACAAATCGTCATACATGAAAAATATAAATTATGTATATTATTCATGTAATAAAGCATATATGTGGACACAAACAAAATACCTATACTAAGAAATGAATGAAAATATATTGTGATTCTACCACCGGAATCGGAAAGTTGATTATGAAAGAATGAAGCAAATTATATTTTTCATTAAATAATAGTAAAAGGGATTCTGACCAAGCCTACCTCCTAAGTAAGATAAAGTTAGGCATTCTATGTGATAGGTGGCAGACGAGCAGGCGGATCACCTGATGGTTAGCGATTGCCGCCGCCCATGGACACCCGCTACACCAGTGGAGTCACAAGTGCGCTGCTAACCTTTGGACCCCCTTTCTCCCAAAATGGGCCTCCGTTACCCTCACTCATGCCGGTTTTCATTGAGGCCGTGGTATCACTCCGGTTGAGCCGGCCCATTCATGCCGAAGGGTGGCTCTCCCACGGTCAACGGCATTTACGACAACAGGGCACTTAATAGAAATAGGGAACCTGATAGAACCTACCTCCATAGTCAGATAGAGCTGGTGTTTTGCATGCGTGGGGGCCAGCTCGAAGCTGCCCACGCAGTACACCCCCCGCCCCGCCAAGCATTCCTCGTAGTGGTCCAGGTGGAACAACCTGGGCATCTGGTAGAACTCCTCATCTGTAACAAGAAGTGCTGTTGGAGTTTCACATAGTCATATGTTTATATACAAGAAACATCGTACTTGATACTTAGAATTTCAAAGTAAGATATCGTGAGAGAGCGACGCTTCGGTATGAATGGGCAGGCTTGTTATGAGTGATACCAGGGTTGTACAGAAATCCATCGTGAAACGGTGCTGTTTTGCTGAGTTAGTGAGGGTATCGGGGCTCACAAGAAATAGCAAATCGTGGATCGTGGTCCAAGCGAACCCAGGGGCTCCAAACACAGTATATATAAGTTACTCTTTTTTTAATAATTATTTCATAACATCACATAGCACCTGTGTTATGGATATCAGAACCAACAGCTGAATTACAATAAACGTATACATAATATTACTTTTCTTTTGCAAATACATACTTTTAGTGGGTGCGCTTCACTTCATATAAAATCAAATTATCTAATTTTAACTGATATAACGTTCATTTGATATAATTTTTACTTGAACTAATTACTGTGATAGACACTGTAACACTGTGACACAATTTTATTTCGTATAATTATTGTTTGATATACAAATAAATAAATATTTCACAGCATCACATACATTGATCTGACTCCGAGATAGGTAACTCAAGCACCTGTGTTACGGATATCAGAATCAACAGCGGAATTACAAATATATACATATAATACTTTTCTTTTGTAAATACATACTTATAATATAGCAAACACCCAGACCAATACAAACAAACATCTTCATGCACACAAATGTTTGTACTGTGCGGGGATGGACCCGCAACCCTTGTATCAGAGGCAACGTTCACTACCACTGTTCCAATCGGGTCGTCAAGTATACAATACAGATGCTATAATAACATTTCGTATAGGTACAACTCAGGTGGTATAAAACTCATTTTATATAATGCTTAAATGGTATAACATTTAATAGATATAATAATAATTTGATATAAAAACTTGGTCTCTGTTTTTACTTTATGACGAATCCGACTCAGCCAACCCCCCCTCCACGTGGTACTTGTCTGCCCTACCTCTAGAGTGTTATTCAAGAAGGCGGAGGCGCGGAGAGAGCGTGGGTGCCTGCACCTTGTTACGCCAGGGCGGAGGGGCTGCCTACCCGAAGAGCCGGAGCACAAGAAAACCTAGTGCATGCTGTATGCTGCATGCATGCTGCTTGCATGAACGAAAAGATGTGAATTATATGCAATCAGCCCATGAATACAGGTAAAGTCACAAGCAAATGCTAGTAATATATATATATATATATATATATATATTCAAAATGTACAAGTAAAGCGCTTTCAAATGATACCAAACACGGCATATTTATCATAACTTTATTTATTACTTGTATGTTTTGTCCGCTAGAGTGCGCCACATTAGATTTTGTGAAACCTCATATAGCCTATAACCAGCGGACAATTAAGACGCTTATAATGATGTCATTTGTCGAATTCTGGTTAGTAGTTTAGAAGTTACGTGGAAACAGATGAACATAAATACATACATAGCCTGTCAAAATCATAACCCTCCTTTTGCTTTGCCGTAGTCGAGTAAAAACATCGCACCCCCAGCGGAAAATAAGCATAGGAAAATGGTCTTACTTCGAAGCATCTATTTTATCATATTTGACAAGTATATTTAAAGATACACATGTTGAATGTTTTTTATAGTATAGGACCTACTAGTATACAATAATAATAATAATAATTCTCAAAACATCACATATGTTGACCTGATTCCGTACTAAGTAGCTTAAGCACTTGTGTTACAGATATCAGACCACAGAGGAATACAAATATATTCTTAAATACATATATTACACCCAGACACCGAACAAACACAAGTGTTCATCGCACGAATGTTTGTCCAGGGTGGGGATCGAACCCACGACCTTTGGCGCAAGAGACAGGGTCATTACCAATTGCGCCATCCGGTCATATGCATGTACACTTAGTTTTTAAAAATAAACTTAGTTTCTAAAAATAAACTTTTGAAGTTGAAGTATATTTTTCTTCTTTAATTTGACGTGTTAATGGAAGAAATTCAACATATGTATCTTTAAACGTACTTGTCAAATATGATAAAATAGATTCGAAGTAAGATGATGACATAACACACAAATGTTTATACTTTGCGGAGATCTAAGTACCACTGATCCAAATGGATCGACATACTCTATGGCTAAAAAGACGCAGTAATTACACGCTGGTGTACAAATCTAACTTCAAAAATGTCATTTTATGAATGAACTAACACACTAAGTTTTTTGGTTTTCTTTTTCAATAATAGATCATACCTACTTATATAAGTTAATGTTAAAGAAATTAAGTAAGTACTTTAGCTGAAGTTACATTATTGCCAACAATGAGGAAGAGGTTACTGTCTGACACAGATTTATCAGTCTCAAGTACGTAATTATTTAATTAAATTTAATATTTAATCAAACTACCTGCGCTGTTATGCGTAAATGCCTATCATTTTCAAAGATTACGCGTGTGACAGGAAGCTGTCGTAAGATGGCTCATCATCATCATCATATCAGCCCACATCCACCCACTACTGAATGTAGGCCTAAGATGGCTCACTCACGAATAATAATAATACCTTTTTTTATTGCTTAAAATATTCAGACGAGCTTGCGGCTCATGGTAAACGGTAACCGCCGCTCACAGACAATCACAATGCCGGAGCACAGTCATGCCGCTGCCTACCTACGCTGCTAACTTACGTAGGATATTTACAGTGCTCAAGTGTGTGCGCGAACTCAAGTGCAATGTTTATTCCCTTCCCTTCATATTCCGATGAGAAATTAGTGTGACACGCGAGGGTACAAAACCGCCACTGAGAATTTCTTAACAGAAAAACTCAGGTACAAATTTTGGCGCGACCCGGGGATCGCACCCGGGGCCCTAAGCGCAGCCGTCGCTTTAAGGTGACGGGTAGGGCACACTAGCGACGCCAATCAATTTAATTTTTTACCTACTAAACCGGATCTATTTTAAACAATTCCAGGGTTCCAACCTCTCGGCAAACACTTATACTATTTACCTGCGATATCAGTGGAGTCACAAGTGCGTTGCCTACCTTTAAACCCCCCTTTACCTTTAAAGGTACCGGAGGCCCAATCCAGGGGGGATTGGGCCTCCAGTACCCTCACTAACGCAGAGAAACACAGCACAGTGCTTCTTCACGCTGGTTTTCTGTGAGGCCGTGGTATCACTCGAGCCGGCCCAATCATGTCGAAGCGTGGCTCCCCCACGGTCAAAACTTCCTTGCCGAGGTCGGATCTTTCTTTCCGGACCACTATAATCTGGACATTTTTAAGGCGAGAGTGAACAGGAATCTTTAAGTTTAACGCAATAACGTCATATGTCTTGTTCTATGATCTTATCGTCAATCCCCCCATCAGGATAGATGTAGTGAAGATAAAAAATAAAGATATATATTTTTTTTAAATTCAATTTAGGTCCATACAAAAAACTTATGAATGTCAACATAGGTACACATTTATCATCTACCACTGGTTCGGAATGTCGATTTCCACTGAGAAGACACCAGTGGAAATCGACATTCCGAACCAGAGGGCCTAATTTAAAGCAGACGTTACGACCGAATCGGAGTTTCCCTCTTTTTCACACGCGCTGTGTGTCTCTCCTTTGCTGGAAGCGAGGGTATATTCTCGTTCGTTACGGAACGGCTTCAAAATATGGCACCAGCATTGGCCTATAGACTAACAAAAACCTAAAAACGCTGTCTTAAATAACGAGCTTAAAATCGATCGCTTCAGTAGATAATCATAATCATCATTAGCATGTTGTATTCAACTGCTGGACATAGGGCTTTGGCTACTCGCATACAGCTTCTGCCAGTCATCCTGCAAAAATTGTCACTCCATCTGACCTAAGCCCTACACTAGGTTTACCGAGACACAGTCTCCACTCCATAAAGTTATCATTCGCTCATTCATTCACTCCTTAGGATATTGCTGGGATGATATCGTGCAGGCAGATCTTCGCAAACTGCGTGTCAGCGACTGGCGTAAAACCGCGAATCGAGTCCAGTGGAGGAGTCTTGTATCGGAGGCCAAGACACATTTACGGTCGCTAAGTCATCGAAGTAAATAGGTACCTAGTTTAGAAAAATGGTTTATTCGACACTTATCAAAAAAAAATTACAAAGCAACCGTGGGAGAGCCACGCTGCGGCATGAATAGGCCGGCTTGACCGGAGTGATACCACGGCCTCACAGAAAACGCGCGTGAAGCAGCACTGTGATGTATTTCGCTGCGTGTGTGAGAGTACCGGAGGCCCGATCCGGGGGAAAGGGGGGTTTAAAGGTTGTGACTCTACTGGTGTTGCATTTGTCCATCTAAACCATCAGGCGATCCGTCTGCTTGTCTGCCACTTATCACATAAAAAAAGAACATTGAAACATCTAATAACTATAGCGCTGATGTTCAGTAGAGATCGCTTCATACTTAAACTCGAGTATAAGTCTCCATTCCAAAACTCGTTGATTGTTCAGTAGATAGACTCAAACCCCATTATTGCAAATCGCGTAACAAAGAATTACATGTTGAAACGGGATAACATGAGCTTTAGTACGGTAATAACTTTAGATCTCGATTTATAATATGGTGGCTTATGTCAATATGACATTCTACTATAGTTTCACATTTCGGCAAATACTTATACTATTTATTAAATGAACAAAAGTTGGGTCCGTTTTTGTAAGCGAAAAATTGATTCACGCCAAAAGCGGCCACTTCTGGCGGTAATCCAAAATACGAGTGCAAAAGCAGACCAAATAGTTAACTATAAGTATTAAATAAATAGTATACGTGTTTGCCGAGAGGTTGTAACCCCGAAATGTTTTAAATATATCCAGTTTAGTAGCTAAATATTATAATCGATTGGCGTCGCTAGTATGCCCTACCCGTCACCTTAAGTCTCCTAACGCGTTGCCTCGAGTTTGTCTAGAAAATAGCCGCAACGGTATTTACCGTAGGGCTGCCAGGTACCTACAGACCACGTTGTTACGTAACCATCTGTCTTTCTTTCACTCTATTAAGAACATTCATAAAAGCTTTAAGCCGTCAAACCTTGCAACTCGATCAGAAATCCATTTGAGGAAAGGAAATCATTCAGGCTACTTTATATTTTAAAACGTGGTCTGAGTTATAAATATGGTCTGCCATAGATTTTGTAAGATATACCTTATTATTAGAAATTGCGATCTAAACTTATTACCGTACTAAAGTCTATGATATCTCGTTCGAGCACGCAGTGTTAAAAAGGGCTGGCACGAGTTTAGTTCCAGAACTATTCTTAAATCATCTCATAATAAGCATTAGCGATCTCTTTGATTTCGCGGATATTAATGGGCGGCGATGATTGCTTTCCATCAGGTGACTCGCTTGCTCTTTTGTCGCCTCTAGGATAAAAAAAATTGAATTTTATGATAAGGGAGATAGAGTTTAGAAAGTACTCATTTTTGTTTTTTTTGGAAATCGATGTTGCCAACCTTCATAAGCAATATTATACACAGGGCTTTATTCATAAACGTTCAATGAACCTTTATTTGACCATTTGAAACAATTTTTTTTTATGTAATAAAAAAAACCGGCCAAGTGCGAGTCGGACTCGCCCATGAAGGATTCCGTAGCAGCAAGTAAGATATATGGAAGGTATAACGTATTAAAAAAACTACTCACTATATCTAGTTCAAACCAATTTTCGTTGTTAGTTTTCATGATTATGTACATCATATATTTTTTTTAGTTTTATAATTCATTTATTATAGAAGTTAGAGGAGGGGGGCACACAGAATTTAACACTTTGGGAGCGTCTCTTGCGCAAAGTATTGTGTTTAGAAAAAAATTATGTTAAAAACCTCAACATCATTTTTAAAGAACTATCCATAGATTACACGTATAGGTTTGATGAAAAAAAAAATTGAGTTTCAGTTTCAAGTATGGAGATCCCCCAATTTTTTTATTTTTTCCAATTTTTATGTAAAAATCGTAATGCGGTTAACAAAATACATCTTTTTACCAAGTTCAATAGTATAGTTCTTATAGTTTCGGAGAAAAGTGGCTGTGACATACGGACGGACATACAGACGGAAAGACATGACGAATCTATAAGGGTTCCTTTTTTTGCCATTTGGCTACGGAACCCTAAAAAGAAAAACTGCTTTATAGCAACGTTTTAGTTAGCAAGACCCTGGGTCTTATTCATAAATGTTCGTTTCTGTTTTGAAATTTGTTTCTTGTTTTCGATTTAAATATCTATGATTTTTTTGTTTCAGACTCTGTAACACCAATTGAGATAACAAAATTTTATTGCACGATTATGAATAAAGCCTTATAAATCGACATTATTAATTTTCAGGTCGGTAAAATGTACACATCTGGATACCACAATATGTCAAACTTCAATTGATATTGAACCGAACGTGTTTGACATTAAGTTTTTAATCGATTGAAATATTTAACAGATTTGCATACATTGAAGTATGGCTGTCCGTACATTACGTAGTCAACGAAGTCCAAACCGCAGTCAACGAAAGGCAGCCCTACAGAAATTGCAGTAGAAAGTGCATCTGTTGCAAATCTCACGTAACGTCACGGCTGCAGCGTCGATTAATCGCTAGGCCTACACCCGCCCCGTGGCCTATATGCGCCTACAGCCTACTGAGGAATGTTAGCAACGGATGTGGTGGCCTACTTGGAGAGAATGCGTCTACGGTTTCTAAATAAAGATTTAAACAAACATGTATATCCCACCAAAAAACATTATGTAAAAACTAGCCAAGTTTCGATGGAGCTGATTGTTTATCTCTAAAAAGTAATGAAATCCAGACAAAGTCTTGCTAAGTCTAAGGATTCTTACTGCGATTTCTTTATCGTTTATAGTTAATTTTGTGTGACTTGGCCGTTGAAGGGTACACAAGGGTACAAAACTTTCACTTCTTTTTGTAGAAACTATAAAAAATCTTATTAAATAAATCATTATGCGTATAAATAGTATTTTTATGTATAGGAGAACTGTAAATATAACTTAGTAATCTCACATATTTCTATAGGATTACCAAGTCATTTATGCAGTTGGTTCAAACCAGGTACTCCAGATCTTCGATTATACTAGTTTTTATAGTTTTCCTTCTATGTGGCCATTAAACTCTAACTCTGTGCCAAATTTCAGCTCTCTCGGATTATTTGAAGTACTATTTTGATGATCATGAGTGAGTGTCTGTCGAAAATGAGAAACTTTGCTTTCACCTAACTTCGCAACTAAATGACATACAGACTTAAAATTTAGGATTAAAAGTAGGTAATTATAGCTTTACGACTGACGAAAATTTCTCCATTCTGGTCTTATTCGGAAGATCTCAAATAAGAGCCTAAAATGCGGTGAAATGGTTCCAGTAAAAGATGGTACGGCAGTGTTTGCTTCGCGCTCGACTTGGCGGGGGCACTGCCGTACCCCCAGATTTCAATAATACTCATGAAGCCTGAAACAAACAGTATAACAAATATTTGCAGTAGAGACGGACTTCTAATCATTGTTTGATAGAAGTCTGTCTGTACGTCTATTTTATGTTAGATTAGTGATAAGTGGACGAGATATAATTAATTAATTTGAATTAATTAATTAATTAATTAATAATTTAATTAATTAATTAATTAATTCCATAATTAATTTGAAAAACAATAAATAAATAAATATGTGCAATAGTGTCATGGCGCACCTCGTTTTGTACCCTTGTGTACCTATCAACGACCAAGTCACACAACATTAACTGTAAACAATAAAGAAATCGCAGTAAGAAACCTTTGAATTTGTCTAGATTTCATTACTGTTTAGAGATAAACAATCAGCTCCATCGAGACTTGGCTAGTTTTTTACAGAATGTTTTTGGTGGGATTAATTATTTAGATGGTAAGAACATTCAATGCCTTGTTAGGTATTAAGTATTTAAGCAACATTGTATTATTTAATATCTTTTGTACCACTTAACATGTAAGTAATAAACATTTATGATTTATCAACAACTTAATCACAGTACCTATAACAAAAGGTTTTAATATCATCATCAAGCTTTCATCAATAAATTCATAAATCATCATAAATTAATTTTGAAAAGCCCAAGAAAATGTTATTACCTGTTTTGTTTCTCATGTAAGTGATTTTTTTTGTAAATCTATAAGAGAAAATAAATATCTCTAAACCTAAACCTAAATCGATTCGAATCGTGACTGAATGAATCAATTTCCGTCCTTTTTTTAAATGTTCGCGTATAATGTAATATATTTTTTAAAATTAAAAACAAGATATACATTATAATTCAAAGATCTCTTATCTTTTTTTTTTGTAATGGTTGCTATTGTGTTTGCTTATGCCAAACACATTTTTTTAACTCTGCCAATGTCGAGTGATTAACGAGACACGTTTTAAAAGAAAAATTGACCGGTATAGAAAGATCTCTTATCAGTAAAATGAAATAATTCGATAATAAAAAATATTTTTACGTTACGTGAGTAAGGTCAGTCCAGTCGCAGATACAAAAAGTCAAAGACTACAAACGTAACTTTTTTATTCAAGACAAGCGAAAGGTAGGTAAGCACATTAAATTATTTTTAAATAGTGTTATTTTTAATATAAAAAAAATCGAACGTCGATTTACAAGGGTGAAAAATTGATTCACCGAATCGATTCAACAATACATATCGATTTTAAAAAAATGATCTTCTTGACTTAAAAAATCGATTTTTCGATTTATCGATTCCAGATCGCCACCCCTACAATGAAGTTTATTTAGCTGCTAAGCAAATAGAAAACAAAACCCATCAGTGATATCTATAGAGAGGTGGTTTTCGCCTCGTTAATGAAGCCAAGTAATTTACGCCTTGATGTCACCGGCTTTCTTCTTGGCCTATTTCAATTTACTATTCTTAGGGTGTAACCTCCTTATCTTAGGGTGTAATTACAAGTTACCTGTCGTGAACGCTTAAACCACGATCCAGAAGGATAAATTTAAAGCAGACGTTACGTCAGAGTCGGAGTTTCCCTCTCTTTCACACGCGCTGTGTGTCTCCTTTGTATGGATGCGACAAGTATTATTCTCATTCATTACGGGACGGCTTTAAATTAAGCCACCAGGACTCGGGAAGTCTTCATCATCATCATTTCAGCCAATATACGTCCACTGCTGGACGTAGGCGTCCCCCAATGTTCTCCACACAGATCGCTCCTGTGCCGATTCCCGCGATCTTCACCAGATCGTCGGTCACTTTTTTTTTATATGAGATGTGGCAGACGAGCAGACGCATCACCTGATGGTAAGCAATTCCGCCGCCCATGGACACCCGCAACACCAGTGGAGTCACAAGTGAGCTGCCAACCTTTTCCCCTTACCCCCCATTGGGCCTCCGGTAACCTCACTCACACGGCGAAACACAGCGCAGGCGCTTGACCTTGTGGGGGGCCTGCCACGGCTGCGACTTCCTGTACGAGGCCTCCAGGACCTTTCCGCCCCACCGGACGTCTGTTCTTCTCGCTATGTGCCCTGCCCTTAATCGGACAAAGTCTTGTAATTACATTAATGAAGCGACTGCCGTCTGACGTTTGCAACCCTTAGACAGGGGAACCAGACCAACTGGATCATGGTTACACGTTCAGAATCATCATCGTCAGCCCATTTAAGTCCCCACTGCTGGGGCACGGGCCTCCCTCAATCACATGAGGGGTAATTGCCATACTCACCACGCTTGGCAGACGGGTTGGCGAGGGTTTTGATATAAATGCAGAGTTTTCCTTCTCTGGGTGCTGATGATCATGCCAGCAGCTTTACCTTAGTCGCCTTTTACGACACCTCGGTAAGAGTGAGGGTGGCCTATTCTACTCTGCCGGGGACCACACGGCCTACGTTCAGAATAATTATCCTAAATATGAGATAGATTGGAAATATACACAAGTAGAGAAAGAAAAGAACGCGCCTTCTATACGTCGTCGGGGGGTCGTGGTTTAAAATCGAGCATGCACCTCTAGATTTTTCAAATCTATGTGCATATTTCTACCATTAACTAGGCGGTCAGGGAAAACATCGTGAAGAAACCTACACGGCTCGGATAGTTTCTCAGAAATTGTAAATACGAAAAATATTTGATATACTTAATGATTAACCGTGATCCAGTTGGTCTGGTTCCCCTGTCTAAGGTTTGTTAAGGTCAGACGGCAGTAGCTTCATTGTAATAACCAGACAACCCGAATCCTGGATCATGGTCCAAGCCTACCCTGGGCTCCGAAGTGACAGCTTTGAACGCAATTGAAAAGAAGCCAGTTGTTCATCGATTTTTTTTATGGTGGGAGACGAGCAGACGGATCACCTGATGGTAAGCGATTGCCGCCGCCCTTGGACACCTGAGACACCAGTGGAGGCACAAGTGCGCTTCCAACCTTTAAAACTCTCACTCACGCAGCGAACACACATCACAATGCTGCTTCAGGTCAGTTTTCTGTGAGGCTGTGGTATCACTCCGGTCGAGCCGGCCCTATTCATGCCGAAGCTTGGCCTCCCACAGTTAAGCGTTATCTCGTCAACAAGCTTGTTACAACTCCTGCAACGCCGTAGTAGCCCTGTGAGTGGGTGAAAGTTCGTTCTACTGAACGGCGCGAGGTCAATGCCATGTTATGACACTGCGTACGCGCATCCGACGGAATACGCGCAGATAGCGATAGCCAATGCATTGGAAGGAAGATTGATAGAGAATTAATAAAAAAAGGTTATTTTATAATTTTTGCACAGAATTGAAGACCGGACGAATGATGGGCGGGACCAATATTGACCGACATTTAGTGTTCTTTTACGGTGGCAGACTAGCAAACGGTTCAATTGATGGTAACTTGTTGCCACCGCTTATGGATATCCGCAACACTAGAAGAGTCACAAATGCGCTGCCAACCTTTCAACCCCCATCTTTTCGGATTGTGTGGCTTAAGTCGGCCGAACGGCGGGAACTAGGCTAACGCCCACCTTGTTTTAAAGGGTTCCACACCTATGGATCGACGGATACCGTTCGAGTAACAAATCGATTGACTCTATCGATTGCCTTTGATCGATAAGTAAGACTGGTAGCTATAAAAACGATCAATGGTCTTTAATTGTATTGGTTTTTAATTGGTTAATTGTAGGATCTATCGATCGACGTTAACTAATCCTTTTTTACTGACTTCAAAAACGGAGGAGGTTAAGTGTTCGACTGCATGTTTTTTTTATTATTTTTTATGTATCTTCACCGATTTCTCCGCTAATTGTTGACCGATTTGCACAATTCTTTTTTTCTTTGAAAGAACACACTTTCAAGTTAGTCCCATTTTCATCATGTCAGGATCTAATGAAGGAATCCCAGAGAAATCGAGGGCAACCCTCAATTTTTATAGGCACTTGAAATGTTATTGTATTTTTTATCAATGCTGCACCAGTATTTACCCCTGTTTGTATTATTTTTGTGGGTCAGCTGATGATGGAAGGTCATTCACATTCACAATTTGATTGAAGTCGGATCCTAATCCCAGTTAAACAATTGAATGAAGTATTGCAAGATAGTCTTGGGCGTCGACTTCGGTAACACCTTTTCTCGAGTATACTGATATAAAATGTTATTTAAAATGTAGGAAATGTTAAAAATGTTATTTTACACGTTTCAAAAACCGCCTTGAAAAACGGTTTTCCACATGGGGGTGTTTCTAATATTCCTTCTTGTGAGGCATCTAAATAAACTTTTTAAACCACTGAAAATAGACCAGTCTGTTTGATAAAAGTGTATATTTTATTATTTTTATTTTTACTTCATCATCAGCCCATCGCAGTCCACTGCTGGACGTAGGCCTCTCCGATTGTTCGCCACTGTGATCTATCCATGGCTTCTCGCATCTCTTGCCATCCATCCTGCGCAGACCGTCCCCCCACCTAGCCAGAGGGCGCCCTACATTACGTTTGCAAAGACGCGGTCTCCACTCCAGAACTCGTTTACCCCATCGGTTGTCGGTTCTGCGGCTAACATGGCCAGCCCACTGCCACTTAATATTTATTTAAAGTAAAAGAATCAACATATGTGACTTATCTACGCGACTATTGTTTTATACTGTGGTTTTGTCCCACCTATCGCGTAAGTCCGGGGTACTAGGTATGCCTCTCATGACGTCATATCGCCAGCTGAGCGAAGCTTTTGTAATAGATAACATAAAGTTGGTTACATTCCATTATTTTGAGGCCAATAAGCCAATGAACTTAAGATAGTGCGCACTTAAATGGTATCGATTTGGAAAGCTTCCAATACTTATCGTTGAAGCTACTGCAATAGAAATGATGAGTCTACATTTAAGAAACTATATCTTCCCAAAATGTGTGGTAAGATTAATAGATATTTAATAAATTAACAGTTTTTTTTTAAATATATTAAATGAGTTTGCACTTGACCTCATTTCACCTGATGGAAAGTGACAATAAGGTCTAAGATGTAGCTTGCTTACCCAGAAGAAGCCTATTCACTTTCGACTTAAAAACACCCAAATTGTAGCTCTCTGGGAATACAGAAGCCGGCAAGTTGTTCCATTCCTTATCAGTTCGTTCCAAAAAAGAAGAAGCGTGACGCTTAGTACGAGCTGGTGGAACTTCCACAGCACTTAAATAGTAAACAAATCGCGAACTAAGGAAAGTCCCGGAACGAAAATACGTGTAAGTATCTGATGAGGAATATTGGCTATCTGAGCCTCACCTTGTCATTTTAATCTCATTTCTCCACCCAATAAATATTTGCCAAAATACTCACCGCTGCCCGTCGTTTTCAATGTGATGCTGTGTAATGTGTACTATGCGACCCTACTGTGTATTTTATGAATATATACCATAAACTATGTAATTATACTTGCGAAGTGTGGTATTCCTGCGATATTTCTGCGTTAACAATCACCAAGCACACTTTGATTCTTATAAATCAAATACAGAAAAGTATTTTGTATTCTCAAAAAAAAAATCCCAAAACGCCAATCGTATCATGACAATAAACCTTCTTTTTTTTTGTGTAGAAAAAATCATCAACTGTCAATCCAGTTTCCCGCGCTTTTCTTCTTTTTTAATGAAGGTGCGTTCCGTTACGCTAATATATTCTGAACAGTCTCACATTAGTTGTTTGAACGAGATGACATGCGCTTTAGTACGGTGATAAGATTAGATCGCGATTTATAATAAGGTGGAAGATGTCTTAATAGCCTTTTTTTTATTTTTACTATTTAAAAAGTTGAAAATATTCGGTTATAGGAAGGTATTCGGTTTTTTATATTTCCAGTGATTTTTAGGCACTTAATGGGAGTTTTTGAAAAAAAAAATTCTTGTCAACTTATTACATTAGTATTGTTTTTGTAGGTCGTGTGTGTTGCGCTATACACAGACGTACAAAATTTTTGTAAATTAATCAAACCAAAACGTTAAAATCGCAACTAAATTATGCCAATACATACATTTTGGCCTCGTGGTCCCCAGTAGAGTGGAATAGGCCACCCTCACTCTTACCGAGGTGTCGTAAAAGGCGACTAAGGTAAAGCTGCTGGCATGATCATCAGCACCCAGAGAAGGAAAACTCTGCATTTATATCAAAACCCCCGCCAACCCGTCTGCCAAGCGTGGCGAGTATGGCAATTACCCCTCATGTGATTGAGGGAGGCCCGTGCCCCAGCAGTTAAGACTTAAATGGGCTGATGATGATGATGATACATTTTCACATCATTAATAAATATAAAAAGTCAGATAAGTTAAATTAAGACGACCCGTTTGGATCAGTAGAAGCGAGTATGAGTTCTGGAACTAAATTCGTGCCACTCCTTTTTAACACTACGTGTTCGAACGAGATCGGTTTTTAGTACGGTAATAACTTTAGATTGCAATTTGTAATAATAAGGATAAGTTTTACTTCGCCACCAAACTAATTGTAGTTTGCACTAGATTTTTTTCGAGCAAGCGAGTCACCTGACAGTAAGCGATCACCTTCGCCCATGGACTTCAGCCACACCTGAGGGAGTGGAGATGTCAACACAATCCTATCTACTCCTCCTCATCAAAGCGTCCAAATCCCCGTTGCATCCAGTGGTAAGTACCTACTCTTGGACCGTGATACAAGATTCTGGAAGTCTGGTAATCTTAATGAAGCGACTGCCGTCTGACCTTCGCAACCTTAGACAGGGGAACCAGACCAACTGAATCATGGTTACACGTGCAGAAACATTACCTCAAATATAGTAGGTATCGACAATTTTGAGAATCTACCTATTCAAATTGCGATTTCCTTACGATGTTCTCCTTCGTCTGGCTAATGGTAGAAATATCACACAATACCTCAGTGAAAAAAGGTGTAAAGCAGCGTCCCTGCTGTGTTTCGCTGATAGACTAAGGGTACTGGAGGCCCAATCCAGGGAGAAAGGGGGTTGTGACCTGGTGTTGCAGGTGTCAATGAGCGGCGGCTATCGCTTACCATCAGATAATCCATTTGCTCGTCTGCCACCTATCACAACAAATACAGCACATAGATTTGAAAAATATATGCTCGGATTCGAACCTAAACCCCCTTATTACAAAACGAGATCTAAGAATAATGCCAGAACTAAACTCTTGCCAGCCCCTTTTAACATAATCACAATGTTGGAACGGGTCGACATGAGCTTTAGTACGGTAATAACATGAGATTACATTTTGAAATAAGGTGGAAAATCTCCCGTTCGGAAGACGCACATTCATATTCAGTACCATAGCTAAACCATAACGTATCCCTAATATTTCTTATGCTCCGGGACTATACCACAGATATTATAATACTAGTACTATAAGTAATAATAAATCACAGCACTGTACCACTGACGTCGAAGGGGGACTCCGCGGCGACGAGCAGAGCGGACAGCGCGAGGACCGCGGCGGGTTGCGCACGCGCACGCATGGTGACTGGCCGTCCGCGGGCCTTTCGCCGGTGCGGCTGTTGCAGTGGACAGGGCTGTCTTGCGATCAGCGATCATTATAATAAATAAGGGTGGCCTTCTACGAACGATAATCGGTGACAGATTATTTTGTAGAAGAAAAAAAATATAATTACCAGACTCCCAATATCCCCAATCATGGTTTATGCGCACCCCGGGCTCCAAAACGACAACCTTGGACGCAACCGGGAATTAGGTACACGCTGAAATTAGGAAAAAGAACGTACGAAGCCACACGTATGTGTCCTAGTGTTGCGAAACTATCGATAGTTTCCCTATCGATAGTTGACCTCGAAAATCATTCAGACTAATAATCATAATTACTAACTACCGATAGTACTGTCGATAGTATCGCTATTTGTCAATACTATCGATACTATCGATAGTAAAATTGGATCAATAATAGGTATTGATAACGCCAATATTATCAATACCTACTATCGATAGTATTGTGTATCCTAACTGGTTTAATCAAAAACTATCGATAGTCTCAAAAGTTTTGTACTATCGTTAGTCAGCTATGTTTCGATAGTATTGTTGCCTCATTATATGTGTCCGATACTATCGATAGTATTAGCGTTACCAATAGATCTAATTTTAGTATCGATACTATTGACAACCAGCAATACTATCGATAGAGTATCGATACGATACTATTGATTTTACTTTTACTATCGATAGTGGACTATCGATAAGCAACACTAATATGTCCGTAGCCAGTTTATCCCGCAATACATTGCGCTGTCCTGTGTATTATTTTTTTGTGCTTGGACCCTTATTACATCAATGGAGGCGTAAGTGTGCTGCAGGCCTATAAAAGACTGAACGCTTCTCGCTATTTCATAAAGAAAATACGTTACCACTCCTACGGTTGGCAGCCCTAGCCTTGCGTGGCGTGCCGGCTGCGCAGGCGCTGGTATCGTTCTGGTCGCGCGTTTTGAAAGAGGTTAGATAATTCACGTAGAGTCCTTTCGCTGAGATGCTGTTTATCTAATACTTTGTGTTCATTCACTCGTCTTATTATTAGGCTAGTTTTTATTTTATGTGATTGATGGCAGACGAACAGACGGATCACCTGATCCACGGACATCCGCGACACCAGTGCGCTGTTAACCTTTAATCCCCCATTTCCCCCGGATTGGGTCTCCGCTATCTACCTTCACTCACGCATCGAAACACAGCACAGTGCTGCTTCACGCCGGTTTTCTGTGAGGCCGTGATATCACTCGGGTCGAGCCGGCCCATTCATGCCAAAGCGTGGCTATCCCACTGTCTAGCTAGTGGAAAGATTCTGCGATGAGAACAAGAGGTGACATCTGACCACGAATGTAAGTAGATGTGCCTAGTGGCATATATATGTATAGGGCCGTTGGAGAACCACGCGTTGGAATGAATGGGCCAGCTCGATGGTAATACCACGGCCTCATAGAAAACCGGCGTGTTGGCATACGACCACGGCGATACGGCATAAAAATTTCAGCAGTGACAATTTTCTTGTTACGTACTTTTTAGAGCATGTTTTTTGGTAGTCGGGTTTTAGTTTTTAAACTTTATTTTTATTTAACATGATTTTAGTTAGTAAATAAAATTATATATTTGAAATGTGGCAAAAAGCTCTTTCATTTGATACCCACATGGTACCGTCAAGCAAAAATGTCTTTTTAGTTCCTTACTCTAAATCCCCTAGAAGGTGCTGTAGTCAATTTAACGTGACGTCATGTCACCTTTAACCAGAAGACAATCAAGACGCTTCTAACGACTCATTCACCCTCATTTGTTCAAATAAGATAACTAGTTTAGAAGTTATGAGGGAATATATGAACAACGATACATACATACATACATGACAAAATCATAACCCTCCTTTTTACTTCGCCGTAGTCGGGTAAAAACTAAGGTTCACAGTCTAGCCCATCGACGCAAAATAACTTGCCTTTCTGTTTTTTACTGGCTTTACTTGCAGGAGTGTGCTGCTGATTCAGTGGGAAGCCAAGAGCTAACCCATCATCGATTAAAAAAAACAAGCTGCTGCCAACCTTTAAGCCCCCATTCCCCCGGTTTGGGCCTCGATTGAGTATTCGTTTTCACACGGTGAAATATAGCACAAACGCTGCTTGATATCACTTCTGGCTTAGGGTTCTTTCTTCCTTTGCGAATATTTACTCTCATCACAGCCGGGGAATAGCCACCCATTGCTGGACATAGGCCTCCCCCAATGTTGACTGTTGACTGACCGGATGGCGCAATTGGTAGTGACCCTGCCTCTCACGCCAAAGGTCGTGGGTTCGATCCCCACCCTGGACAAACAATCGTGCGATGAATACTTGTGTTTGTTAGGTGTCTGGGTGTAATATATGTATTTAAGTATATATCTGTGTTCCTCTGTTGTCTGATATCTGTAACACAAGTGCTTAAGCTACTTAGTACGGAATCAGGTCAACGTATGAGATGTTGTGAGAATTATTATTATTATAATGTTCTCCACACAGATCGGTTCTGTGCCGCCCGCATCCAAAGGATTCCCGCGACCTTCACCAAATCGTCGGTCCACTTTATGAGGGGCCTGCCACGGCTGCGACTTCCTGTACGTAGCCTCCACTCGAGGACCTTTCCGCCCCATCGCCGTTATCATTTATCTACCACAACTTCGACTCTAGCTATATCCCTTTGCGATCAGACTTACTTACCCTATGCCGCAACTAACCCATCGATAAAGAGATGAAATTTCGCCAGCTGATCCGATAATGTCGCAACGCCACACGGCGGTCGAGGGCAGTGTGTCACCTCCCAGTGACGTAACTTGTCACGAGGTGGCCGCTGACACTGTGGTCGGACACAATAAAATTAAAATAAAGTAGATTCTGTTGCGGATTTATGTTCTGCTAAGATTGGACCTTAATTCAATATATATATATAAGACTGGTAATTCCAATAAAGCGATTGCCGTCTGACCACTACAACCCTTAAATAGGGGAACCAGACCAACTAGGTCACGGTTACACGTTCTGGAGCCTAATTCTCAGGATTTTCGATATGAAAAAACATGGCGGATATCGCATGAATTCCATACAAAAAACTATGTTTTAGTGGGTATATGTCGTATGATGATAAATATCACGAGTCCGAGAATTGGGCCCCAGGAGCCCAATTCTCGGGACGTGATATTTTGTATCACCAAAACATAGTTTTTTTGTATGGTTTTCAGGTGATATCCGCCATGTTTTTTTCATATCGAAATCCCCAGAAATGGGGTCCAGAATGCCCGTTGAGTCACTCGTTGGACGCCCTGTTGGTCAAGTGGTTTAAGTACCAGGTCGTGATCTCGGGGTCCTGGGTTCGATTCCCGGGTCGAGCGAAAAGTATATTTCGAATTTTTCGAACATAGCTCGGATTTGTGATCATCAATCCGCATTTATCAAGCGTGGTGATTAAGCCTAACCCCATCATAGTAGCGTTGACTTGATTTCCATGATGGAGGCCTTTGCCCTGCAGTGGAACAGTTATAGGGCTGATACTTTACAATCGACTGCCTCATACGCCAAAGGTTGTGGGTTCGACCCCCACCCTGGACAAACATTCGTGTTTGACCACTTGTGATTATTCAGTGTCTGGGTGTAGGTAATATAATTGTATTTAAGTATTATATTTTGTCGACCCATTTGGATCAGTGGTAGTGGATGCTGCTTTTGGTGCAAGGGTTGCGGGTTCGATCCTCGCACAGTATGAACATTTTGTGTTCATTAACATGTCTGTTTGTAATGGTCTGGGTGTTTTTATGTATTTATATTATGTATTTACACAAGAAAAGTATTATATGTATATATTTGTAATTAAGTTGTTGGTACTGATATCCGTAACATACCTAGGTGCTTGAGCTACCTATCTCGGAGTCAGATCAATGTATGTGTAGTGGAGAAATATTTATTATTATTATTTATATACCTCTAATGGCTGATAACCGTAACACAAGCTACATTATTCTGTGCCCCAGGTCGTGTGTTTGTTGTGATACTTTCCTACCTGCTTCTGCAAGCGTAAAGTGACTCTTATATCCAAGCAGACAAGTCACATTATTGTACAATCTCGGTCTCGCTCTGTCGCTGCACTCAGTTCCACTAAATGCAGTTTAACTGATAATATAATTACAAGTTACTATCTAATTATTGCATCCAAATTAGAAACGGGGAGTTCGCTCAGTGATCCAGTTTTTGACGCGCGACGCCGTTTCCCCACTGGGGCACAGTGCGAGCGTAGACAGTGAAGTAACTGCAATCAACCAACTGTGGGAGAGAAACGCTCCATTCACACTGATTTTTGTAAACTAGTGACATTGTTATTGTTGTTAGCGTACTTCTTTCTAAAAGGCCGGCAACGCATCAGCGCTTCAGCGCATGGGCGGCGGTGTTATACTTAACACAGGATGACTCGCCTGCTCGTTTATCGCCTCTAGAGTCTAAAATAGTTACTATCATCTTTTTTTTATGTGATAGGTGGCAGACGAGTAGACTGGAGGTGTGGTCCCCGGCAGAGAGGAATTACCGAGGTGTCGTAAAAGGCGACTAAGGTAAAGCTGCTGGCATGATCATCAGCACCCAGAGAAGGAAAACTTTGCATTTATATCAAAACGCTCGCCAACCCGTCTGCCAAGCGTGGTGAGTATGGCAATCACCCCTCATGTGATTGAGGGAGGCCCGTGCCCCAGCAGTGGGGACTTAAATGGGCTGATGATGATGATGAGTAGAAGGATCACCTGATGGTAAGCGATTGCCGCCGCCCATGGACACCCGTCGGACAGTTGAGTCACAAGTGCGCTACCAACCTTTAAACCCCCCTTTCCTCCAGATTGGGCCTCCGATACCCCCACTCACACAAACACAGCACAGTCCTTCTTCACGCTGGTTTTCTGTGAGGCGTGGTATGACACCGATCGAGCCGGCCCATTCATGGCGAAGTGTGGCTCTCTCACGGTCAAGATATCACGGACAATTTTCTTGTCTTTATCTTATGTATTTATCATTTAGGTAATTACATGCACTCAGGTATGCATGCATTTAGGTAATGTCTGCCTCGGTGGCGCAGTGGTTAGTGGGTCGCACTATAAAACGACGACTAATATTTGTACTTAAGTTTTCGGTAAGAAATTCTTAGTGGCAACCCGGAGTCTGGAAGTTGGCGGTCTTGTACCCCCGTGCCTCGGAAAGCACGTTAAGCTCTTGGTCCTGCGCCCGATCCTTCTCCGGTCGTGTCACAGTTGTGTCCCATCGGAATATGAGGGTAAGGGAATAGAGAGTGCCCTTGTGTTAGCGCATACACTTGAGCGCTATAATATATCCTGCGTACGTGGCTGATCGTTGAGATTGGCCGCCGTAGCCTGCCGTAATCGGTTGGAGGAAATTATTATTATAACTGTTAATTACATACAATTAAATAGTTATTAGTTTTTTATTGTATAACTTTTTATTTATCGAAACTTACCTAGACACATAAGTTATGACGAGGTAAGACGCAGTGGTTTAGAGCGCCAGTAAAGACGCAAGGATCGCGGGTTCAGTTCCAGCACCCACACAATGTTTGTAGATGAAACAGATATTGTGTATGGTCTAGGTGTTCGCTGTTACTAGTACAAGGTAAAACCTTAGTTTGGGACCAGGGCAATGTATTTGATGTAATTTATTTATTTATCTCCCTCACTGATCTCCACTGTGCTACATCAAAGCATCGAACATATTGCGACCGATTATCAAACCGTAATGAGTTGTAATGTGAAACACTCCTTAGGTAACTGCTGAATAAATGAATATTATGTAAACATATCTAATGTGTAAAACGCCTGTAAGACAATAATAGTAGCTCGCTGCACAATTGCAGGGAAAAATGGACAGGCGCTCATCACACAGTGGGGAATGTGCAGTGACTAAATACACCCTGATCTAGGGCACTTTACTAATTAAAACAAAAAATTCGCCCAAGAAAATAAAGGCCCAATTAAAAAAATAGTACCTTCTGATACAAATGGCACCAATCAGCTGATCACTTTTATATGGGAAGGTAATATTTTTTGACCCTATGTTCCTAGGGGAAAAATATTTGTTTTGGGTTATTCTACAAATCCCCCCATCAGTGAGGATTTATAAACTTTTTTTTCCACAAATCCCCATTATTCATTTAATGGGGATTTTTGGACAAAATTATTATTAATAAAATTATTTAATAAATAGTATAAGTGTTTGCCGAGAGGTTGTAACGCTGAAATTGTTTAAAATAGATCCGGTTAAGTAGCTAAAAATCAAAATCGATTGGCGTCGCTAGTGTACCCTACCCGTCACCTTAACAGTGTTTATCAGAGCGTCGTAGCGTCGTGATTATTGTTCAGTTAGAAGTTACGTTAAAAATAAAGTTGCCAGAAGCCATTGCTGATTAATTTCCGTACCTAAGTACCAGGGTGGCATAATCTATAGGGAGGTATTACTTTATTACGTGGAAAGTTTTGTATCAGAGATCGTACTGTTCGTGTTTTGATAAAGTTAAAGATAAAAAAAATACTTCGTAAGTTTTTTTCGTAGATAGGTACGATTTATGAGTAGAGATACCTCTTATAAACCTATATTCGCCTTGTACTATAATTTTTAAAGCCTTGAAATAAATGAAGAAGATGTCAGTTACCTATTTTAATGGGTATTGTTAGACTGTTTTGTCTACAAATCCCTATTGAATGATAACACAGTTAATAATGGGGATTTGTGGAAAAAAACGTTCATAAATACTCATTGATGTGGATTCTCAATGGGGATTCTCATTGGGGATTTGTGGCATATTAGTTGCCATAGAATAAGGGATAAAGACGGTTAAAAAAGAACGGGTGTTAGTAGGTGGTGAAGCGGTACTTTGCTTTGTAGTCCTCGCCACCACAGAGGTCCCATAGGCACCAATTTTGTCGCCGTCATCATATTCAAATTTGACCCTTGTTTATATAGACACAAGTAATCTTAATTTTTAGACGGTTATGACCTGCTGGGGACCTTCAAGAGACGAAGGTACTGCTTTTTTAATGGTGATCTCGAGGATGTTCATGGGAGGCGGTGATTACCTACTCAAATTACCATTAAGTGACCCGTTTGCTCGTTTGTCGCCTTTAGCATACACAAATCGTTAGATATTACGGTATAAAATAAATAAAATTTAACAGTCTGGATCCATATTTTTTTATTTAGTGCAGTCATGTAAATACGAGTATGCTTACAGAAAAAAATATTTGAGTTTTAAAATTGTCTGTGAATATAAAGTTCGATATATCGTTTCGATTTAAAGTAGTGTTATCGCAAAGATTCGCGTCAGACGGTAGAGTATTTCATTCAGACTGCCACAAGTCTTTCATCAACATCATTTCAGCCGATAGACGTCCACTGCTGGACATAGGCCTCCCCCAATCTCCAAACAGATCGGTCCTGGGCCGCCCGCATCCAAAGGACTCCCGCAACCTTCACTAGATCGTCGGTCCACCTTGTGCAGGGGCCTGCTACGGCTGCGACTTCATGTACGTGGCCTCCATCCGAGGATCTTTCCGCCCCAACGGCCGCCTGTTCTCCTCGCTATGTGCCCTACCCATTGCCACTTGAGACATGCAATTCTTTGGGATACGTCTGTGACATTAGTTCTCCTGTGGATCTCATCATTTCTGATACGATCACGCAAAGGGACTACCGAGCATAGCCCTCTCCATTGCTCTCTGGGTGACTTTGAGCCTCCTTAATCGGCACATTGTAAGCGGCCACGTTTCGGATAGATGGATCCGAAAATATGCTGCGTAGCTTCCCGAACGTTGCCCAGCCGAGCAGCAACGATTCTTTGGCTCGGGTATAATAGTTAGTTCTCTTAGGGAGAGGCGGATTGCGAGCGTTTTCAAAGCGGAGCGACGACGCAAAGAACACGCCGCGTGTGGGCGGCAAAGATGTCTGCATTAACGCCGCGGATGCTTGACTGATTCGACGTGGAGATTTATAAATCTGAACGCCATTGTTTTTTTTATGGCGGCCACGCAGAAACACGCCGGCGAATTCGTTGCTCATCCGTGGCGTGAACGCTGCGAGTCCGCGACGTGGTCGCTGCGCGGCCGCTTAGCTTTGAACGCCAGCACCTACAGCAATCTGCCAGTGTGGCATCTCCCTAAAATCTACTGATCATTATGAACAACTTAACTTTCCTTTTTAAGTTCCAAATATCAGGCTCCATAAGGTCGGCAGGTCGTTTATAGGATTGAGCATAAATAAGTTGCCTTATATAAGTTTAACTTGTACCTATATAAAACTGTCTAATGAAAAAAGGCTATTATAAAATAGACGATTTTTGAATTACAATAATTTAGGGACATATTAGTAACATAAAAATTGTACTTTATTTAATTGTGATATTTTGTAAAACAACTTTTTTTTTAAAAGAGTAACTGCTAAGCTTCTTGCTGATGTCTTTTTGGCAGAAATAAAATTCCGAACCAGTGGTAAACATGTTGACATTCATAAGTGTTCTGTATGGACCTAAATTGAATAAACTATTTTCATTTTTCATTATTATTGAATATTTGAATAAAATACTCTACGGTCTGCAGCAAGGGCGTTTAGTTCCTATAGTGACTAAGCTACATGGAAAAATCTCCAGACAAGCATTCCTTCATTCATTAATTGATCCAAGAAAAGCGCAATATGAAAATGTAGTCTTGAGAATCTGGAAATAAGAATAATTTATAGAATTAGTGTTTTATAAAGTTATAAAGATGAGACTTCAAGAAGACAGCGTATTTTACAGTTCAGTGGCGGCGCCACCAACAGATTTTAATAATGGTAATGAAATTTAGTAAATAGGTACCTACCTACATAAAAATTGATAAAATAATAAAAGATCTGTAATTTTTCAAGCTTATTATGCACACGCCATTAATGTCAAAATATTCTTTAGAAGATTGAAAATTGTAGCAGCCTCTTTTTCCTAAATCTTGCTAGAGATATTAATTGTGACTTCAATGGCGTAAGCATAATAAGCTTTTTTTTTTTTTTTGGTAACGCACCGAGAATGCCGCCGGCTCAGAAGGAACCGACGTCGGCGCCGATGGTCGGCGCCGCCTTATGCACACCAGGCCGCTGGGAGTCGGCTGGGTAGTGTGGGGCTCTCCCCTGGGGTGCTCCTAGGGGTATACCCACTAAACTCTCTGCGACAGATTCCATCCCTCGCCCGGGAGAAACTCTCAGAGCGGGAACGCGGGCTATAGGACGAACCTTGTCACCGCGAACCCGCTCAGGGCGAAAGAGGCTCGCCAGTACGGCCTCTTACCACACACCGGTCCAACGGACCTAGGGCCTCTCCCAAGGCCCACTAAACACCGCTCCCCGAATGGCGCCCACACTGCTGGCTGCAGTGCAAACACCACCGGGAGGAGGACTGCGGGTACCCTTCCCCACCCATACACTGCTGGCTGCAGTGCAGAGTGGGTTGGGGAAATAAAAACCTACAGGCTTCGGAACGAAAACGCCGCAAAACCCAACTCCGCTGGATGCGGAGCCGAGAAAATTGGCACCACCGGTCGACATTGAGCCATCCTGGCTAGACGACCCAACGCCGGACCTTCAGCACATGGCCTTACGGCCGCTGAGCCCGAAGGCTCTCCACCCAGTGGGGCCCACGTCGAAAACGATATCACGCGTAGCGTGACGCCGGACAGGGCCCCGGGCCCAGAACAAAAAAGGCCACAGGAGAAGGGTTTCCGATGCCCTAAACCGTGAGGCCGGTCCTAGGCCCCGGGGGGGCTCAACTGGGGGTCGACAGAACGCCTCCAGGAGCCCTCCCGTGTGTGTGCAGCTGTTAGCCGTCGAGTAGCAATGGGCGATGCCGATTACTACCCGCCGTTGCCCAGGGACGCCAGGACCCTTTCGGTAGCAGCTCCAAACAGAGCAAAAATACTACCGAAAGGGCCACACGAGGAGGCCGCCGCACCGTAGTCCCCAAGCATAATAAGCTTCATGTTTCGATCAGCAACATGTTTAATTCCTACTTTCAGTCCGTTTATCGACCAGCCACTAATAATAATAATAATATAGGTATCTCAGCCGAAGGCTTGCTTTGAATAGGTTCCGTGGAAATGTCACCTGGTTCAATTGAAAAGTATTTGAAAAGATTAGACATCAATAAAGGCTCAGGACCTGATGAACTCCCTCCAATTTTTCTAAAGATGTGTCATCGAAATCTTTCCTATCCGACATGGTATCTTTTTAATAAATCGCTTACTTCCGGAATAATGCCCTCAACGTGGAAGCGGTCGTTTGTAATCCCTGTATTTAAGTCTGGTGACAGACATAATTTTAAAAATTATAGACCGATCTCAAAGCTCTGTACAATTGCTAAGCTATTTGAAAATATTGTCTACGACGGTATTTATCCTCTCCTGCGTCGGATTATTATCGAACAACAACATGGTTTTATAAAAAAAAAACTACGGACACCAACCTTAGTGGATTCACTTATCGAGTAGCAACTGCTATGGACCAAGGTTACCAAGTAGATGTGGTATATACGGACTATTCTAAGGCCTTCGATAGGATTTCTCACTCACTGTTAATTCTTCAACTAAGTGAAATGGGCATACACGGTGATTTACTTCGCTGGTTGACTTCTTACCTCAGGGAACGAAGTTAAGCGGTGACTATCAAGGGTTATTGCTCTTCATTTATTCCTGTCCCATCAGGCGTGCCCCAGGGCTCTCACCTCGGCCCAATTTTGTTTAATTTGTTTATAAACAATATTGCGAAACAATTTTCTCACTCTGATTTCCTTTTATATGCTGATGACATTAAAATTTTTAGACTAATAAAATCATCTTCGGACTGTTTACAAAACGACCTCGACCACCTATGTGCTTACTGTGCTAGTAACCGTCTTGATTTAAATGTTAATAAATGTAATATAAGTTCTTTTATACGCAAAAGTAAGCCAATAATTTATGACTACCACTTAGATAATGTACCACTGCATAGGGTGACCGAGGTGAGAGATTTGGGCATTTACCTTGATAGTAAACTATCTTTGAGCCACCATATAAATTATCTTACTGCTAAAGCCTATAAGATGTTAGGCTTTGTTCTAAGAACGGCGAAAGATTTTAAACACCATTCCACTTTGATTATAGAGTTCCGAAGGCCATTGTAATTACCAGACCCGCCAAATCTTGAATTCTTGAATCATGGTCTAAGCGTACCTTGAGAGCGAGACTGGTTTTTTGTAGCTATTTTCATAGTCTGATGTCATATGGTTTACTACCGTGGGGGTCCGGTGCTGATTTACAAGCCTTCATTTTGCAGAAGAGGGCCATCCGCGCCATCTACGGTCTTAGATCACGTGACTCACTCAGAGAAGTATTCAAGGAAATCAATATTTTAACCGTATCATCTTAATACATTTTTGATTGTATTATCTTTGTACGCAAGAACTTGCACCTTTACTCAGCTTACTTACGCAAAAGTCAGATTTTCATAGCTTTAACACTCGAAATAAACATAGGCTTGCTGTCCCAAATCTAAGACTTCATAAAACTGGAAATTCATTGGTAGGATTGAGCATTAGAATGTTTAATAAGTTACCTCAAAATATCATTGATTTACCCGTACATAAGTTTAAGCTGCATGTAAAAAACTGCCTAATGCAGAAAGGCTACTATAAAGTAGATGATGATAAATAAAAAGATAAGGATTCCTGGACATGTTGATCTCTTCGCCTGTCATCTAATGTATAATTTCATTTCATAATTTTACTTCGACGATTTATCTTAACGGTATTGATTATAAGAATTGTATGTCATACTGTCATTCTAATCATAATTTGTACGAGTTTATGAATGAAAATTGTAATTACCATATTATTTGAAATGAGAACTACTGAGTTTCTAGCAGATTCTTCTCGGTAGAAATTGATATTCCGAAGCGGTAGATGATTACATAATATTTGACATTCATAAATGTTCTGAATGGACTTAAATTGAAAAAAGAGATTTTTGATTTTGATTTAGAGCGTCAGCTTTAGACGTAACCAATTCCCGGTTACGTTAGGATGAGATGAGATGGGTGTGCAGAGGTAATAAAATATGCTTTTAGTGTATTTACCGTGCCCATAGTCTGGACTCCGACCGGCGTCATCCCCATGGCGGTGACCTGGATGGGGATCTGCACGCGGCTGAGGAAGAACAAGATGGCTTTCTGGTTGCTGACGCTCATGGACTCCCAGGGCACGTTGTATACCTCGTCTTTTAACTTCTCGCTCTAGAACCAAAGCCAACTATGGTATTTTAGATCATCTTTCGTGCAATACCCATTGATATCATCATCTTTTTTTATGATATTGGTGGAAGACGAGCCGATGGATCACCTGATGGTAAGCGATTACCGCCGCCCATGGACACCTGCAACACCAGTGGTGTCACAAGTGCGCTACTTACCTTTTAACCCCCCTTCCCCTAGATTGGACCTCCGATACCCTCATTCACGCAGCGAAACACAGCACATGCACTGCCTCACGCCGGTTTTCTGTGAGGACGGGTATAACTCCGGTCGAGCCGGCCCATTCATGAAGCGCTTCATCTCTTACACTTTTCGCTCAATCATCATCATAATTTCAACCAATACCCACTGCGTGGCATAGGCCTCCCCCAATGTTCTCCAAACAACTGATTGTTGAAATTTTTAGTTTATGTTTAACTATAGGTGGATGATGAGCAGACGGATCACCTGACAGTAAGTGATCATGGGCGGTTGCAACAGCAGCAGAAGCACAAATGAGCTCTTCCCCACGAATTCTCCGGTATTCCTGAATGAGAACTTAGCGAAACGCAGCACAGGGCGACATCGGGCGAACCAGCTCATTCATGTCGAAGCGTGGCTCTCCCACTCCTTGCCGCCATAACCGAAGTATAAGACATTATTACCTATGTAAGTACTACCTGTGCGGATAAAGAATGGGATCGAGTGATGAGAGAGAGAGAGATGCGAGTATAGACGCAAATAGTGTGCGAGCGAGAAGTGAATAGATGCGCCGCCATTTCTGATCCCATTCTTTATCCGCACAGGTTGTAAGTGTAGGTCTTACCACTGAACCAACGATTTCAAAGGTGACAGAGAACTGCAAAAGCTGGCCAAATGTAATCAGAGTCAACGGCGCGTATCTCATGAAAGCGTCTCCCTAAAAGGTATATTAAATAATAAAAAACATTAAAATTACTAGCTTACCTAACGTAACTTCCTCATGAATAAATTTCACGACTTAATTGACAGATATAATGTATCAATACGGGGATTAACACGATATTTACTATGTGAAACAACATTGTGTACTCACATATTTGGCTCGACGTTTCGGCTACGTTACAGCAGCCGTGGTCACGAGCGGACTGACCACGACTGCTGTAACGTAGCCGAAACGTCGCGCTAAATATGTGAGTACACAATGTTGTTTCACATAATAGATATCGTGTTAATCCCCGTATTGATACATTATAGTTAATTCACAGAGTATAGTCGCGTATTGCCCGCGAAGAGGCTTCTTTACGCGAACGAACACGAAATGTGGAGCGGATTTACAAGTTGAAGTCACGATAAATAAACTGTCATTTAATTAATAAAAGTACATTAATGTTTTTCTGGATTTAGTCAGGGCTAGATTCAGGTGACGGGTGGGGCACACTAGCGACGCAACTGAATCGAATATCTTTTTAAGCAACTGAATCGGATATCTTTTTAATAATATCGAACCTGCAACCTCTCGGAAAACACTTACATTATTTATTTAATACTTATATTTAACTTTTGGGTCTGCTTTTGTACTCGAAATTTGAATTACCTCCAAAAACGGCTACTTCTGGCGATCCAAATTTCCAAATTTAGATTGCAAAACAGATAAAAAAGTTGTGCACAATTATTAAATAAAAGTGTAAATGTTTGCTTAGGGACTGCCGCTCCGAAATTGTTTAAAATAGGTTTAGTAGCTTAAAATATAAATCGATTGGTGTCGCTAGTTAAGGCCACCCGTCGCCCTAAGTCTGAAAATCTTATGAATTAGGTAAATGGCCTTATTTCGTAATAAGTAAAGATATAAAAGTCGCTAAATGAATAACTCAACAATTATTTCGTCCATATTCTTTTCTTAATTAATTCGAATTCATTGGTTTCCTGTCTCCCAGTGTAGTTACAGATAAGACTCAGACTCACCCCACCCATGCATTGTATCAGCAAAATACACAAACAGAACGTCTGGTACATGTAGTTGAATCCGAGCAGCGGCCCGAAGAAGCTCGAGAGCCTGTCTGTGAAGCTGAAGTCAAATATCTTGGAATTATTTAATGACAATAATATCCTCCTCCAACCGATTACAATCTCAACCATCATCCGCGTACGCAGGATATATTATAGTGCACAAGTGTATGTGCAAACACAAGTGCACTCTCTATACCCTTACCCTCATATTCCGATGGGACACCAGCGTGACTCAACCGGAGAGGGATTGGGCGCAGGACCAACGGCATAAAGTGCTTTCCGAGTCACGGGGGTACATGACCGCCGACTTCCGAGCTCCGGGCTGACACTAAGAATTTCTTGCTGAAAACTTAGGTACAAATATTTAGCCCGAAGCTGTCGCTTAAGTGTGACCCACTAGCCACTGCGTTACCGAGGCAGACACAATATAAATGAGCATAACTAACATTTGACACATCACATTACAGTAAATACCAAAAAGGGGCAACATAGATTTGGCAGTTCTTATTTCTGTACCATTAAGATGTACAATATGGAATCCTTCAAACCAACCGTGAAGAAGCATCTCGCCGGCCAGTTTGGCAGTACCAATGGAAGCTATGCCTTGACATCGCGTCCATTGTAATTGCTACTTGGGCTCTTCTCTTGCTTACCAACAGGCTGAGGAGAGCCAATATTCCTACTGTGTCATTGCACATAGATTTCAAAAATCTAGTGATGCATGCTTGGATTCGAGCCTATAACCTCGTTAAGAAGGCGCACATTCTTATCTAGAGCTACCATCATTGTGCGGAACCCACTTTGCACGGTCCTTGACACCCTTACTGGTGGGGTGATTGGCACAATAAGACTAGCACCTAATATTAAACTTATACTTGCCTTACAATAAACCAGTGGTGTTGTATGCATTCTTTGATAAGTTTTCTGATGATTTCATTCTCTTCATCATTAAAATCTCTAATGATTTCCACAGAAATAGTTTGGTAGTCACTACCATCTCTGAAAAAATAAATAATGTAAGAGATTTCTTGAAAAATCATTGAAAATTCAATCATTGCACGGACATAAACATTTTACGTCCGTGTAAAATTGGTATCAAAGATCTTCATATTTTTAACCGACTTCAAAAAGGAGGAGGTTCTCAATTCGACCCGTATGTTTTTTTTTTTGTATGTATGTTTCTCGATTTCTCCGCCAATTATGAATGGATTTAAATGATTCTTTTTTTGTTTGATAGGCCATCATTCAGAGGTGGTCCCATAATTTTTTTATCAAAATTGACTTAGTGGTTTTTGAACAAAACAACAATAACCAAAAAATACAGATATTACGTCGTTGTTTGGAGATGAAATTCGGTATATATATGAAGTTTGCGGTCTGGAATTCGGGAAGTATGCGGTCTGGAAAAAGTAATGGTGGAAAAGTGGTGGGAGACCAGGATGTAATGGTGGAAAAGTGGTGGGAGACCAGGTCAAATTCAACAACCTACAGAATTTATAACAGATTGAGTGGCAGCAATCTTGGGCAAATGCTAAGTGGTCATTTTCTTTTTAACCGACTTCAAAAAGGAGGAGGTTCTCAATTCGACCCGTATGTTTTTTTTTTGTATGTATGTTATTCGATTTCTCCGCCAATTATGAATGGATTTTAATGATTCTTTTTTTGTTGGATAGGCCATCATTCAGAGGTAGTCCCATAAATTTTTATCAAAATTGACTTAGTGGTTTTTGAACAAGACAACAATAACCAAAAAATACGGAGATTACGTCGTTGTTTGGAGATGAAATTCGGTATATATATGAAGAATGCGGTCTGGAATTCGGGAAGTATGCGGTCTGGAAAATGTAATGGTGGAAAAGTGGTGGGAGACCAGGTCAAATTCAACAACCTACAGAATTTATAACAGATTGAGTGGCAGCTTCCGAACAATTATTACTATTTGTTATTATTATTATATTAGTAAAGAATATTTTGGAGACCAGGTTATGGTGAACAGTCCGACTAAACGGTAACACATAGAAAGATGGTCCTAAATAAATATTATTCAACATCTTGGGCAAATGCTAAGTGGTCATTTTCTTTTTCAAAATGGCCTCCATAATTAACATCACTCTCAACGACATGAAAATCAGTATAAAATATGAACTACTTGATCATAACTAAGAATTAGGTCCCAATAATTTCAGAAATGTCGATGACATTCTCGAAATGTGGTCTAACATCTCTATAGAGAATATTGACATTAACCAGGTCAAAGCTTGGTACAACCTGTTTGTATCCACAATAAACTCTTGGGAGCGTTGCAAGTTCTCGAGACTTTCCAGAACAAGAACTAATCCCACTTGGTTTGGCGCAAGTGGTAGTTGTTCCGCAACTTCAACTACGTCTTTGGTATCTTCTACAAGGCGATGAGAACGTTGCTCTTCGGTCTCTTTTGATAAACGCTCATGAATTAAGGCAAGGCGATGAGAACGTTGCTCTTCGGTCTCTTTTGATAAACGCTCATGAATCAAGGCAAGGCGATGAGAACGTTGCTCTTCGGTCTCTTTTGATAAACGCTCATGAATCAAGGCAAGGCGATGAGAACGTTGCTCTTCGGTCTCTTTTGATAAACGCTCATGAATCAAGGCAAGGCGATGAGAACGTTGCTCTTCGGTCTCTTTTGATAACGCTCATGAATCAAGGCAAGGCGATGAGAACGTTGCTCTTCGGTCTCTTTTGATAAACGCTCATGAATCAAGGCAAGGCGATGAGAACGTTGCTCTTCGGTCTCTTTTGATAACGCTCATGAATCAAGGCAAGGCGATGAGAACGTTGCTCTTCGGTCTCTTTTGATAAACGCTCATGAATCAAGGCAAGGCGATGAGAACGTTGCTCTTCGGTCTCTTTGATAAACGCTCATGAATCAAGGCAAGGCGATGAGAACGTTGCTCTTCGGTCTCTTTTGATAAACGCTCATGAATCAAGGCAAGGCGATGAGAACGTTGCTCTTCGGTCTCTTTGATAAACGCTCATGAATCAAGGCAAGGCGATGAGAACGTTGCTCTTCGGTCTCTTTTGATAAACGCTCATGAATCAAGGCAAGGCGATGAGAACGTTGCTCTTCGGTCTCTTTTGATAACGCTCATGAATCAAGGCAAGGCGATGAGAACGTTGCTCTTCGGTCTCTTTTGATAAACGCTCATGAATCAAGGCAAGGCGATGAGAACGTTGCTCTTCGGTCTCTTTTGATAAACGCTCATGAATAAGGCAAGGCGATGAGAACGTTGCTCTTCGGTCTCTTTTGATAAACGCGCATGAATCAAGGCAAGGCGATGAGAACGTTGCTCTTCGGTCTCTTTGATAAACGCTCATGAATCAAGGCAAGGCGATGAGAACGTTGCTCTTCGGTCTCTTTTGATAAACGCTCATGAATCAAGGCAAGGCGATGAAAACGTTGCTCTTCGGTTTCGTTTGACAATCGTTCATGTATTAAACCGAGTCGTCGAGCGCGAATTTCTGAAGTTTCATAGTTATGAAGTTTCTTGACAAATTTGTATATGTTCTCATCAAAAAAAGTCTGTGAGCCCGCTGCTCCTCACTCTCATTCGCAATGGTCATAGAATTTCTTTCTATATTCTTTTGTAAGCGATCTTGCCTCTCGGCTTCACTCTCCTCTAAACGACCCTGCCTCATTTGGACAGCGCTTTTAGTAGGCCTACCTATACTAAAAATCACTAACTTTCCACTAAAAAGTGAAAAATAAAATTAATTTTTAAAAAAAATAAAAACCGACTTCAAGACTACACTAACAATATATACAATTGAACTAAAAAGTATAAAATAATATTTTAATTACAAGCCAAAGAACACTAAAGGAAAATCAACGAAATTATTGATACTTATGCATATTATTTACATTTTAAAATCAGTTATTTTTGGAGTCGGTGCCAGCCAAAACAAAAACAATATATTAATGACACAAAAATAAATTACATAAATAATTGAAAAACAACCGATAATTGAAAAGAAGACAATAAAATAATTTATCTATTAATAACACAAAAAAGAAACATAAACTATGAAAAACAACTGACAATTGAAAAGAAGCGCATAAAAATTTTTAAACATTAAGACACAACCATCAGCGTCGTCTGCCCTCACGCGTCTGCCCGCATTCGGGTATTTCACTCAGCCACGTCCCCACTCCGTGGCGTGGCGTTTAATACTTTGTTGTAAACATAGTAATATAATTGTTGTTCTGGAACGGGATTCCCTGTCGTCCGTGGCTGGCACCGACTCCAAAAATAACTGATTTTAAAATGTAAATAATATGCATAAGTATCAATAATTTCGTTGATTTTCCTTTAGTGTTCTTTGGCTTGTAATTAAAATATTATTTTATACTTTTTAGTTCAATTGTATATATTGTTAGTGTAGTCTTGAAGTCGGTTTTTATTTTTTTTATTCCTTGAGTGTTCGATGTGTATTATGCTCAAGTTTTTCTGTAAGAGGGATGAGTAGATACTTATAAAAAGCAAAAAGCGTTAACTATTATCATCATCTTAGCGTTTTGACGCGGTTGCGTCCCAAGCTGTCGTTTGGGAACCCGGGGTCCGCTCCCTGATGATACTCCACTCCACTTTGCACGGTCTGCCTTGGGCATTCATAGTGGTCAGTTTATCGGTACGCCTTATATCAAGTCACGCCTTTTAGGGTATATCATTCCTTTTAGACCAGTAGGTAGCGTAGCATAGTGAGTGTGTTGGAGATACGAACAAGTCCAACGACAACGCTAATACATATGGCTACGGATCTTTAGGTTTCATTATGATCCTCATTTCAGCCAATTTATGTCCACTATTGCATAGGCCTCCCCAATGATCTTCACACAGATCGGTCGTTTGCCGCCCGCATCCAAGGGATTCCCGGGACCTTCACCAGATCGTCAGTTAACCTTGTGGAGGCCCTGCCACGACTGCGAATTCCTGTAAGTGTTCTCCACCCGAAAACCGTTTCTGACCCAACGGCATGGTATCGAGGGAGGTAAACATGGCGGCAAGTCTTCCACCCTGGGTGGATGACATCAACGCTACTACACTGCTTAGACATACTTTTTTCGAAACATCACTGGATGCTGCAGCTTCCTCTGCACTGGAAAGCTCCTCAGCGTGTTGACCAGGGTCTTGATGTGGCCAATGATCTGGAACACGATTACGCACAGGAACAGGTCTAGGATGCACACCATCAGAGCGCAGATGTACGAGAGGAACACATTATACAGGTTCGCGATCAGGATGTTGTCTTCCTGGTCAAGGCCGGGGAAGCTAAGGTATACTGCAAACTCGAGCTGGAACAGGCGAGGAGACGTTAGTTATTCAACGACGGTTACAAACAAGCGGCTCGCCTTATGGTAAGCGACCGCAGTCTATGGATACCTGTAGCTCCAGAGGACTTGCATACAAGTTGCCTCGTGTCAAGTGGTACCTGGCGAGCGTCTGCCAAGATTCTTACGTATGCCGAGACGGTAGGAAAGACCATGTGCTGGTGGCGTAGGTCCCCTGCCTCATGCCGAACCATGCAAAGATCATTGTACGCGCTGTGTATGCATTACCTGTCTAGCATGCGACATAGGACGTTGGTCAAAGCTGTCGCTCTAGAGCCAGGGGTACGCTTGGACCATGATTGTATGAGGAGTCTGGTAGTGGTTGCAATGAAGTAACTGCCGTCTGACCTTCGCAACCCTTTAACAGGGGTACCAGACCGACTGAATCATGGTTCCATGTTCCAGAAACTGTCCGAAACGTTCAGGTCTCTCGATGTTTTCCCTCACCGCCGAGCTAATGGTAGAAATACGCACATGGGTTTGAAAAATCCAGAGGTCCCTGCTCGAATCCTGAACCTCTTAGCTACTATCACTCCCATCGCGACGTCTGCTGTTATCTACTGTGGTTCCGTACCGTGATGTTTTCGGGCGGGTTGTCATCGAAGGCCCCGCTCCGGTAGTTGTGATACTGCGGCGTCAGGTTGAACGACGTGGCTCCGATCACCATGATCGCGGTCATGTAGATGGTGAAATAGTAGCAGATGGTGTCCACCGTCTCACAGATCTGCAAATACATCTCGCTGGATCGATTTCATCAGAAAATCTACAGAGTCGACCGCTATTAGGGTTACCATTATGGGAATTTAAAATGTCCTGAGAAATTGGTCCAAATACAATGAAAAATCCTCAGACTTAGCCCAAAACCCCCTCGTCATGTCTTCTACTATAGGGGATGGGGGCAGCCCCAGCGTCCTTATTAAACATTTTTTTCATTTAAAACTCAAAAGTCCTGAGAATTGCCAAAATTTTCGAAGTGTAGCCAGTATCCTCATAACGCCTTAAAATCCTGAGATCTCAGGACAAGTCCTAAGACATGGTAACCCTGACCACAGTACAGTTTACTCGCATTAAACTCGCACGCATAAAGTCGACTAAAGTGTAGAGTCCTCGCACGACGTGCGGCTGTCATTAGGAGTAAGCGGCCACGGCTGCACCACTGCACCAAGAGTGCTCTACTAAGAAGATGAAATAATACAAATGAACCGTGGAAGAGTCACGGTTTGGCTGTAAAGTGCCGGCTCGTCGGAAGTGATACCGGTCTCTCGGATCTCGGAGAAAACGTGAAGCAGCATCTGCTGCATACTTTGTACAGTCAGCTCCAGATCAAGTTACCCCCCTGCAGTGGATAAATAGCACTTGTGCCCCAGACATAAGGACGGTCTAAAGGTCAACAAGGGTAACTCAACGTGACGCCGTCTGTACTTCATGTAGCACGCAATAAAGATATTGAAAGATGAAAAAGAATGACCTCGAGCCGCCTGCCTAGCTTGGTCAGTTCGAATCGGGATCCCAACCAGCACGCAAACAAACCAGACGAAAGAAAGAAAGAAAAACATTTATTATTATAGACATCACAACACTGGAAATACACCGGTTCTAAACACAAATTGGCACAAACAGAAAATAATTAAAATAAATATAACCAGTCTGACCAGATAAGAAACTATGTCTAGTTAATTGTCACCGGATTTCTGCGACACAAGCAGTTTTTGCTTAGTGCAGAAGTCGCTGTATTTATAAGACCATGTACTTACTTCTGGCAATAAATGATATTTTATTTATTTATTAATAAATAAAAACAAAAAGAAAACGAAAATATATTCAATCATGTCCAGGCAGTGCCAAACAAATATTGTGTTATGGCGTCTAGTATAAATGGCCCTCACTCAGCATAACTCACGGCCCAGACAAAGGCCATGACGCTGGTTTTCAGTGAGACCAACTGAGTGAGTCAGAAGTCAGACGAATCTGGAGTTTCATTCTCCGTTTCCCTGCCTGGACCTCGAGGATGCCTGTCTATATCCTGCTGGGTATCAAAATACAGGACTTGATAGGGATGATGATGAAACTTACTTTTTTTGAATATTCACTCTTATGTTTGAAATGCTGCAAATGAAACCTCCGTATAAAGTCGTGGAAAATGTCACCATAAGTATTGCTGTATGGGTGAAAGTTCCTTACCTGAAAAAACATAATATTATTTTATAGTTTGAGACTTTCAATAAAAAACTAAGCAATTTGAGTAATAATTGCTTTAAACTTTAATGGTCAATAACATCAGAATACACTAAAATAACGCAATTTATAAATTGCCACAAATATTGTAGTGCCCTAACAGGGCCCATGTCAACACTGAAAGCACTTTAATTAAGACCTAGATTTGATTTAAGCTTCGCCTACATGGAACAATAAAGAATATGAATATGATTAGTTATTTACGAGATTTCTATCTTGTACTATTATGTACCTACCTTATTTTTGAGTTTCCAATACTTCGGCGCCTGTTTCAAGCACCATGATCACGGAGTAACAACTGAAGTTTTTAGGTTTAAGTTGTTGCTGGCCGACTGTGCTGGCAACAAATGGGTCTACCCTCCTTCGTAGTCTTTTACTCAAAATTGAGGTAAACGGCAGAAATCTCGTAAATAACTATTCTAATTTGAGAATTATGAAAACATGCTAGTTTGCTCCCGATGACTCAAAAGGAAAAAAAACAGAACCTTTTAAGATCCCTTCTTTGTGTTTGTCTGTCTGTGTGTCAAGCAGGACCTATTATCTCGAGAACGCGAGAAGGTATCGAGTTGAGAACCGTATACAAAGACTTGCATTATAAATAATAATAACATCTGTGACTTAGATCAAAGATCTCGTGAAAAGTTTTAAGTTGAAAAAAAGACACGATTACCGAAAAAGGAGTATTTCGAACCTCCCAAGGGAATCAATTCTATCGGGTACTTCCCGTTGACTTACAACTTTGAAATTTGGCAAACAACATTTTTATAGAAATTAATTATAAAAAATAGGGGGTCAAAATTTCAAAATAAAGCTAGGTACGAGTTTAAATGGGGTATCAAACGAAACGGTTGCACAGTGTAAAAATATTATTTTTTTATTTGCATAGTTGCAGCATCATATTCTTTATTTTAATATTATTTGGAACACCAACAGCTTAATTTACACGAAGTTATGGTTACAAAGTTTCTATAACTAATAAACTATTAATAGGTATGTCGAAATGTCCTAAATTATACTTACAAACACTAGCAGAGTCAAACAGAGCGAAATAGAGACATCGCCCAAGAGGAAAAAGGACAATATGTGCCACCGATTGTAGATAAACATTGTTTCTCCATAGGTACAAAACATACTCTGCCACGTGATGTAAAAGTTCATGTAGGGGATCTTGTGGGGCTTGCCTGCCACCGCGGGGCCGGGCCAGAGGCCTACGGTGATCAGCATAAAGCGGATTGCCCTCATGTACGGTAATGTCATCGGGTCCTCTTTCCTGTTGCGATGAAAGACTGTTTTAATGTACATGTAGTTATTCAGGTAAAAGTATCAGCCTACATTATAGAATTCATGTCATAGCTACTATGATGGGATTAGGATTAATCACCACGCTTGCCAAATGCAGATCGGTGATCACAAACCCGAGCTATGTTCGTAAAGTTCGAAACACACTTTTTGCTTGACCCAGGAATCGAATCCAGGACCCCGAGATCACGGCCCGGTATTTAAGCCACTAGACCAACAGGGCGTCAGGTAAAGTAAGCATAAAAAAAATCTTAGATATCTAAGATAACAAAAATATCTGTAGCATTTGACAAAAGTCAACTGTATCTCAGTATTATAAGCACTTCTCCCATCTTACAGTGTAGTTCCCGGTTTCGTCGATAGCTGTTAATAATTCAGGATTTGGAAAGCCTAATAATTACAATGAAACGACTGCCATTTAACCTTCACAGGGGAACCAGACCACTGAATCATGATTACACGTATCAGAAACTATCCGAAACAGACGTGTCTAACTCTTTTCTGAAACAACTCAGTGATCCGACTCATCCAAATGATACACTGTTCCGAATCTCTAATGTTCGCTCCGAATGTATCATTCGACTTAAATTGATTTCGAGTTCAAGTGACATTCGGTTCACTTGCCGTCGGTCCGAATGAGCTGAATGATCCGAGTGAGCCGAATGATCCGAATGAGCTGAATAATCCGAGTGAGCCGACAGATCCGAATGGGGGAATGATCCGATGAGCCGAATGATCCCAATGAGCTGAATGATCCGAGTGAGCCGAATGATCCGAATGAGCGGAATGAATCAAGTATCTGAGAGTCGATGTTCCAAATGAAGCGTTTCAATGTTCCGCATCTCTGCACTGATCCAGAGGGTTTCCCTCTTTTTCACACGCATTGTGTGTCTGCTTTGTTTGGATGCGACAGGTATATTCTCTTTCGTTACGGGACGGCTTTAAATTAACGGCTTGTTTGAGAACAAATTAAAGTACAACTTTGAGGTATTGCTCTAAAAGTGACTTTTGTCAAACTCAAGCTCAGATACTTTGGCAGGTTTTAACAGTAAGATCATTTTGATGCTTTAAGGGATGAGCACACTCTTAGCTTAAAAGTCGGCAGCATACTGCACAAAATAAATAGACACAGAATCAGCTCTATCTGACATCAAAGAGTTTGATAACCTACGAGCTAGGTAGTATGTCGTGTCTCTTCCACATACTTTCCGTATAGTTTGTCTCTATCTCTCTCTCTCTGAAGCACGCCGAGATTACTGTACGTGCGCATATAAGTGTGCGTAGCCTGTAAGCACTTTGTGACGTCACCTTCTGATCTTACAGATGTTTTTTTTACGTGATAGGTCGCAGACGAGCATGAGGGATCACCTGATGGTAAGCGGTTGCCGCCGCCCATGGACACCCGCGACACCAGTGGAGTCACAAGTGCGCTGCCAACCTTTATACCCCCCTTACCCCCGGATTGGGCTACCAGTATCCTCACTTACGCAGCGAAACAGCACAGTGCTGCTTCACGCCGGTTTTCTTTGAGGCCGTGGTATCACTCCGGTCGAGCCGATTCATGCCGAAGCGTGACTCTCTCACGGTCGATGTTATCGGGGCCGGTGATCACTTACCATCAGGTGACCAGCTTGCTCGATCAATAGGTGGAATCTATGGGTGGAATCATCATCATCATCAGCCCATTTAAGTCGTGGGGACTTAAATGCTGGGGCACGGGCCTCCCTCAATCACATGAGGGGTAATTGCCATACTCACTACGCTTGGCAGACGGGTTGGCGAGGGTTTTTATATAAATGCAGAGTTTTCCTTCTCTGGGTGCTGATGTTCATGCCAGCAGCTTTACCTTAGTCGCCTTTTACGACACCTCGGTAAGAGTGAGGGTGGCCTATTCTACTCTGCCGGGGACCACACCTGGGTGGAATGCATTAGTCAAAATCGTATTAAAATATTCAATTTATTACAGGCTCCGTGGGGATTTCAAGTGACCCTTAAAAATGAGTTCTTTGTCCGAAGCGTCCAACAGTCTCGTTAAAATAAAAATCAATGGGGTCTTTGGAGGTATGAACGACCCCCTTGATCTTTAGCGAGACCTCCTATATAAGACTCGTAGAAACGAAGTAGTAGACGACAATATTCTGAACCAATGGTACTCACTGTTCAGCTATCATGGCGAATATGGCCCAAACCCAATCAAATAAATCCTTTGTATCATTCAGTGATCTCTGGCCGTCACTTGACTTGCCAGAACTTTTTTCAGTATTATCTTTACGAGTATAGGTGTCCTGAATTCCTTTGTATCGCTATTGCAAGCGCAACTTATTAACTTGCTGACGATTAAGTTTTGATTGCATTTAATTATACCCTGCTATAGCGCTGTGAATAGAGTCCCATAGAAAAAAACCCTCAATAGGTGACTACAAAGATCTTACACAGAAAACCGGCGAAAAGCAGCAAAATTATCTCAGCGTTAAGACCTGCCACAAATATCTAAGCATTTGACAAGAAACAATAAATAAATTCAATATTAAATTTAGTAATTTAATTCTATGTAGCTAATAGTTAAATGGACATGTAAAAAATATTTTATTGCATTTGAATTTATTTTATTATTAATTATTGTGATCAAACTTATTGTGCTGGCACTAATTATTACACAAGTGCCTTGAAGAGGTAATTTGTAGCATGGCTTGTCATCTGCCTAATTATACTAAACTGTTGTAAAGTGTACACTAATGTTATGAATTGATGTGAATTGCCGTGTGGTCCCGGCAGAGTAGAATAGGCCACCCTCACTCTTACCGAGGTGTCGTAAATGGCGACTAAGGTAAAGCTGCTGGCATGATCATCAGCACCCAGAGAAGGAAAACTCTGCATTTATATCAAAACCCTCGCAAACCCGTCTGCCAAGCGTGGTAAGTATGGTAATTACCCCTCATGTGATTGAGGGAGGCCCGTGCCCCAAGAGTGGGGACTTAAATGAGCTGATGGTGATGATGATGTAAATAAATGAATATGAAATGAAATGAAACACTTTTTACAGGTGTTTCCATTTCTTGTCATATTTATTTATTTATTTTATTGGTTAACCAACGAAAGTTACATAATACTTGCTTAGAATATTATACACAATTTAAGAAAATAGACTATATGCACTTCCATTTACAGGTCAACACCGCATGCAAAACAATAAAAAGGAAAATACATTAACAATAAGTACTTAATCTAGCTCTAATTATAGTAAAACAATTTTACACTTTATTCCAAAATTTACATTAACTGACTCTTTCTCAAAAACATCCTTAATTGTCATATGTTCTCAATTATCAAATGCTTAGATATCTTTGGTAGGTTCGAACGCTATGATCATAGGTGCAGGACCAATACAAGAAGCGTCGAGCGGAGGTGTCAGGTGAGTCACAGGCGCGGCGCTGGCGTGGCGCCGTTTCAATGATACCTCATACAAATTGTATAGAAGCGGTGCGACGTAAGACATACTGAAGAGGCGGGGTGCGGGCGCCGCTTCCTCGCCCGCGCCGCACACGCAGACAGCAGTGGGACGCCGCACAGTGTACAGTAAAATAATATGTTCTGAATAAACGCTTAAAGATATTTTGTGTTTATGAATTTTTGCCATGGTACTAAGGTATTTTTAGAAGGTACACAAAATTAGTTTTCTCGTGGTCCTACTATTTTGTCCCACTAGTACCACGTCCCACCACTAGGATATCGTTTCTTGTGGTAGAAGTAGAATTTTAGAGTAGTCATTGATTAAGTTATTAATTTGGTATAAGTAGATCTTAAAAAATACCCTATTACCGTGGAAAAAATCCATAAACACAATATTTTTTAATCGCTTCTTTCAGAAGATATAATTTTTTTTCGACGGTGGCGCTAGGTGTCAAGGTCGTTGGGTCTTTAAGCGCCTTTTTAACAAACTTATTTAACTTACCTTAAAGTTATCAGTAATCGCCCTTCTGGAGAAATTGGTATTTTCTAATGTGTAATTATTTTTTGTAAGTCTTCTCTTACTCTGGACATAATTGTATCAAAACATTGAGGGGATCTTATACACATCGTTGAAACGATCTGGATAGTGGATTAAATTTTCCATTTGAATGATAAATCTATGCTCTTATCCTGCTTGCTACACAAGGTGGACCGCATATCTTCCGACTTTCAGCCCATTAAAAAAAATAATTACCCTATAATCGAATTCATAAAACAAAAAAGTATATAATTATACCAAAATATCGACTCTATCTTGTCAAACCAGCCCATCTTGAAAGTATTCCGCCAAAGAATAATAACATTTTCTAAGTAACAACAAGTACATCTTGTGTAAGTTCTCCAAATGCACCAAAGCTTGCAGATCCTCTTCATCTGACGCAGAAGAAGACGCCATGTTGTCGTGATAAAGTCTAATACTGCCCCAAAAACATGCCACTGTGTTCGACCGTGCCCCGCCTTTCGGCGCGCCCGTTCGGCGACGCACCCGCGCCACGCTCGCGCCTCGCCCGCGCCTCTCCTGCGCTTCTACGCCTCTTGTATTTGTTCTGCCCCTTAACTGTACCTATTGGCACTCAACTAAGGAGTTTGAGCTGAGAATTCTGAGACATGAAACCCCAAACAAATAAAAAGGAATCTGGCGGTAGGAGTCAAACACTCCGCGTAGGCTGATGCAATTCAAAGGATTTTGAATTAGTATATTTACTAGTGGTTTTATTTATGTGATAGGTGGCAGACGAGCAGACGGATCGCCTGATGGTAAGCGATTACCGCCGCCATGGACACTCCCGACACCGGTGGAGTCACAAGTGTGCTGCCAACCTTTATACCCCCCTTTCCCCCGAATTAGGCCTCCGGTACCCTCACTCACGCAGCGAAACACAGCACAGAGCTGCTTCACACCGGTTTTATGTGAGGCCGTGGTATCACTCTGGTCGAGGCGGCCTATTCATGCCTAAGCGTGGCTCTCCCACGGTCAAAGTGGTTTTTAGTGAACAAATTTGTTGTTTACTTGTGTGTGAAGTGAAGTGCCGCGAAGTGATCCTGATAATAAAAATAGTTGAATCGTATCGTTTTTAACACTGCTATTGTGTATCGAGTGCGTTGTCACGGACAACTTGCTTGGACCTAGTAGTCTTCAAACCCGCGATTGTGCTTAGAGTGGTATCGGCAGAATCCGTAGGTCGATAAAACGTAAAACACCGGCATTTAATTAAGTGACTGTAACTTTAACTGACTTCGACTGTTGACTCCTCACTTATTCTCAATAAGTGACTTCTTCTCCTATGTTATAGAATATTTATGTAGATATATTATTAAATATGATATTAGACTTTGAAAGAAACTCCCACTTAATATTTTGTGCCGTCTATGTGTTTGTTTATACGTTTTGTTGTATCTTTTTGTTTTAGGTGGTGTAAGAACTCAAATTAAAATAATATCCTGAAGAATTTAATCTCATCCATACCGGTAAATTTTTCTTTTAAAACGTGTCTCGTTAATCACTCGACATTGGCAGAGTTAAATAATGTGTTTGGCATAAGCAAACGCAATAGCAGCCAATACAAATAAAAAAAAAAAGTGACTTGACATTGGCAAGATACCTTCGGGTAGAGCTATAATATATTAAAAAAAAGTGGCGACCATCTTTTATATCCACGGAACCTCTCACGTAACTCTAAGTTCTGCTTGCCAAGGTTTTCTCTTATTATAACCACAGTATAACAAGAGCTTTAAGGAAAGGTGTTATTAACTAAGCAATTTGTGACTGTTATAAAAAGGAAAGTATTTTAGCTTGTTGAATACAACAAGGGCGACACACAGATGACAGTTCACATAATAATAATAAATATTTGTCAACATCACATACATCGATTTGACTCCGAGATAGGTAGCTCAAGTTCCTGTATTACGGATATCAGATTGTGGGATTACAAATTTAAATAAATAACACACTTAAAATTTTCATCTCGTGTTCAGGCGGGGCTCGAACCCACACCTTTCACAATCCGGGTGAACCAATTAGACCACTTAGACCTACCAATTTCTACCAATTAGAACACTGAACGCGTTATTAAGCCGACGAATTTTGTGTTTGATTCGACATGAGCTGTCGATAGTCTCATCAATATTGTAGGTCTATTTCATATTTATATAATGGTATATGCTCGGATGAAATAAAGACGTAATTGCGTTTTCTGAAATAACAACAATCTTTTATTCACATTACACTAATACACAAGTTTTATTACTACAACTACCATAGTTTAAACAGAATAGCATACCTGAAATAACAAAAACAACATTTAAAGCCTTTACTTCTAGTTAAAATAATATTATATTTCCCATTACATTAACCAGGAGAATATTGGTTCCCGTTTTTATAAATATCCCATTACCTAACTTTTACCTTCTAAAATTGACAGTCGGTGTCACTCACGTCACTGACATCTAATAGTTCCATAGATTATATAATGACTGCATAAACAATACAAATGGAATATACACTAGCATAGATAGTGATCTTCCTTTACATCTCCCACCCTCGAGAGCGAACAACTTCACAATGATTGTTCGATCAGCTTCTACTCATTACTGGAGTTAACTTTGTAATATGGAAGAAGTTTGACTCCGCTTTCTTATGTCCAGCATCAACTTCATAGATTGAATTTGAAATCTTCCTTAGGATTTTATAAGGTCCAATCCTTAATTCCTCCAATTTCTTCCTATTTAGCCGGTTCCCATTTTCGATATATACTCTGTCACCCACTTCAAATTTATATTCTTCTCTTTTTAGATCATATATTTTTTTATTATAGTTGTGAGATTTTATTGAATTTTCAAATGCTAGTTCTCTGTCCTTTTTGAGATCTTCTACTGTACATCTTGATTTCAATTCCAGTGGCAAAATATCCGTTTTTTCTCCTTCCAAAAGATATTTTGGGGTAAACCTAGTGACTGTATGTTCTGTTTCGTTATATTTTTCAATACATTTTTGTGCAGTAGTTGTCCATGCTGTCTTACTGTTCCCTTCATTTATTTTACACCTTATCCTATTGACTAAAGTTTGGTTCAACCTTTCATTAAGGCCGTTTGAAAATGGCGCGTCCACAGCAGTGAATACCATTGTTATGTTTTTCTTTTTCAAAAAGTCTTTAAATTCTTTGGAATTTATGCCAGGATATTGGTCTGTTAATAGCATATCTATATTATTGCTTTGTGTCACTTTTTCTATTAACTTGATGAAATCATTGGAGTTCTGATTTTTTGACGTCAAAATGTATGCATATCGTGTAAAGTGATCTACCAAGAGATGTAAGTATTTTTTTGTAGATCTTGATCCTCCAAAACCTCCAATTGTGTCAATGGATACAATTTCAAAAGGCCTTGTTGCTGGGCCTAAATGGGACATCAAGCCAAATTTTGGATTCCTCCTTGATTTGTTTTTAATACAAATATCACATTCATCACAGAGTTTCTTAATATTTGGAATGATATTCTTTGCTGTATAGAAAGGAGTTATTTTATTTATCATTTGGGTTCTCCCAATATGGCAATATGTATTGTGAACATTTTTGATTAGTGTTTTGCTAAATGCTTCTGATAGTATAATTTTTTTCCTTTTTTTATTATTTTTGTAATAAATATTATTTTCTAATATAAATTTTGATTTTCCGTCTTGAACATTTTTATTTGTGTCTTGGTCTTTTTTTATATCTTGCATGTTTATTAAGTTAACAATTTTTAAAAAATCTTCAGTATTATCATTTGGTTCTAAGACTGGATTTCTACTTAAGCAATCTGCTTCTTGATTTGACTGTCCTGGGTTATATTTTATCTTGAAATTGTATTGGGATAAATAATATGTCAAATCGCCCAGTTCCTCATCAGTTCTAGATTTGATGTTTAGATTTTCTAGTGGCTTATGATCTGTATATACTATAAATTCTTTATTCATAAGCCAATGTTGCCAATATTTTAGAGCCTCCTTAATTGCCAAACATTCCAAATATATTGCCTTTTTTTTCTTTTGAGTGTCGGTCAACTTCTTTGAGAAATAAGCTACAGGTTTATTCATTCCGTTTTCATCTTCCTGTTTTAACACAGCTCCCACTCCTTGAATACTGGCATCAGTGTATATTTTTATTGGTTGTTCTGGGTCAAATATTTTTAGAATTGGTTTCGAGCATAGTAAGTCTTTTATTTTATCAAAAGATGTTTGGCATTCTGTGGTCCATATAAATTTTACATCTTTCCGTAATAAATTGTGTAACGGTTCCAAGATAATTGCGTTGTGTGGTATAAATTTATGGTAAAAATTTACTTTACCCAGGAACTGGCGTATATTTTTCTTTGTTTCTGGAATGGGGAAGTTCCTGACAGCTGTTAAATAATATTTAAGAGGTGTAACTGAATTATATTTCACTATATGTCCCAAGTACTTCGCATGATTGTTTGCAAAAGTGCATTTCGTGAATTTCAGTCTAAATCCTTCTGTTAGTATTGCGTCAAGAAGTTTTGATATATGTGATATGTGTTCCTCGAAACTTTTAGAAAAAACCAAGATATCGTCTATGAAATTTACTGCAAAATCTGAGAGATTATGTTTTCTTATTATATTTCTCAATATTCTTTGAAAAATAGCTGGAGCCGTCTTTAAACCAAATGGGAGGCATGTCCACTGGAAATGACCCTCTTGCGTCACGAAAGCTGTCTTATATCTATCTTGGATTCTTAATGGAATGGACCAAAATGCAGAATTTATATCAAAAGTGGAAAAATACTCACAGTTTACAGTCTTTACCATTAAGTCTTCAATCAGCGGGAACGGCTGTGATTGAGGAACAACAATTTTATTTAACTCTCGGAAATCGATACACAGTCTAGATTTTTTCCCATCTTCTTTCTTGTACGCTAGGGTAACCGGAGCAGCAAAAGGGCTATATGATTCCTCAATTAAGTTTTTCTTCAATAATTCTGATATTTGGTTCTCAATTTCTTTTCTATCATCAGTTGTGCATCTGTATGGGCGTTTGTAGCAATATTGATCTACTGTTAAGTCTATATGAGCTTCATAACCTCGTACTGTACCAACGTCGTATTTGTCCTTAGCAAAGACTGGTTTGTATTTTTCTATTAACTTATTAATTTCAGTTTGTTTACATAAATCTAGGTGGTTTACTGAAATTTCGAAGTTACCTAAATTAATATGGTCATTAAAGTTTATTTCACACTGGTTTAAGAAGTTATTTTTTTGTTTCCGTACCTCAGACTTTTGAGTCACATTTTGTTCACTTCTGTCACCTAGTACATCAGGAATTTCCACATTTAAAATATTTGTTTCCGAGTGTTTATTTTTGTTATCCTCTTCATTTTGAATTTTATCCTCTTTATGTGTTTTATTACATTGTATGATATTCAAATTTTCGTTTTGTATTAATCTGAATTCTTTGATACAATCCAAACCAATGAGAAAATCATAGTGAAAATTTTCATTATCTATCACAAAAATACTCATCTCTTTTTCAATGTCATATATTTTTATCTTTAATTTTACCATACCTTTTGTTTTCTTTTCACCATTAATAGTTTTCAAGTTTGCAGTTTGTTTATTAAATGTCTCTTCATCTTTTTTATGTATTTTCAATAACTTTGCATTGACTAACGATACATTTGAACCAGAATCATAAATTGCCGTAACTTTTAAAGAATCATTTAATAATAACTTTATTTTTATTAATGGTGATACTTTTAGTTTTTTGGATTTTCCTCATTGAGTTCAACTTCTAATTCAGAGTTATTTACACTTTTCACAATATATTTTTGATTCTTTGCATTGAACCAGCAGTTTCCTTCAGGATGAAAACGTTTCCCTTTTTTCTCATTCATACAAATTTGACATGGCTTTTTTTCTTCATTATTTTTCGTTTTTATGTCAGAGTGTATATAGTTTTTCTTTTCATATTTATTCTTCCCAACAAGATGCTCTAATTTGCCTATCTCATTATAGAGATCTTCAGTTTGTTGTAAGGTTTCTCGGTCAATTTTGTCACTCAGATAATTAGGCAGGCCTGCGGCTATAAGGTCTATAAGAGTACCAGTATCAATCGTCTACTGATGTTTTCACACAAAAATCGAATCTTAACTTCTCCATATTTATTGTATTATTATCGCGGAAAATGTTGTTTTATAATGGTATATGCTCGGATGAAATAAAGACGTAATTGCGTTTTCTGAAATAACAACAATCTTTTATTCACATTACACTAATACACAAGTTTTATTACTACAACTACCATAGTTTAAACAGAATAGCATACCTGAAATAACAAAAACAACATTTAAAGCCTTTACTTCTAGTTAAAATAATATTATATTTCCCATTACATTAACCAGGAGAATATTGGTTCCCGTTTTTATAAATATCCCATTACCTAACTTTTACCTTCTAAAATTGACAGTCGGTGTCACTCACGTCACTGACATCTAATAGTTCCATAGATTATATAATGACTGCATAAACAATACAAATGGAATATACACTAGCATAGATAGTGATCTTCCTTTACATTTATAATATATATATATATGTAATTGCTATGTATATGTGTATATGTATATTATGTATAATATACGTATCGCTATGTATTTGTATATATACTTATGTATAGTATTTTTTTTGTTTTGTTCTCCACGTTCACGTAATCTTCTTTCGCCACATCATTATCCTTTCTGTATGACCCAAAGGTTGACTGGTAGAGAATGCCTCTTGGCATTAAGTTCGCCTATTGTATAAACTTTTTGTGCAATAAAGTTTTAAATAATAAATAAATGAAATAATAAAATATATTTACAATATCCAGTGGAAATATTATTACAAATATTTGACCACCAGTTAAGATGAGACTGCTAAATCAATAGTTAATATTTTTATAGCAATCTTTTGCAATTTATTCTTAAGTAAATAACACACATAAAAATTTCATCTCGTGTCCCGCCTGAACACGAGATGAAATTTTTTTAAGTGTGTTATTTACTTAAGAATAAATTGCAAAAGATTGCTATAAAAATATCAACTACAAATTTAAAGTATGAAATTGCCGTTTTATTTCTAGACACATTAAGATGTATATGTACCTACGGGCGGGAAGCGATGGTTATCAGGCACCGCGTCCCCGCGAACAGAATATAAGGAAGGGAACCCAACTCTCTAGTGAGCCTAGAGCCCCTTTGTCTAAGACACTAAGTCACTAGAGCCCTAGCCCTGCATTACCATGGGAATAAATAGATATATAGATAAGGTGAAGAGACTCCCGGCTCGCCCAGGGTAGCAAGTGGGAAGACTCAGGACGGTAGGTAGGAGTGGAACCGCTGCCAGTCAAGCAGGCTCACTCGACTGATCATAGTTGTTAGGTTTGTTATAATATTACGGTTATTTCATTAATATAATTATTGTGTTTAATTTAAAAAAAATATGTATATATTAATTTAATTATAAAATCGATAAAATAATCGATACAAAAAAGGTAGTGACAGGCGGCCATATTGGATGGGCAGTTTTTGGTTTTGAGCGGCGAGCAGTGCAGTTGTCCAAGATAAGTTTATTTGTAATTGTGCATTAAGTAACTGTAAGACAGACAATATACCAACGGATATTCATCCTACATTGTGTTTTATTACATATCAGAAGTGGGATGTACCTGTTATTGTTTAATTCCGCCCACGATCAAATAACGGTACTAAATGCTAGCTAGTAATGAATCACAATGCTGTACGCAAAATGAAATGTCAGCAAATTAAATCTAATTCAGGTTTTCTTTTCCACGAAACATATATATTGTAAGAGTGTTTTATTTAAATAATAATAAGTGAAAGGAAGGTAATCTGCCAAAATGTGGTAACTGTATCGTGTGATTACACGATACAGGGGGTCTAATTTCAAGTTACCACGTACGATCGTTCGATCGAGCCGACAGTCAATCAATTGTAGTTTAGTTTGGCAATTTGAAATACCATCGTATGGGACACTTTCGTACGGATCCGACCATAGACTCTCGTGAATGAATGATATTCGCGATGATAGTGTCGCCGAAAGACCCACATCAAATAAAACCAATTGAATTGATTTTATTTATAATTAACAATAAAATTTTTAAAGAATAAAAGATATTTGACTTTTTAAATTAAAGGACTATTGTTTAATGTGTTAGAAAGAAAGATTTTACATAATAAAAACATTAAATGTTAAAATATTTTTAAAAATCTGACAGCTTGCTATTTTTCTACATCATAGCCCATATAGTTATCTGTGGCCATCTGTGAAACATTAGAAAAAAACTTGTAAATTATTGACTTAAGTATGTACGTACGATAAATATGTAATCTCAATACATATTTAAAATATTGTAAAATTGTTTGAAAGCGTATGTACATTAGTATTATGCTTATATACAAGTTCTATAGTTATCTAAAGAGTAAAATCAAATCCTTCTTAAGTAAAATCAAGTATAAGTTAGGTTAGTCGCATAATCCTACCTAAATAAGTTTATTTGTTATTAATTACTATTCCAACTACTCTGCCGGGGACCACTCGGCCACGGAGTAGAATAGGCCATCCTCACTCTTACCGAGGTGTCGTAAAAGGCGACTAAGGTATAGCTGCTGGCATGATCATCAGCACCCAGACAAGGAAAACTTTGCATTTATATCAAAACCATCGCCAACCCGTCTGCCAAGCGAGTTGAGTATGGCAATTACCCCTCATGTGATTGAGGAAGACCCGTGCCCCAGCAGTGGGGACTTAAATGGACTGATGATGACTATTCCAATTTACACTTTAGAAAGAACAACTTTGTAACATCATTTCTATAATTTAACCATTTGTAATTAAATATTTCAGTAAACAAGACATCAAAGTTCTCCATTGGACCAAACTGTAATAGAAAGCTGAGCTAGAATGACTGTGAGAGGAGAATGAGTTGAACAAAGTGAACATCTCACCGGAGGTAATCAATTAACAAAAAGTTATTTAACTGAATCTATAATATCTGTGCTACAACTAATTTCCTTACTGAAAGAAAAAACATTAAGATAAAGATAATATAATTGTTTGAAACATGTATACAAAAGTGTTATCCTTATAATTAAATATTTCACAACATCACATACATTGATCTGACTCCGAGATAGGTAGCTCAAGCACCTGTGTTACGGATATCAGAATCAACAGTGGGATTACAAATATATGCATATAATACTTTTCTTTTATAATTACATACTAATAATACAAAGAAAACACCCAGACCAATACAAACAGACATGTTCATGCACACAAATGTTTTACTGTGCGGGGATCGAACCCGCAACCCTTGGAACAAAGGCAGCGTTCACTACCATTCCAAATGGGTCGTCAAATCCTTGCAATGTTATTTTTGGTTGGTGGTCCAGAACCATGACTTTGGAGCCCAGTGTACTCATGAACCTTGATCGAGGATTTGGCGAGTCTGGCAATTACAATGAAGGGACTGCCGTAAGACCTTTGCCACGGAGGAACCACACCAAATGGATAATGGTGACATGTTTCAAAAACTTATCTCAGTTATGTGCATATTTCTACAATTTACACATTGTGGAACTAATCATTTCTGTGTATTATTTCTCTTTCTGTTACATTATTACCATACCAATCTAAAACTCCTTTATTCTTGCAGAATGTCTACCAGCGTTGCACAGGACTCCGCTAGAAAAAACATACCCAGTTCCAGTCTTCCGGGCTTCGTTGCTATACGAAGTTGTTTATTTGCTAAAACTAGTCTAGGACAACCTGTGAGAAGTACGATTTGCTTCAGTAGTCATTTATTATGTAAATAGTTAATGGTTTTTAATCAATACTAGTATCACAATATGTGTGTATAATTATAATGGCCTTGTTATTTATATGAGACTTTATTGCGCAGACACGAAATAGAACATAAAAAGTATACATAGTTTCTCCTTAAAAAAGGATAACATTTATTTTATTTTTTATTACTTATTTTAATAAATGATTCAATTATGATGTTGTTTTTATTTTCATTTTCCTCAAATCCTGCCCACTTGAACTTTCACATAAGTATGTTAATCGCAGTGAGTGTTAATACGGCATTGGAACAATAGGAGTGTATGATGCCTTAGATCCAAGGGTTGCAGGGTTCGATCCCCGCACAGTACAAACATTGCGTGCATGAACATGACTATTTGTACAGGTCTAGGCGTTTTCTATGTATTATAAACACATACTTATAATACATAGAAAACACATTAACAATAACAAGTATTATATGTATATATTTGTAATCCCACTGTATTGATTCTGATATCTGTAACACAGGTGCTCGAGTGTAGTGAAATATTTATTTATTTATTTGCCAGCAATGAAGGCTCCGGACTGAATACATCACAACTAATGGTATGGGTGTTTTCTATTAAGTACTTATGTAAATATTTGTAATCCCACTGTATTGATTCTGATATCTGTAACAAAGATGCTTCAGTTACCTATCTCGGAGTCGAGTCGGATCAATGTATGTGATGTGAAATATTTATTTATTTATTTACCAGCAATGAAGGCTCCGGACTGAATATATCACAACTCATGGTATGTGTGTTTCCTATGTAATAAGTACTTATGTAAATATCTTAGAGTCAGATCAATGTATGAGATGTGAAATATTTATTTATTCTGCAGTATATGGGACATACTTACAGCTACCTTTTCATACCTATATAACAATTGGTCACTAACTATAGTAGAGCAAATGTATTAAACCAGTTAAACTTATGCAATGTGTGACTTTCAATGGATATTCAAAATTTTTAAATATATAAGTAGGTTAGTACTTAAATACTTAGTTATGTACCTAACAAATAGTTAAGTGTGGCAGGTAAGTAGGTATACCCACTTTTTAATGAAAGAGAAAACTTATTACCTACTTATACTTGTAATACCTGTAGACAGTTAACCTAGGCAAAATTATTGCCTCTTGTAATCATTGTAGCTAGTAATAGAAAATGGTAAAAACTCACTCAAAAGGTATTTAACTTAGTATTTTAGTAAAAGTTAGGTAGGTTAATACCTAATTGAGTCAAAAGCCTATATAATTAATCCCTAACTAAACCATCAAAAGTTTCAAACTTTTGAACTGCTAAAATAAGATTCAGTTTGAAGAATACAATGCAGTCGTAGAAAAATTAATCTGTGCAGATTAATTACATACCTAGTGAATGTAGTTACCTATTATAAGAAGCCTACACCACTAGGTAGGTACTTAGCAGGTACTTATACTTAAATGTGCATAAATCATTGAACAATTGCATTACATTATAGTAATAAACTCACTGGTAAATCTACAAAATTTCTCAGTAGGTAAATAAGTAAGTTACCTACTTAAGTACCTATTGTAAATTTACTTCCATGTTTAAACGAAAATAAATTACTAAGATTCATACATAAAAAGTACTCAATGTATTCATAATCATCTATATAGGTAGGTATAGCAATTTTTACATTTTTTACCAAGAAACTCCGCTATTTTGATTTAATCTAAGAAAAAACGAATCTTAATTGGTATATCAGACATTGGACCTTGTAACAAAGACATAAAGATCCTTTTTTAATACACCATAAATCCATTCAACCGAACAAAAACACCTATCTAGCTATCGTGAATTATGACATAAGGACGCGAGACACGAGTTGTCAAATTCAATATTTCGGAAGCGGTTTGGTACTTTCAAATTAGGGTTTGGGACGAGATGTGTCAAAAGAGTTTCGGTTGAGTTCAACCGACGCAATGTTCACTTCAAATTAGGAAACGTCGTCAAATACGTTTGATTGAGTCTCAAAGTTAACTTCAAATTAGACCCCCAGGGCCCATACAATCTAGGACAACACCTTTCTTCTATTCTCAGCTTAAATATCTAGACTGGAATTTCGGATACTAACACGGGAGCAAGAAATAGACACAAGGATCCAAAATCCCTCCGTTGTGCAGCAATACACGAGGTCCTGGGGGTCTAATTTCAAGTTGCCACGTACGATCGTTCGATCGAGCCGACAGTCAATCAATTGTAGTTTAGTTTGGCAATTTGAAATACCATCGTATGGGACACTTTCGTACGGATCCGACCATAGACTCTCGTGAATGAATGATATTCGCGATGATAGTGTCGCCGAGAGACCCACATCAAATAAAACCAACTGAATTGATTTTATTTATAATTAACAATATTTTTTTTAAAGAATAAAAGATATTTGACTTTTTAAATTAAAGGACTATTGTTTAATGTGTTTGAAAGAAAGATTTTAAATAATAAAAACATTAAAATGTAAAAATATTTTTAAAAATCTGACAGCTTGCTATTTTTCTACACCATAGCCCATATAATTATCTGTGGCCAGCTGTGGTGAAACAGAAAAAAACTTGTAAATTATTGATTGACATATGTAATGTACCTATGTACGTACGATAATTAAGTAATCTCAATACATAATTTAAAATATTGTAAAATTGTTTGAAAGCGTATGTACATTAGTATTATGATTATATACAAGTTCTATAGTTATCTAAATACTCTACTTTCTTAAGTAAAATCAAGTATAAGTTAGGTTAGTCGCATAATCCTACCTAAATAAGTTTATTTGTTATTGATTACTAATTCTACTATGCCGGGGACCACACGGCCACGGAGTAGAATAGGCCACCCTCACTCTTACCGAGGTGTCGTAAAAGGCGACTAAGGTAAAGCTGCTGGCATGATCATCAGCAGCCAGAGGAGGAAAACTCTGCATTTATATCAAAACCATCGCCAACCCGACTGCCAAGCGTGGTGAGTATGGCAATTACCCCTCATGTGATTGAGGGAGGCCCGTGCCCCAGCAGTAAAGACTTAAATGGGCTGATGATGATGACTATTCCAATTTACACTATAGAAAGAACAACTTTGAAACATCATTTCTATAATTTAACCATTTGTAATTAAATATTTCAGTAAACAAGACATCAAAGTTCTCCATTGGACCAAACTGTAATAGAAAGCTGAGCTAGAATGACTGTTGGAGAATGAGTTGAACAAAGTGAACATCTCACCGGAGGTAATCAAATTAACAAAAAGTTATTTTACTGAATCTGTAATATCTGTGCTATAACTAATTTCCTTACTGAAAGAAAAAACATTAAGATAAAGATAATATAATTGTTTGAAACATGTATACAAAAGTGTAATCCTTATAAATAAATATTTCACAACATCACATACATTGGTCTGACTCCGAGATAGGTACCTCAAGCACCTGTGTTACGGATATCAGAATCAACAGTGGGATTACAAATATACGCATATAATACTTTTCTTTAATAAATACATACTAATAATACATAGAAAACACCCAGACCAATACAAACAGACATGTTCATGCACACAAATGTTTGTACTGTGCGGGGATCGAACCCGCAACCCTTGAAACAAAGGCAGCATTCACTACCGTTCCAAATGGGTTGTCAAATCCTTGCAGTTTTATTCTTGGTTGGTGGTCCAGAACCATGACTTTGGAGGCCAGTGTACCGTGAGCCATGATCGAGGATTTGGCGAGTCTGGCAATTACTATAAAGGGACTGCCGTCTGACCTTAACAACCCTTAGACGGGGGAACCACACCAAATTAATCATGGTTACATGTTACAGAAACTTATTCAAGTAATCTAAGTGCATATGGAGCTCGTTGGTAGAAATATGCATTTGAGTTTATTTTTTACATTATTTCCAATCTAAAATTAAATAAGCTTGTTTTTATTTACTTAATAAGTATGATTGTAATCGAAATACCTATGTACCTACCTACAGTTTTTTGTATGAGAGAGCAATAAAAATACTTTTATTATTAGGTATTTATTTATTTTATTTAAATCTCCTTTATGATTATTGCAGAATATCTACCAGCATTGCACAGATCTCCGCTAGAAGAAACATACCCAGTTCCAGTACTACGGTCTTCATTGCTAAACGAAGTAAATTATTTGCTGAAAATAGTTTGTTATAATTCAACTGATAAGTACCTATGGACAAGCATCATTCAGTCATCATTTATTATGTAAATAAAGTAAAGTATCAGCTTAATTATTCCCTTTGTAGGGCTAAGACCTCCATCATAGAAATCAAGTCATCGCTACTATGATGGGATTAGGCTTAATCATCACTCTTGCCAAATGCGGATTAGTGATCACAAACCCGAACTATGTTCGAAAAATTCAAAACATACCTTTGCTCGACCCGGGAATCGAACCCATGACCCCGAGATCATGGCCACCGGGCCATCGTCAGAACCGTCTTAAACCATTAGACAATGGGGCGTTGTTTTATTTGTAAATAGTTAAAGGTTATTAATTAATACTAAGTGGACGTGTGAAGATAGATAGATAGACATCCTTTATTGCACAGAAAGAATACAAAATATGTGTGTACATAGTTTCTTCTTAAAATAGGATAACATTATTGTATCTTTTATTATTTATTTTAATAAATGATTCCATCACATGTACTTTGTTGTTTTTTTCATTCCTTATGTACTGCTCTCCTGTTAATTAGTATGTTAATCGCATGAGTGTTGAACAGGGCTTTTGGAACAGTGGTAGTAAACGCTGGCTTTGGTTCAAGGGTTGCTGGTTCGATCCCCAGTACAGTACAAACATTTGTGTGCATGTACATGTTCTGTTTGTATTGGTCGGGGTGTTTTTCTATGTATTACTAATAATATAATAAATAATAATAATGAAATATTTCAACATCACATACATTGATCTGACTCCGAGATAGGTAGCTCACACCTGTGTTCGATATCAGAATCAACAGTGGGTTACAAATATATACATATAATACTTTTCTTTTATAAATACATACTAATAATACATAGAAAACACCCAGACCAATACAAACAGACATGTTAATGCACACAAATGTTTTGTACTGGGGGTGCGTGATCGAACCCGCAACCCTTGAAACAAAGGCAGCCATTCACTACCGTTCCAAATGGGTTGTCAATCCTTGCAGTTTATTCTTGGTTTGGTGGTCCATAACCATGACGTTGGAGGCCAAGTGGTAGCCGTGAGCCATGTCGGGTATTTGGCGAGTCTGGCAATTACTATAAAGGACTGCCGTCTGACCTTTAACAACCCTTATACGGGGGAACCACACCAAATTAATCATGGTTACATGTTACAGAAACTTATTCAAGTAATCTAAGTGCATATGGAGCTCGTTGGTAGAAATATGCATTTGAGTTTATTTTTTACATTATTTCCAATCTAAAATTAAATAACTTGTTTTTATTTACTTAATAAGTATGATTGTAATCGAAATACCTATGTACCTACCTACAGTTTTTTGTATGGGAGAGCAATAAAAATACTTTTATTATTAGGTATTTATTTATTTTATTTAAATCTCCTTTATGATTATTGCAGAATATCTACCAGCATTGCACAGATCTCCGCTAGAAGAAACATACCCAGTTCCAGTACTACGGTCTTCATTGCAAAACGAAGTAAATTATTTGCTGAAAATAGTTTGTTATAATTCAACTGATAAGTACCTATGGACAAGCATCATTCAGTCATCATTTATTATGTAAATAAAGTAAAGTATCAGCTTAATTATTCCCTTTGTAGGGCTAAGACCTCAATCATAGAAATCAAGTCATCGCTACTATGATGGGATTAGGCTTAATCATCACTCTTGCCAAATGCGGATTAGTGATCACAAACCCGAACTATGTTCGAAAAATTCAAAACATACCTTTGCTCGACCCGGGAATCGAACCCATGACCCCGAGATCATGGCCACCGGGCCATCGTCAGAACCGTCTTAAACCATTAGACAATGGGGCGTTGTTTTATTTGTAAATAGTTAAAGGTTATTAATTAATACTAAGTGGACGTGTGAAGATAGATAGATAGACATCTTTATTGCACAGAAAGAATACAAAATATGTGTGTACATAGTTTCTTCTTAAAATAGGATAACATTATTGTATCTTTTATTATTTATTTTAATAAATGATTCCATCAAATGTACTTTGTTGTTTTTTTCATTCCTTATGTACTGCTCTCCTGTTAATTAGTATGTTAATCGCATGAGTGTTGACAGGGCTTTTGGAACAGTGGTAGTAAACGCTGGCTTTGGTTCAAGGGTTGCTGGTTCGATCCCCGTACAGTACAAACATTTGTGTGCATGTACATGTCTGTTTGTATTGGTCTGGGTGTTTTCTATGTATTAGTATAATAATAATAAATAATAATAATAAATATTTAACAACATCACATACATTGATCTGACTCCGAGATAGGTAGCTCAAGCACCTGTGTTACGGATATCAGAATCAACAGTGGGATTACAAATATATACATATAATACTTTTCTTTTGTAAATACATACTTATAATACATAGCAAACACCCAGACCAATACAAACAAACATGTTCATGCACACAAATGTTTGTACTGTGCGGGGTATGTTTTATATGGTATATGGTAGTATGTTTTTACAAAAGAAAAGTATTATATGTATATATTTGTAATCCCACTGTGGACTATGATATCCGTAACACGGGTGCTAGAGTTACCTATATCGGAGTCTGATCAATGTACATATGTGATGTTGTGAAATATTCTATGGGATATATTGAAATTCACTAACTAATAGTGGAGCAAATGTATTAAACCAGTTAAACTTATGTACTGTGTAATCTTTAATGGATATCCAAAATTGTAAAATTTATAAGTAGATAACTAGGTACTTAAATAGTTATGTAGGAACCTAACAAAAAGGTAAGTAGGTAGGTATACCTACTTTTTAAGGAAAGAGAAAACTTATTACGTATACTTGTAATGTAGACAAAGTAGGAACTTAGGCAAAATGATTGCCTCTTGTAATACTTAATTGAGGCTTGCAAATGGTTAAAACCCTCAAAATGTATTTAACTTTGTACTTTGGTGGATTAATACCTAATTGAGTCAAAAGCCTATATAAATAATACCTAATTAAACCATCAAAAGTTTCAAACTTTTGAACTGATAAGATTAAGTTTGAAGAATACAATGTACCTACTTGGTCGCAGAAAAAGACTAATTACTTAGTGAATCTAGTTTATCTATAAGAAGCCTACACCACAAGGTAGGTACTTAGTATACTTACTTACTTAAATCTGCATAAATCATTGAACTATACCATACATATTCTCACTGGCTTATATCTACAAAAATTCTCAGTAAGTAGGTAAATAGGCACTTAATGTAAATTAATTTACATATTTAAACGTAAGTACTGTGATTCATACATTAAAACTTTGATTAAGCATTAAAAGTACCTAAGTACTCTATGTATTCATAATCATCTATATAGGTATAGCAATTTTAACATTTTATACCAAGAAACTCCGCTTTAAACTAATCTTTATTGATATGTAAGTCATTGGACCTTATTTACAAAGACATAAAGATCCTTTTTTAATACACCATAAATCCATTCAACCGAACCAAAACACCTTTCGAGCTATCGTGAATTTTGACATAAAGACGCGAGACAAGAAATGTCAAATTCGATATTTTGGTTGAGCATTGGTGTCTTCAAATTAGGGTTTGAGGCGAGATGTGTCAAAAGAGTTTCGGTTGAGTTCAACCGACGCAATGTTCACTTCAAATTAGGAAACGTCGTCAAATACGTTTGATTGAGTCTCAAAGTTAACTTCAAATTAGACCCCCTGGTGTCCAGTAATACGCCCAATCATAATATACGGTCGTGAAGCCTGGGGGTATAATTTCAAGTTACCACGTACGATCGTTCGATCGAGCCGACAGTCAATCAATTGTAGTTTAGTTTGGCAATTTGAAATACCATCGTATGGGACACTTTCGTACGGATCCGACCATAGACTCTCGTGAATGAATGATATTCGCGATGATAGTGTCGCCGAAAGACCCACATCAAATAAAACCAATTGAATTGATTTTATTTATAATAAACAATATTTTTTTAACGAATAAAAGGTATTTGACTTTTTAAATTAAAGGACTATTGTTTAATGTGTTTGAAAGAAAGATTTTAAATAATAAAAACATTAAAATGTTAAAATATTTTAAAAAATCTGACAGCTTGCTATTTTTCTACATCATAGCCCATATAGTTATCTGTGGCCATCTGTGAAACATTAGAAAAAAACTTGTAAATTATTGACATAAGTATGTACGTACGATGAATAATTAAATATGCAATCTCAATACATAATTTAAAATATTGTAAAATTGTTTGAAAGCGTATGTACATTAGTATTATGCTTATATACAAGTTCTATAGTTATCTAAAGACTCTACTTTCTTAAGTAAAATCAAGTATAAGTTAGGTTAGTCGCATAATCCTGCCTAAATAAGTTTATTTGTTATTAAATTTACTCTGCCGGGGACCACTCGGCCACGGAGTAGAATAGGCCATCCTCACTCTTACCGAGGTGTCGTAAAAGGCCAATAAGGTAAAGCTGCTGGCATGATCATCAGCACCCAGATATGGAAAACTCTGCATTTATATCAAAACCCTCGCCAACCCGTCTGCCAAGCGTGGTGAGTATGGCAATTACCCCTCATGTGATTGAGGAAGGCCCGTGCCCCAGCAGTGGGGACTTAAATGGGCTGATGATGATGACTATTCCAATTTACACTTTAGAAAGAACAACTTTGTAACATCATTTCTATAATTTAACCATTTGTAATTAAATATTTCAGTAAACAAGACATCAAAGTTCTCCATTGGACCAAACTGTAATAGAAAGCTGAGCTAGAATGACTGTTGGAGAATGAGTTGAAAAAAGTGAACATCTCACCGGAGGTAATCAAAATAACAAAAAGTTATTTAACTGAATCTATAATATCTGTGCTATAACTAATTTCCTTACTGACAGAAAAAACATTAAGATAAAGATTATATAATTGTTTGAAACATGTATACAAAAGTGTAATCCTTATAAATAAATATTTCACAACATCACATACATTGGTCTGACTCCAAGATAGGTACCTCAAGCACCTGTGTTACGGATATCAGAATCAACAGTGGGATTACAAATATATGCATATAATACTTTTCTTTAATAAATACATACTAATAATACATAGAAAACACCCAGACCAATACAAACAGACATGTTCATGCACACAAATGTTTGTACTGTGCGGGGATTGAACCCGCAACCCTTGGAACAAAGGCAGCATTCACTACCGTTCCAAATGGGTTGTCAAATCCTTGCAGTGTTATTCTTGGTTGGTGGTCCAGAACCATGATTTTGGAGGCCAGTGTACCGTGAGCCATGATCGAGGATTTGGCAAGTCTGGCAATTACTATGAAGGGACTGCCGTCTGACCTTAACAACCCTTAGACGGGGGAACCACACCAAATTAATCATGGTTACATGTTACAGAAACTTATTCAAGTAATCTTAAGTGCATATGGAGCTCGTTGGTAGAAATATGCATTTGAGTTTATTTTTTACATTATTTCCATTTTAAAATTAAATAGCTTGTTTTTATTTACTTAATAAGTATGATTGTAATCGAAATACCTATGTACCTACCAACAGTTTTTTGTATGAGAGAGCAATAAAAATACTTTTATTATTAGGTATTTATTTATTTTATTTAAAACTCCTTTATGATTATTGCAGAATATCTACCAGCATTGCACAGATCTCCGCTAGAAGAAACATACCCAGTTCCAGCACTCCGGGTTTCATTGCTAAACGAAGTTAATTATTTGCTGAAAATAGTTTGTTATAATTCAACTGATAAGTACCTATGGACAAGCAATATTCAGTCATCATTTATTATGTAAATAAAGTAAAGTATCAGCTTAATTATTCCCTTTGTAGGGCTAATACCCCCATCATAGAAATCAAGTCATCGCTACTATGATGGGATTAGGCTTAATCATCTCTCTTGCCAAATGCGGATTAGTGATCACAAACCCGAACTATGTTCGGAAAATTCAAAACTTTGCTCGACCCGGGAATCGAACCCATGACCCCGAGATCATGGCCACAGGGCCATCGTCAGAACCGTCTTAAACCATTAGACAATGGGGCGTTGTTTTATTTGTAAATAGTTAAAGGTTATTAATTAATACTAAATTATTAATATTAGTGGGTGTGTGAAGATAGATAGATAGACATCCTTTATTGCACAGAAAGAATACAAAATATGTGTGTGTACATAGTTTCTTCTTAAAATAGGATAACATTATTGTATCTTTTATTATTTATTTTAATAAATGATTCCATCACATGTACTTTGTTGTTTTTTTCATTCCTTATGTACTGCTCTCCTGTTAATTAGTATGTTAATCGCATGAGTGTTAACAGGGCTTTTGGAACAGTGGTAGTGAACGATGGCTTTGGTTCAAGGGTTGCTGGTTCGATCCCCATACAGTACAAACATTTGTGTGCATGTACATGTCTGTTTGTATTGGTCTGGGTGTTTTCTATGCATTAGTATGTTTTTACAAAAGAAAAGTATTATATGTATATATTTGTAATCCCACTGTGGACTATTATATCCGTAACACGGGTGCTTGAGCTACCTATCTCGGAGTCAGATCAATGTACATATGTGATGTTGTGAAATATTCTATGGGATATATTGAAATTCACTAACTAATAGTGGAGCAAATGTATTAAACCAGTTAAACATAAGTTTAACTGGTTGGTACTGTGTAATCTTTAATGGATATCCAAAATTACCCCAAAATTGTAAAATTTATAAGTAGATAACTAGGTACTTAAATAGTTATGTAGGAACCTAACACAAAGGTAAGTAGGTAGGTATACCTACTTTTTAAGGAAAGAGAAAACTTATTACGTATACTTGTAATGTAGACAAAGTAGGAACTTGGGCAAAATTATTGCCTCTTGTAATAGTTGTAATACATAATTGAGGCTTGCAAATGGTTAAAACCCTCAAAATGTATTTCACTTTGTACTTTGGTGGATTAATACCTAATTGAATCAAAAGCCTATATAAATAATACCTAATTAAACCATCAAAAGTTTCAAACTTTTGAACTGTTAAGATTAAGTTTGAAGAATACAATGTACTTAGTCGCAGAAAAAGACTAATTACTTAGTGAATCTAGTTTATCTATAAGAAGCCTACACCACTAGGTAGGTACTTAGTATACTTACTTACTTAAATCTGCATAAATCATTGAACTATACCATACATATTCTCACTGGCATAAATCTACAAAAATTTTCAGTAAGTAGGTAAATAGGCACTTAATGTAAATTAATTTACATATTTAAACGTAAGTACTGAGATTCATACATTAAAACTTTGATTAAGCATTAAAAGTACCTAAGTACTCTATGTATTCATAATCATCTATATAGGTATAGCAATTTCAACATTTTATACCAAGAAACTCCGCTTTAAACTAATCTTTATTGATATGTAAGTCATTGGACCTTATTTACAAAGACATAAAGATCCTTTTTTAATATCCATAAATCCATTCAACCGAACCAAAACACCTTTCGAGCTATCGTGAATTTTGACATAAAGACGCGAGACAAGAAATGTCAAATTCGATATTTTGGTTGAGCATTGGCGTCTTCAAATTAGGGTTTGAGGCGAGATGTGTCAAAAGAGTTTCGGTTGAGTTCAACCGACGCAATGTTCACTTCAAATTAGGAAACGTCGTCAAATACGTTTGGTTGAGTCTCAAAGTTAACTTCAAATTAGACCCCCAGTTTTGACGCCCGATTTGGTGTAGTGGTTAAAAAGTTGACTTTTACGCCAGAGGTTCGATCCCCACATAGCACAAACATTTGTATGCATGAACATGTTTGTTTATATTAGTCTGAATGTTTAAAATGTATTTATTTAAGTATAATTATTGGTTTTGACATTTGTAACACAAGTGCTTGAGCTACTTGTCACGGAGTCAAATCAATACGACACGAGTGATCTTGACAGATATTTATTTGGTTATTTATATTCGTTAAGTATATTAGGTACGTACGAAAATCAGGAAATTATTGAAATAGACAAGGTCAGGTCACCTACAGTGCTCTTTAGATAGCCGCTGCAGGGTTTAGGAGTTTTAAAAAGGGTTATCAAAATATCTTTATTTTTTCAATCCACTTGCGCACTTGAGCACTTGCGCCAAAAAGGAAAGACGTGTTCTTGTTGCTCTTCAAATTTTTATTTTAAACCAGTGGAGAAAACTATCGGAAGAAGAAGAGAGTGCAATTATTGTGTAGCTAACAATTTCGTGCATCGTTCAATACATAAAATCCTGAAAAAAATATATATTTCATACCATAAAGTAGCTGTGATCGACGGTATAAGTACAGTGGCTAGTGTCAGTGAATGTAAATAAATTCTCTATCACCCACCACACTGATAAAGCTAACTCTTACATGTAATAAGAGTTCATCAAATTCACCGTGGAGCGTAAGAGCCAGCTGGCCCGGTGGTTACTACGGCGGTCCGCTCACCACTTAGCTTAGGTGACGCCGGTTCAAACCCCGTGATTCGAAGAATAGATATTGCTTTTTATTTGTTGTTTTTGAATTTATTATACTTCTCCTACTATTTACCCTTTGATTTTTCGAGAAATTTGTTTGTGGGAAAATGTCGCATAACATGACCATCGGTCGCGAGAGGGCGCCACTAGTTGGAGAATTGCCTGTTTGCGCGGGCTGCCGGCGGAACATAACAGACCGACGATACTTGCGTTGCAGACAGTGTTCTCAATACTGGGACATTGACTGTGGTAATGTCCCTGAATGCCGGTTCTTCAACACCATGACTATGGAACACAAAAGCAAGTGGATTTGTCCAGAGTGCACATGCAATCAACGCCGAATGGGGGACAATTCCGAGACACCAGTCAAGGCATCGGCGGATGCACTGGGGCATGACAATATAACAATGCGCCGCAATACTGTCACCAGAGACCCGATAGAATGCATGGACGAATCCGTCATGTCTCTGGATATGAGCCACATACGGGAGGAAGATTCAACTATTCCGGCGGCCGAGACAGCGCAGCTGACGGGCGTGATCGCCGGGCATGCACCAACACTCCCTCCTAACGACGATGCGACAGTGCGAATCATCAACGAGATCCGAGCTTTTAAGGAGGAGATGCGGGAGGAACAAAAAGCTACACGAGCTCAGATTGCCATGCTCAACAACAACATGCTGCAGCTAACAGGCAGACTGGCGCGCTGCGAGGAACATGTCAGTAGTCTGGAGGAACGGGTCAGGGCTGTCGAACAACAGACAAGCCATAATCGCGAACTTGCCACAGCCCGCTTCGACGATTTCGAACGCAGGCTCGAAGCGGTTGGGACCCTACAGGCGGACACGGGTTCAGGTGGCGGGACGACGGTGATGGTCGCAGAGCTGGAGCGTACCGTGTCAGATCTTAAGCTCCAACTAAATGACAGGGACCAGGAAGCGCTACTCTCGGATCTGGAGATCGGTCACCTGCCAGAGGCAAAAGGGGAGAACGTCGTCCACAGCGTGATGGTGCTCGCCGGCCGTTTGGGGGTCACTCTGGAGGAGCGGGATATTGTGTTCGTCGAGCGCGTAGGCGCGCCCCCGGCTGAAGGCGAGCGCGCACGCCGCATCGTGGTGCGGCTGGCGCGCCGCCAGCTCCGGGACCAGCTGCTGCAGGCTGCGCGCGCGCGCCGCACGGTGACGGCGGAGAGCGGAGGAAGAGTATTTATCAACGAGCGCTTAACCCGCTCGAACCGCCTACTCTTCCACCGGGCACGAGAGGAGTGCCGCCGACTGCAGTGGCGCTACTCGTGGACAAGGAGGGGCCGCATATTCGTACGCAAAGCTGACGGTGCTCAGGTCTTCCAGCTGCGTTCGCCTTGATGACGTACCCAGAGTGTTTGGCTTGGTACACGTAGCATGACTCGGCTTCTGTAAAAGTAAAAACATATTTTCTCAATCTAATGTTGATCATCAAAATAATAAAAGCTACAAAGTGCATTACAAGCCAAACAGACTCCTCACCTTAATCTTATATTACTTTTTGTCCAAATTGTTTCTCCTCTTTCAATTCAGTTGCTCAACTAGGGCAGGAAGGATAAATTTAATCATTTATTTAATTCTATTATTTTATTTACACACAACACATCATATTTATTTTTTGGTTTTATACTTATCAATACTAACATCACACATAATAATATTATTTACACATTTCATGATTGGCATGACAAAATACTACATAATCATTACAAATTATATAACCAGCAACTCAATCTCCTGTGATGAAATGATTTACACCCACTCTGCTCATAGGTGTTTCAGCACACAACACAAGTCACAGGCCTTGGGCTAAAGAACTTGTCTGTGGGGTTATATAATGCCGGATCGCTGAGTACAAAGCACGAGGAGTTTCTGGTAGCTGCAGGTGAGTTAGCACCGGATATATTGGCCATCAATGAGACTTGGCTGAGGGAGGGAGAAGAGGATAGAGCTCCCAGACTGCCTGGTTATCGGTTCAGACACAAACCTAGACCAAGCAATATAAGGGGGGGCCGTGGGGGAGGTGTGGCATTCTATATTAGGAAAGGTTTTAGTATAAAAATGTGCCCTCATCCAAACACTGAACCATCTGTTGAGCAGATGTGGATTACAATTCGGATAAATAACAGAAATATACTAGTAGGTACTGCATACAGGCCCCCATGGCAGGACACCAACTTATTCCTTGATGCCATTACAGAATCTCTTACCTCCTTTACTGGATATGACGGAGTTGTGTTGACAGGTGACTTCAACATTAATCTCTTAGATACAGGAAGTATCAAGTATAAGGAGTTCACACTTTGCTTTGCACAGCCTTGGACTAAAACAACTAGTGACAGAACCTACACATCACACCAATCATAGTAGTACTTTGATTGATGTCATTTGTACTGATGTGAGTGACTGTGGTGTCTTGGTGAAGCACTCTCCTGAACTGGGTGGGCACGCAATACTAGTGGCTGAACTTAAGGTGAGGAAGAGAAAAGCTGATCCTGTATGGGTCACATACAGGCCGTTCAAGGATATTTTAATGGAGCAATTCAACTCGGATCTCTGTGCCATCAATTGGTCAAACTTCTACAAACTGGAGGGAGTGAATGAGATGGTTGCAGCCTTGTCCGATTGCATCAGGGGTCTAATGGACCTTCATGCCCCGTTGAGGACGAGGAAATTCAGACATCCTCCGCATCCCTGGATTACAGACACCATCAAGGATATGATGCGCCTTAGAGATGATCAACATAAACAGTACAAAAAATTCAAAACCGAGGCCTTAGGAGACAGCTATAGACAACTTAAAAAAATGGTATCACAGTCGATTGAGAGAGAAAAAGCTTGCTTTTTCTCTCAACATATCAACAACAATGTCCATAATCCTAAACCTCTATGGCAAAACCTTAAGAAAGTACTTGCACCTCACAGCCAGGACTCCGCAGACCTACCGCACATGCTACAGGACCCAGATGCAATTAACTCCCACTTTCTTAATCTGCCCGGTGAAGACTCTGTTTCGATCTCTCAACTATCTTATTTTGAGCACCACAGATACAATGATAGGGCAGTCTTCACTTTACATACTGTTAGCTCTGATGTGGTTCTCAAAACTATCAAGAAGCTCAAGTCGAATGCGCAGGGCAATGACGGCATAACTCTTGATAAATAATAAATAAATAAATCATTTATTTCTCGTCACAAATAGGTCTTAAGGGCTAGGAATTAGTTGCTAATTTTAGATGCAACCCGTATTTGTGAGACTGGTGCCTGATATAGGTTTCAAAAAGAACCTGTAATTACAGGACACCAGGCCCCTTCATTTAGGTCCGCATATACTAAAAACATCCTAATATCTTGTTACCTAAGAGCAGAGCATCTAAACAATTTTATGGAGATACTTCAAAATATAATAAAAAAGTAAAACTACGTAATTTATAAATAAAAAAAAATATAAAAAAAAGTTGTACTTTGTATAATGTTTCTTGTGAGTGTAAATATGGTGTGTTAAAATTGCATGTAAAGTGTGTAAGTATGATATTGTAAGTGTGTATAAATTCATTAAGAAGGGAGGGTAGGTAAATCACTCGGTGACCAAAAAGCAGGACATGATAATATTTATTAAATTAATTGGACCAGTAAAGACTCTGTGGATTCGTAGTCCAAGGATTTGAGGTAATTACTAACAGTATATTTGCAGCAAGTTTTGGTAAGGGGGTAGATTTCAAGTGAGGCATTAAGTTTGTTATATAAATATGTTCCGAGAAAAATAAAGAAATTATGAGATTTTGATGTTTTAAATGTTCGACCTGGACAGACAGTGCCTTTCCTACGTTTATCCTGAACTAATGTGGCGTCATATTGTATTTGTGTATGTTTTTTTAGTATGGTTTGCAGAATAAAGGTTTGGCGCACCGTTAGGACGTCCCAGTATTTGTAAAGGTCAGCAGTAGGGAATCGAAAAGGAAGCCCAGCTGCCACCTTTAATATGGCTCGTTGAGCTCTTTCGATCTCTATAAGATGTGTCTTAGCCACACCTCCCCAAGACGTAATACAGTACTCGACAAGAGATTGGCATAAGGCATAGTAAACCATCCTGATTACCTGACGATTGGCAACATGTTTAAGCGTCTTGAAAATATATATAAGTTTGCGCAGTCTTTGTACAAGTGCTGAAATATGGGGTTTGAAGGTCATTGTTTGATCAATCATGACTCCTAAGTATTTTATACGGTCCACCCTTTCAAGAGAGGGGCAATAGCAATCCCTCAAGTCCGGTTCACATTCGTGAGCTATTAGATGAAGCGATGGTGGTGGTAGCAGGTTTATTCTCAAGGCAAAAGAAATATATTTCGTTTTGGTGACATTTAAAGTCAAGACATTACTCTTCAGCCACCCGAACACCCTGTCGCAGCCCAACTGCGCTCGATTGAAAGTCTCACCCCAAGTATCCCCAGTGAAAAAAAGTGCAGTATCATCAGCAAACGTTATGATTTTTCCACCATGTAGCTGAAGCCGACACAGCTCATTAATGTACACCAAAAACAAAGTTGGACCGTTTATACTTCCCTGTGGTATACCAAATGTAATATCTGCTTCATCACTCGTCCATTGGTCAATTTTAACTATTTGGGTCCTATTTTCCAGGTAGCTAGTGTACAACTTCAAAGGGAGACCTCTTACTCCAATTCTTTCCAATTTAGACAGAAGGCGAGGGATTGAGACCGTGTCGAACGCTTTTGCTAGATCCAAGAACACTGTAACACATTTTTTCCCTTCATCCAGTGAGGCGATAATTGAGCAGATCAACTCATGTACCGCATCACCGGTTGACTTTTTTGGCCGGAAACCATACTGTGAAGATGATAAAAGATTGTTTGTCTCTAAAAAATTACTTAGCTGTTCATTCATTCGTCGTTCAATGATCTTGGATAGGGCAGGCAATAATGATATAGGTCTATAATTGTCGACACGGTTCTTTTCTCCTCCCTTGTGTAAGGGTTTTATTAGCGCTGTCTTGAAAGCTGTAGGGAAAACTCCGGTCGATATGGCGAGATTAACAATATGCGTGATAGGTGTTACAAGGAATTCGGCATAGCGCTTGATAATTTTACTTGATATTGAATCAATTCCCATCGCACATTTATCTTTTAGCCCTGAAATGAGATGATGGATCTCCTCCTCGCTAGCCGGGGTCAATACAAATGAATTTGAAGGTGAGATGTGTGGAAAGACATCATCTTTGTCTTCAGTTTGAAGACAAGGAGTCATGTTCTCGGCTAGTTTTTTACCTATACCAGCAAAGTAGTTGTTCACTTTATTGATGCTTTGTTTAGGAATTTTCGCATCGATTAGAGTCGCTGATGGATCAACAACTTGGCTGGAGCTGCTTATACTTTTGATAACTCCCCACAACTTCTTTTTATCGTTATGAGCTTCCTTAATCAATCTGCTTTCATAAGTCCGTTTGGCTTTTTTCAAGACAGCAGAGCAAAAATTCCGATAGCGCTTGTAGGTGATTCTAATAACCTCATTGTCAGGAAATCTCTTAGTCTTCCTGTGCAGATTATCTCTGTTTCTCATGCAACGTATGAGCCCCCTGGTTATCCAAGGCTTCTTAACTCGCTTCTTCTTTGTAAAGTTGTCCAGTGAAAGGCTCTTTGAAATGGCTAGAGATATTTTTTCAATCAAGAGGTTAGTAGCCAAGTTGATTTCGGAACAATTAAGAACTGGAAGAAAATTTGCGTCCCGAATTGCTATGTCTAATTGGTCAAAGTTAACTCTGGGTCCTGTTTTAATATTTCCTACAAGGTTCGTTTTTAATGTTAGACTAATACCAACACAGTCGTGGTCAGTAATTGAGGAATCAAATACTATGCACGTGGCTTTCAACTTAGTTTTGAGCATGATGTGGTCTAGACAAGTTCGCCCATGAGTAGGTATGGTGTGAGCAGGCAGCATAGCGTGACTTGCAAAAATATTCAGGTAATCAGGCGCTCTTCTATCAGTTCCGTCAGGTGAAATATCTACTTATATTAATATCGCCGCAAAAGATAATGTTCTTAAAGTTGTTTAATTTTTGGAGTAATAGATCGATTGAGTTTATGAAGTTGAGAGTGTTAGAAATACTTGGAGAACGGTATATACCAATAATACAAGTATCATTAGATAATTTAAATACTAAACAGTTTGCATCTTCGATCTGCGGTTCTTCAAAGGTACCTCTGAAATTTTTATTGATGTAAATGACAACTCCCTCATTTTGAGTTTTGTGCCTCGTAGTAGCAGCGTAGTTGTAGTTTGGGAGATCTGGCAAATAGTCAGTCGAAGACAACCAACATTCGGACAAAATAATGACGTCCCACAATACCTCAGAGCGCTGTAGGAGTGTAGTAAAGCTAGGCATATTGCAGTTAATACTACGAATATTTTGAGATATTATATTAAGAGTACGATTACCAGAGTTAATTTGGTATTTTGTATCATCCACACCGCATGTAACCACTCGAGCAATTGAAAAAGAGTCCAATTCTGAGCCTATCGCTTCAATGCTATTCATATTTGTTATAATATATGTAAATATATAGGTAAAGTATAATAAGTACAGTCACGGTACCCACGTGACAGATTGTGATTGGAGAAAAATGATAAGCTCAATGAGTTCAGACTCGCCTTCCTTAATATATTTATGTTTGTTGATGAGGTGTATGATGTAGTAAGGATAGTGGTACAGTGTTTGGTGTTATATGTGAGAAAATAAGTGTTGTGTGTAATTTGTGTGTTAGAAAATGTACAACTCAAAGAATAAAATGAGAATAATATGTATTTAAAATAACTTCGGACATACAAAATTAAGAACGAGCTTGCTAGCAGATATTGGGGATAAGATATAACTTTTATAAGTAATACGACAACGAGAAACAAGAAAAGTCGCTCTAGTCACGAAATCAGTTGAAGTAGTTCGGGCTCTTCGTTGACGCGAACAGGTGGAGAAGACTCTTCCTTCTTGACATAAACTCGACCGTATGATGTCCAGGAGGCGACAAGTTTTTTATTCTTAACATGTTCTCTTGCTATAAAGAAAAGACGTTTGGATTTACTTGTCAAGCATTCTGATAAGTATATTGTGGATCGGGGTCCAGGTAGGTTTATGTTCTCAGAATGAAGTGGGGCCTCTTTACGTTCACGCTTTTCCTTATTGTATGTTTTGAACTGGGATATTATCTTTTCTTGACGTATTGCAGTGGTAAACTCAGCGATTATTGTGTCTGGCTTGGGTCTATATACATTCTTAATTTCATCTTCTTTAATAGGTTTTTCTAATCCTATTGATGAACACAAGTTCTGTACTATGTTTAAAAGTACATCCTTGTTTTCATCCTTCTGTTTTTTGATGTTACGTATTTCCAAAATAGAACAATTTTTATTTCTCTCGAGTACATCAATTTTTCTTTCCATGTCAGAAATCTTATTTTTATATTCTTGATTCTGTTGCTCTAAGGTGTTTACCTTCGCTAACAATATCTCTTGTTGACCAGCCATTTTCTGAACAGATTTTTGTATTTCATTGTTTTGTGCCACCAAAGTCAGTATAGCATTGTTTATTATTTCCAGTTTGCTATCCTGCTCTGACTTCATATCTTCTATTATGCATTTAATTTCTGAGTTACTTGTAGAAGGCAACTCTCCTATGTTACGTTTCTGACGTTTGGTAATGTTGAAGTAGTTCTCCTCTAACGTCGAGTTATTACTTGTTATATTTAACGCCGAGTCAGAATTATAATGTCCATTATTACTTTGAAGCGGCTGTAGAAGACTATGTGGCTCAGGAGGCGATCTTTGTACTGACATTATGATTGTCTTAGTGTGTCGACAATGTAAAAAAAATGAAAAAAGTGTAATTTTGTTGTGAGTCTGTGCGAGATTCGAACCAGGGGTAAGTCGCTACCCAGGCGGATAACTTGACCGATGCGCCACGGAGACTAATGGTCAAGCGACGAATCTAAAGTAGCCTTTCTTTTATTAAGCGTAGTGGAGATGTTTTATCGACACTACTGTTTCAAGGTCAACCACTTGTCACCGAGTTCGTAACACAGACACGACACTGTTAATATTTAACGGCACGTTTTAAATATTGATTATTGAATAATTAGACACTTATTGTGTAGATTTTGAATATTAATTTTTGCACTGTTAACGTCCAAGATGATTATTTCACAATTTCGAAAGTTATTTGTCTTTAATAGTCACTTTTTCCGAGTGATTTGGAATAAAATACAGGAGCTGTTATAAACACGTCTGCACTGCTTGACATCCAGGCGGGGGGGGGGATATGGTGCTATTGACTCTGCCTCATTCACTAGACATTATTACTGCCATAGTCAATAAATCCATACAGGACAGAGCATTTCCTGAGTACTGGAAAACTGCCATCATCAAGCCTCTGCCAAAAACTGTGAATCCAACAACAGTACAGGAACTAAGGCCCATCAGTATACTGCCTTGCTTATCAAAAATCTTAGAAAAAGTAGTGAGCGAACAACTAACCAAGTATCTCGAAGAGCACAACATACTGCCACACTATCAATCTGGCTTCCGCAGAGGTTATGGAGCGGCAACTGCTCTTGCTGATGCGGTTGACAATCTTTTATCAGCCCAGGATCAGGGGAAGTTATCCTTTCTGTTGCTCCTCGACTTCTCGCGTGCCTTTGACTCGCTCAGTATACCGCTGCTTCTGGCTAAATTGTCTTATTACGGGCTGGACTCATCCTCCGTTAAATGGTTCCATAGCTACCTCACCCATCGACAGCAGTGTGTAGAACTGAAACAGGTGAATGGTACTGTGATGAGATCTCAATTGAGGCCAGTGAATCGTGGTGTTCCCCAGGGATCAATATTAGGACCAATCCTCTACATTTTATATAGTGCTGACATAGTAAGGTGCATCCATCTTTGCCATTACCACTTATATGCAGACAACCTACAGCTGTATCTTCCTTTTAAGTTCCCCAGCTGTAATGAGGCTGTTACCACCCTCAATGATGAGTTAAGCAGAATCTCGGACTGGTGCGCCAAAAATTCTCTTGTCTTAAACCCGGGAAAGTCAAAACTTTTATTAATGGGAACACCAAAAAATGTAGCACGCTTTAATAATATTAGTTTAAATGTTGTTATTGATGGGGAAAAGATTGAGAGAGTTGATAGAGCCAGAAATCTCGGCCTTATATTTGACAGCCACCTTCGTTTCGAGACCCATATTGCGGAGTGCACAAGAAACTGTTTATACAGATTGAAGCTGCTTTACAACCTCAGGCCATATTTGAACGAAAGGTTGAGGGTCATGCTATGCGAGTCACTGGTACTCAGTAAGCTTAATTACTGCGATACAGTATATGGGCCATGCCTCCTGGCAAGATCGGCGAAGCTTGTGCAGAGAGTGCAGAACGCATGTGCTCGTTTCTGTTTCAGAGTACCGCCACGATCACATGTTACACCATTTATTAACACTGCTAATATGATCAAAATGGAAGCAAGAAGAAAACTGCACCTGGCAACCATGCTGTTTGGAATCATCACATCTCGTACACCAAAATATCTCTACGACAAGCTAGTGTGGGCCCAAGATCATTGCAGATATCAAAGGAGGGCATGCACCCCTGTCCTGTCCACTCCTCGGCATCGTTCCATGGCATTTCGTGGCTCCTTCAGGTTTGCTTCTAGTAAAGCTTGGAATGATCTTTTGCCGCCGTTGCGCGCCCTAAAAGTTAAAAATACGTTTAAAGAAAAATTAAAACAGCACCTACTACTTATGCAAAAAAATATTGGTGGGCAGTTGCTCACCCATGGGTTATGCGCGACTAGCATGCAGACTGCAGTAGGATCATCCCGTATCTGACGGTGCTCCCTCAATCCTCCACCAGATCCATACTCGGCATTATCTCAAGATGATACTTGGATTTGGTAGTATCATCAATGGGTGCCTAAATCTTTGCGGTAATGACACGCCCCGAAAGTCAGCAAAAATCCTGTTTGCATTAAATGGACATTGAGCGCACTGTTCGCTAAATAGTTGGGAATAATATGTACCCTGTACCCTAATCTATAATAGTTAGGTAACCTAAAATCGCCAATCTGTCAATTCGCCATCGCCACGTTACCTGACACACCCAGATGACACATCATAACTTCTTGTTCTTTTTTTTTTTTTTTTTCATACAAGTGAATAGGGTAATAGGGCTTTAGTTAGGGTGATGCCTTCCTGCAATGGACAGCTGACTGAACGAGGATGAGGATTATGGAATCTACACTAATATTATAAAGAGGAAATATTTGTATTTTTGTATGTTTGTAATGTATAAACTCAAAAGCTACGGGACCGATTGCAATAGTTTTTGCACCATTGGAAGGCTGCATTGTACAGAAGTAACATAGGCTATATTTTGTCCTGATACGGGAAGTGGTTCCCTCGGGACGCGGGTGAAACCGCGTGAAACAGCTAGTGAATTATATGACAATGTCAATAAAGTCATTAAAGTTAATGATGGTGCCACTTACGTCGTAGGGCTAGGGCACCCATTGGTTATGGAACTTGATTGTTGTTTCAGTATCTTCTCCTTAGTCTGTGATTGTTTGTTGGACTTCTCGCTCACAACTGATTGCGCGCGAAAATTAGAAATGTAAGGGAGAGGAAAATAGAAATAATAATTATTCGTTTTGTCTGTCTAGTTTGTTATTATTTATCTTAATTTTAGTTAGTTGCACATTGTTATCATTTGTCCTATTTTTTTTTTATACATGTATATATATGTATATCAGCGGTTTTTCTTCCACTCTTTTATCTTTCTTTCTCTTTACTGTTTTGCTTCATCATATTGTTTTGTATTTATTGTCTAAGCTACCCCAGTGATGCGTGTCTGTCCTGGGCATTGCGTAATAATTATTTTCCCTCTTATTTTTTTTTTTTTTTTTTTTCTTCGTACGCTCAAGGTTCGAGACAGACTCGCAACACACGGGTTACCCGCTGAAAACCAGCGTCGTGGCGTAGCAAACCTATTGTTACGACACGGCATTATGCTGAGCGGGCGCCTCTTTCGGCACACGATACTATGTGTTTTTATCCTGCATCTCTATTATATTATGCTATATTTAAATTGTGTTATTATTGTCTGTGTATGTACGTGTGTCGAAATAAATGTTATATTCATTCATTCATTCATTCAATCCGACCCACCGTTAACGAGATATTACGATTCTTATATATTTTTCTTCCTTTTGTACCGCATACATTAATACATAATTATTTTTAATACTTCAGATTTAATGCAACACTAGGAGGATTCGAGAAGGTTGAGGACAACTGAACAGCGTTGGTCTTCAACCATGCCGCGTGAGCGTGATAAAGAATCTCAGCACCGCGCCAGATGCAATTCTCGTGGTGATACCGAAACGCAACAGACATAGCCGAAGCCCGACCCAAAGCCCGAAGTCGACTATGAAGCAGAAGCCGATCGCATGTTGCCCTGGGTACACATTGCCGCCTTGAGTGTGAATGAAAATGAGTCTGATAATGCTAGTTGTCACAGTGATGATAAGCGATAAGTAGATTCCTAGTGTAGTAGATTTGTTTATGTTTATTTGATAAAATCGATGTCCGGTTATATACAACAACAAATTGTTATTTTCGAAATATTTTATGATTTTTACTTATTTAATTACTATAGCTATATTTACAATTTTTTTTTATAAATTAATAAGTTATTACGTAGAATTATAATTTACAGTAATGATTCTATTAGTTCAGTGTTTTCCAAAAAAATATCTGAAATGAAATTTAATGATCTAAAAGACCATGTGATTGGTCGATATAAAAAAGATACCTTAGGCTATTATGTGATTAATTGGCCCTGGATTTCAGATACCTACTCATGTGATTGAGTAAGATATGCAGAAATATCATGTGATTGATATACCGTGAATATATGACTTATCATTAATGAAATATAGATAGACTATCATGCGATTGATATGTCTAAAGAATAACGATGTGAAATGGTAAACCATTGTAAATGATTAGATCAAGCTTGTATGATTAGTTACTTTAGTTAAGTTAGTGTGCTCGATATTGTCAAATGAAATCTATTGAAATCTCCTTCATAGTAATATCATGTGATTGATATACTGTGAATATGTGACTTATAATTAATGAAATTAATATAGATAGACTATCATGCGATTGATATGTCTAAAGAATAACGATGTGAAATTGTAAACCACTGTAAATGATTACTTTAGTTACGTTAGATTGCTTGATATTGTGATACTCAGTTACAGTGTTAAAATCAAAGTTAATTTGTAATGTGTGAATTATTGTTCATGTAATTTGATTCTCTTTAGAAGTAGTCTGGATATCAATTGGCCGAGTGTTAGGTTCATTCTGATTACATGTATGGGGACATACATGCGGTCAGGATGGACGAGTGTTAGGTTTGTTATAATATTACGGTTATTTCATTAATATAATTATTGTGTTTAATTTAAAAAATATATGTATATATTAATTTAATTATAAAATCGATAAAGTAATCGATACAAAAAAAGGTAGTGACAGACGGCCATATTGAATGGGCAGTTTTTGGTTTTGAGCGGCGAGCAGTGCAGTTGTCCAAGATAAGTATATTTGTAACTGTGCATTAAGTAACTGTAAGACAGACAATATACCAACGGATATTCATCCTACATTGTGTTTTATTACATAGTGACGGCTAAAGGTGTCTTGGCCGCAGCGGGAGAAATGAGACCCAACACAGACGGTTGAAATCTGTTTATTGTTAGAAAGTAAATAGTTTTTACATTGTCTATGTTATTATCAGATTCAAATGTATATGTTGGTGTCGTCGGTGTGGAGAGCCGACGGTGCAAGAAGACAGTCCATCGGTCAGGCGCGCTGCGTGTAGGTAAATTTTTTTATAAAATATTTTTTTCTGAAAAGCTATAGGTACTACTTACATGTAAAGTAAAGTGTCAGCCTATTATATACTGTCCCACTGCCAGGCAAAGGCCTCCATCATAGAAAACAAGTCATAGCTACTATGATGGGAGTAGGCTTAATCACCACGCTTGCCTAATGCGGATTGTTGATCACAAACCCGAGTTATGTTTGAAAAATTCGAAACATACTTATTGCTCGACCCGGGAATCGAATCTAGGACCCCGAGATCACGGCTCGGTACGTACTAAAACCACAAGACCAATAGGGCGTTTGCATGTGATTAATTAAAGGGTAACATAGCATAAAGAGTTACTTTGAAAATTAAAAAAATAGTACCATGGAAAATACAACTTCTAAGAAAATCGCCATACAAAATGGCAATTTCATGCTTTAACCCCTAATATACTCGTATATATTTTAATACTTTTATTTTGTAAAAACATACTTATAATATCTACATAGAAAAATCCAGGCTAATACGTGATGAATTAACTTTATTATATAGGTATAGACCAAGAAAACAGTATGAATTATGTGCTAGCGAGGTCCTTGTCAGCGGAACCATACCTACTATGTACTTTCTTCGCTTATCCTTTTCTAACTCGGGAATGTAAGGTAACTGAGAGTGTTTTTTTGAGGACTGTTCGCAGAATAAAAGTTTGTCTTACTGTAAGTACATTCCTGTCTCTATATAGTGCAACAGTAGGATGTCGGAATGGAAGCCCTGCCGAAACCTTGCGCAGGACGCGTTCAGCTTTCTCCACAACTAACATGTGTGTTTTGGCAGCACCTCCCCACACAGTGATGCAGTATTCCAGGATTGAGTGACGCAAAGCGTAGTAAACAGTTTTGATCGTTGAACGATCCGCTATGTGCCTTAGCGTTTTAAAGACTTAGATCAGTTTACGTAGCCTGGATGCCAATATGTCGAGGTGAGGTTTGATCAAGGAGGATTTCAAGATATTTGACGCAGTCCGTCCTCTCTAGTGTGGGACATGAGCAAGATAAATCAGCTGATTGAATACTGCATGGATGGGCAGTCAGTGTATGTGCTCTAGTCGGTCCCAAGCTAGCTCTGAGACTAAATGCAACGTACTTAGTTTTAGTTATATTAAGCGTTAATATGTTGCATCTGAGCCATCTATGCAGAGTATTGCAGAGTATCAAAGTCAGAGTCAAACAACGCAATCAATGCTTGCGTCGACTACTACCTATAAACTGGAATTCAAGACCAAAAAAACTACTACAATGTTGCCATTGCAAAAAAATATCGTACAATAGTATATACCTATTTTATATAAACATACGCTGACATAATTTATCTATTTGTAATTTTAATTCTATAATTTAAAGAAGTCATTTTATTGATTTATTTTTAAATAAATACAAGACGCTTTAATAAAAACTTAATCATCTGTAATGTTTGGTAGAAAAGCGTGTGTTGAGCTTGTGTCACCTCAGGTGTAAATAACATTTAATACAACATTTGATTGAACTTACATGTTGTTGTATCATGCACTGAAGTGCCGCAAAGTGATATCTGGATTAATATAAGAATCTTTGAATTACATCATTTTAAACAACTTGCTTGGACCTAAAAGAGTCTTAAAACCTGCGATTTCGTTAAGAGTAGTCCAGGCAGAGTCCGTAAGTCGATTAAACGCTAAACGCCCACGTTTTATTGGGTGGCTGAGACTTTGACTGACTTATAATGTTGATTACCCACTTTGTCAAAATATCACTTGACAATTTTAATTACGAGCTATTTCGCTTAGTAACGCCTAAAATCTAAAACATGTGCAAAACTGGACGAATTAGTTACTGGAGTGGTGGAAAACTTTATTTTACAAGTGACCGACTCAAATTCCGTAGTCAGAGATTCTGTCATTCGTGATGGTGAAGATGAAGATAAATAAAAACAATTAATTAAATAATGGTTTTATTTAATATTCACACACTGTCTTATTAATATGCCACACTCTTGTGGGTGTTCATGGGTAATTTGTTTACGTTCTTTACAATAAAATTTTGTCAATTTTAGTCGAGTCAGTCGAGTTGAAAATAAAGTTTGTAATTAAGTTTCTATTTTTTGAGAAAATCCTTATCATGAATTGTGCCAGCCTATACTAAGAAATGAAGCATATAACAAAAAGGTTTTTTTGTGTTATGGCGTCTATCGAATATCGATTTAACTTTGCCAATGTCGAGTGATTAAAGAGACACGTGTTTGAAGACGAAATTGTCCGGTGTTTAGAGTTGGATCTCTTTAATTAATTGAGTTTAAATTATTGTTAGCAAAACCTGAAAACTTGATTTGACAATGACATAGGTAAGTGACATTGATAGATTTGACAGTGACGTATCTGTCGTAGTTTTTTTGGTCTTGAATTCCAGTTTCGAGTTAGTTGTGTTGTATAGTCCATTCAGTATGTGAAAGTGATGTGGACAGTTCTTTTTTGACATTAAAAGTGAGGCGCTCCTTTTAAACCTAACCGATATTCTTAAGAATCGAGAATATTTTCTTTAGAAATCTAATCGACTTTTGGTTTGGTTTTTAATTAATGCTAATCAACATTTTATCTTGGTAGGTTATTTAATAAATAGTTATGCTGCATGGTTATTTAGTAAATAGTATAAGTGTTTGGCGAGAGGTTGTAACCCCGAAATTGTTTAAACCAGATCCGCTTTAGTAGCTAAAAATTAAAATCGATTGGCGTCGCTAGTGTGCCCTACTTGTCACCTTAACAAACAGCAATGCAAGTCGATTGTTTCGTTTTATGAGACAAGTTATCCAGGAAAACTGATTCGTGGCTAATTAAGTTATTCTGAATATCTTTTAGGTGTGGTGGTAGTATGAAAGAAGTGCTATATTCATCATCATCTTAACGTTAAATACCGGTGGGTAGGCGCATCGCCTACTCCTGTATGGCGTGGACGGACTTGGTGGTTGTCTCACCCCTCGGTCAGTTTGTGGGCTAGCACGGCACGCACATAAGGGACCTACGCGGTGTGCCACCTATTTTTTTCTTCTAATTTTATCTATTTTGTCATCTCTATAACATAATTCTCTCCAGGCCCCTGACAGCTTTTTCCTCCTCTTGCCGCCAGGCGTCACTGTCGACATGTCCTGCGCCATTTTGTCTGGTGCCGCCATGTTTCTTGTTATGACAGTCAACTTAATGGGGTATGGGAAAAAAAATTAAACAGGTTCCAATTCGAAAACCGTTTCGAGGTATTTGTATTTTATAACATATTTTAATTTTTTTTAAATTTAAAACTACTAGATCAAGATCAATATTTTCAATAAAATAGCGTTGACCTTCATTTGACCCTAGAAACGCTTGCTATTCAGACAGGTTGTATTTAGAAGATTTACATTTAGGTGACAAACAAGTCTCAGTGACTTATTCACCCGGACCAAGTAACAGATGGCGCTAGTTTTACGTTCTTTGCAGAGTGACACCAAAACTAAGACTTATGTTAAGACTTTACCGTTATGTTACCAGATAGTGATTTAAAAATTCCCCGATCAAAAGGCATTTTTAGAAGTAAGTATGTTATTTTTTGTTACGAAATATTTCCCGTAAATTGGGGAAAATGACATATGGGAACACTAAGCGCATTTATGACGTCACAAATACGCTTCGGATTCAAAATGATTGAAAATTTATGAAAAAATAACTACCTACTATTTTACAAAAATATTTAAATTAGTTACTTAAAATAGTAAAAGGCATTGGAAAAAAATATCAAAACCATACTTAAAAATTTGTTTCCATAGCCCATTCAGTCAATTGTCAAAAAAATTTACCCAGTAATTTTGAACTATTTTTAATTATTGTTTATTTTCCTGTTAATGTATTTTCTCGTGAATTTGCTGAAGTGCCTATTTAAGTTACTGAGATGTTGTTTTTGAAACGATCAAAATTTTGGTCGCCTTCCCTTTCGGTTGATTAAAGACGCTTGTGGAATGTAAATACTTTGTGCGCCCTCCCTTTTGGTTGAGTAATTCAAGAACAGTGTCCTCCTCCTGCACAACATCCAAGGTGGAAGATACAGTAGGTGATCGTGAAACACTCGATCGGGGGGATTCATTGAGGTAAGATGCGGGGGAGGATGGAAGCTAATTTAGTTAGGTGTTATTCTATCGGCTTATGGTGATTGTGTTATAGTGGTTCCTCCTTTCCTTGTATTAAAAATGAGACAACGATAATACACAATTGGGTAAAAATTATAAATACAATTTAAAGAGGTGCAATAGAAGAAAAAAATGTTACAATATAGGGTGTATCGCAGCTAGAAAAAAAATTAAAAAAAAAATTGAAGGAGATCTAAAATAAATAAAAAAAATTTTGATCTCCAGATATTTTATGTTCTTTGTTAATTGTTGTTTTATTTTTTCCAAAAAATTAAAGTATAAGTTGGTCTAGCCATTACATTATTTGAATTTCGTACTGAAGACATAATTAATTATTCATATTGTCATGGTGAGACCATTAAAATATTTTCAGTTAGGAGTAGTAATTACTTTCTCTCTCACTATGATAATATATGGGTACAGCACAAGTGTCGATATCGATATGCCCAAGACCATTATTCGGGTCTGTTTACGACTTAAATACTCAATCTTCAGTCCTGACATGTTTACCTGTCTCATACAATTCTGTTTTACATGATTTCAGAGCCAGCCAAAGAGATATTCGCAAGGGAGCTGGTCCTGACGGTATTCCCCCAAAAATTATTAAATGTTGTGCAGAGGAATTGTCTTTGCCTTTAACTATTCTGTATAATAAGTCTGTGTCGTCTGGTAAGTTTCCTTCTCGCTGGAAGTTAGCTTTTATTATACCAATTCATAAGTCTGGAGATAAAAAGGTGTGCAATAATTATCGACCTATAAGTATTTTGTCCTCCTTTGCTAAACTCTTTGAATCACTGGCACACACTCATCTTTACGGTTATTTGAACAGATTTATATCAAGCAGACAGCACGGGTTTGTCAAGAAAAGATCCACGCTTAGTAATCTTTTAGAAGGTACTCGAACAAGTTGTAAGTATTCATTTTTAACCCCCGACGCTAAAACGACGGGGTTATAAGTTTGACGTGTCTGTGTGTGTGTGTGTGTGTGTGTGTGTGTGTGTGTGTGTGTGTGTGTGTGTGTGTGTGTGTGTGTGTGTGTGTGTGTCTGTCTATGGCATCGCAGCTCCCGAACAAATGAACCGATTTTGATTTTGTTATTTTTTGTTTGAAAGATGAATAAGGAGGGAGTGTTCTTAGCTATGTTGGATAAAAATCGATCCAAGATGGCCGCCGTCACAAAGATTTGGATTTTATGTTTTAACACTACTCCCACAGTATCGGTATCATCGGGCTTGAGTAGCAGATTATATTAATTGTGAAAAATTTCAAATCCAAGATGGCCGCCGTCAGAAAATGACAAATAACCTATTTGTTGTTCCAACTGCCTCAATATAGGTATCAAATGAAAGAGCTTTAGTTGTGTCGGGGGTTTTTAAAACTTCAATTTAATGAAACAAGAGGGTGCCAGGTTATTGATTGCACCCGGGCGCTTCTTGGGCTAGAGCCGCCCCCGTAGGCTCCATTCATAACAAAAAATATCATAAAAAAACCATACTGAACAACTATAATGAACCAAACCTGTTTGACATAGAGGTGAGATTTAATGGTCAAAAAATGCCAGTTTTGTATACTTTGATATGTAATTTCTTCAGCTTAAGGGGACGTGTAGGGCACACTACAGGTGTCTGAAGTTGAACACTCACTTGAACAGGTTTCGAAATGGGGTGTAAGGAACCTTGTTCAGTTCAATCCAACTAATACACAAGTGTGCGCATTCACTGCCAAAAAGGACCCCTTTATTATAGCTCCGCAGTTTCAGGCTTGTACTATACAAAGCCCGAGTACGGCCCCACGTGGAATACTGCTCCCATCTTTGGGCAGGAGCCCCTAAATATCAGTTAGACCCATTTGATACCTTGCAAAGACGAGCTGTCTGGGTTGTTGGGGATCCCGATCTCACCGACAAATTAGAGTCGTTGGAGGCGCGAAGAGACTTTGGCTCTCTTTGCCTCTTCTATAGGCTCTTCCATGGAGAGTGCTCTGAAGAGCTGTTTAATATCATACCAGGGTCACCATTTTACAACCGCACGACTAGACGACGTGGTAAACTCCACCCATACTATCTGGAACCAAACCCTTGTAGAACGCTCCGTTTCCAGCGCTCATTTTTCCCACGCTCGTGCAAACTTTAGAATGAGCTTCCAGCCATGTTCCCTGTTCGCTACGACATGTCCTTTTTTAAACGAGGTTTGAAAAGAGTTCTTCTCTCACGGTAGGCAGCGGCATGACTGTGCTCCGGCATTGTTGATGTCTATGAGCGGCGGTTACCATTTACCATTACCATCAGATGGGTTGCATGCTCGTCTGCCTATTATTCGTAATAAAAAAAAAACACTAGCGACGCCAATCGATTTTAATTTTTACCTACTAAACCGGGTCTATTTTAAACAATTTAATTGTTTAATATAGTTGTGTTTGCCTAGAGGCAAACGCTTATACTATTTATTAAATAACGATGCACAAATTGATTCACGCCAAAAGCGGCCACTATTGGCGTGAATCAATTTTTCGCGTACAAAAACGGACCCAACATTTGTGCATGGTTATTAAATAAATAGTTAAAGTGTTTGCCTATTGGCGTCGCTAGTGTGCCCTGCCCGTCACCTTAATGCTTAAGCCTCACTCACGGGCGTAGCCAAGATTTGTGGCCATTAAAAACTTTCTAGAGATGATTGTGATGGAGTCCGCGCCACGGAAGAAGTCCCGCGGAAAAACAACTAAAATTTACGATTCCTTGTGCACATACCACGGCACGTCTATCGTTACGCGGAATCTATGAATGGCGTGTTCAATCACTTTGACAGCGGGTTTGCATCTGTTAATAACATTGGAGAAGTAGTAAAACACAATAGACGGAGTGAGAGTAAAATATTTTCTTAATACTTTTGTTTTTTTTTCCGAATAAGCATAATTTACTTTTTATAGCATAATCTATTAGGGAATATGTTGAACTGAAGATCTCTAAATAATAAACATAATACAAAATAATTTGAATCTTGACTCTTTTTAATTAAAATGCTTATTCCACCTGGCAAAATACATACTTCAAATGATTGGAGTGCATTATGCAATGCTATACTAGGTATTCTGAAATCCAATCTTAATCCGATACTAAATCCACAGATCTGTTATATAGCGCTGTGATTCTCTACAAATTTGACGTTATACCATAGATTTATCCACGGATAAAGATTAGTCGAATAGGGCCTTAGACAACGACAGCTCGGAATTTCGTATAAGTAGGTACACTGATTTCATACAGAGATAAAATACTTTAAACTAAAATCTTTTTTCAACATATGAGAAAGCAATAAAGATATTGAATTTAATTGAATTGAGATATAATGAAGTAGATCATCATCAGCCCATGTAAGTCCCCACTGCTGGGGCACGGGCCTCCCTCAATCACATGAGGGGTAATTGCCATACTCACCACGCTTGGCAGACGGGTTGGCGAGGGTTTTGATATAAATGCAGAGTTTTCCTTCTCTGGGTGCTGATGATCATGCCAGCAGCTTTACCTTAGTCGCCTTTTACGACACCTCGGTAAGAGTGAGGGTGGCCTATTCTACTCTGCCGGGGACCACACGGCCAAATAATAGATAAATGAAGTAGATAATTTACTTTTATATATAAGAGAACAAATGGCAGACGGAGCAGACGGCACACCTGATAGTTATAGATTACCGCCTCCAAGGAATGGCTTCGCTATGGAGCCCATTCTAAAACCATGATCCAGGATTTGGAAAGTCTAGTAACTACAATCCCGGTTACATTCGGAATCATTATCTCAAATATTATTAGACTAATTCTCGTCACAAGTTATCCCTATATTAGACGTTATTGTAGCATTCTAATGGCGAATTTTATAAATTTTATTAGTTCTAAGTTTATATGTAACAGAGGCTGGTGCGAGCTCTCATTGATAATGGGAGGGCTATGCAAGATGGCAATATTGAAATTAGAGTCCACAAATCATAAAGCGAAGTCACTTTTAGATTCGGCGAACAAATATAATGTGATTCTACCACCGCAATCGGAAAGTTCTGAAGAGAAGATCCGGTAAGAAACTCCCAGTTACACTTTTTAATCATAATCATTCATTATTATTTGGTTTTATTGTTATTCTATTTTTTATTTCAAAATATACTAAAACGAATGCAAACAGAAATTCTCCATAACTGCATAAACCTACCCGAAATCAAGGTGATGTTCATTGTTGACATTTTAATTAAAAAGCAAGACACTTTCCACATGGGTCCGTGTGGAACGATATAATTATTGATAAAACTAATTACAGGCCGCGCCACCAGATAAGCCCCGTGAAAAGCGCGCCGCAGTCACCATCAACATTCCAATTTGAGCTTTAAGTAAATTGACACAAGGAATCTAAAATTTTAGTCCGTGTTTTGCCGCGAGACTTCCTTCGTGGCGTGGACTCTACCTATAAGTACCAAGGAATTGTAGATTTGTTAATCTTTATGGCTTAGTGCTAGAAGGAAGGAAGAATTTTGGTCACCATGAGTGCAATTGGTAGGGTCGGCCAGACGTAAGTAAAAACATATATCAAAATTGAGAATATCACATACATTGTCCTGGTCCCACACTAAGCTTCCACCTTGGATTATGGAAACCAAGAACAAAGGAGTTACCGTAAACACCCAGGAACAACACAATCTGTTTCAAATTTGTGTTGGTGCTGGAACCGAACCCTTGTTCAATAACACAAATAAAAAAGAATACTTAGTAAAACAATTAAATCGGTTTGTTTGGAATAAGGTTAGGATAACAACACTGAATGATCCATGATCGTGGACCAGATCAATTGGATCATGGTCTGTTCATGTTGGTTGGTTCTGATGCAGTTGGTCTGGTTCCCCTGTCTAACCATGATACAGTTGGTCTGGTTCCCCTGTCTAACCATGATACAGTTGGTCTGGTTCCCCTGTTTTGCTATGATCCAGCTGGTCTGGTTCCCCTGTTTTGCTATGATCCAGCTAGTCTGGTTCCCCTGTCCAACTATGATCCAGTTCCCCCTGTCTATACATGAGATATATACATCGATTTGAAAAATCTAGAGGTGTATGCTCAGATTCGAACCAAAATCCCACGTATGAAGGGCGCGATCTCATCCACTGATCTACCGTCGCTCTCCGGGACCCTTGATCCTTCCTTCTTCTACCAACACAAATAGCGATTAAGTAACAAGTGCCAATATTCAGCTCCGATCTAAAATGAGGGAATAGAGAGTGAGATCAGCTGCTACAGCCGAATCGGTTGGAGAATATTATTTGCTTACTCCGCTGGAACTGATCTCTATTTCTACAAAATGGATTCTTTGTGAATACTGTATTTGACTGTTTTTTTTTTGTAATCTAAAGACCTCTCAATGCTAGAAACATTGATAAAAGAATTACTTGATTCTCATTTAAACTACCTGAGATATCACAACTTCTTAATCACATTATTTTGGACAAACCCAAAACGCTCCATGCAAATGGCTTCTGAGATGTGACACAACAAAACTACAAAATTCAAATGAAATGCATACAAAATACACGACAGTATTTTGTATGCAATTCATTTGAATTTTGTATGGTATTGATATAGCATCAAATGCTCCGTTTATGTCAATGGTTCTATTATAATACTTGGTGCATATTGTATGGGTTATTCAATTGTATAAGGTCAACCGGGGTAATTGCGTACCATTTCTCGTTCACTTGACTTCGAGATAGCACTATGGCGTAAGTTATGGACTTATTCAATTTGTAAAAGCGTAATCCTGGTTAACTGCTATTTCTTTGTAAGATACATAAATTGCTTTTCCTATCAGAGTTATAAAAAGACAATATTCATCCGTTTTTTAAAAATGACATTTTACGACGCATTTGCCCCATATGGGGTAAATGCATCACCGCTTAATTATGCCCAAACGCGTAAATATTAAAAAAAAAATTACGATCTACATAATCAGCCACGAATAGTGAGGAACTACAATTATAAAAAAAACAAATACAAGATGAAGAAATTAGAGACAATTTCATTTATGTGGGGAAAATGCGCCTACTTTTTCATAGATGCATTTACCCTTAGCGAATTCCAGATGTTGTAAACAGTTTTGGTTTTAAGCTCACAATATGTGTTTAGTTTTGTGTCTGAGGAAAGTATAGAAAATCTGGAAATAATACCGAAAACTTTATTTAAAAATCTCTTAATTAATATTAGGCGTTACGTTTGTTGACTTGATTGATAGACTTTGATAGACTAGCACTTGATTGACAACTTTAGTGTCTAGTACTCATGCCGAACAACGAAAACGACCGGTCGTATCATCGGTTGCCCGCTGTCTCCTATTTTTCCCTCCTTTTACCTGCTTGTGGTTGGTTTTGTTGTCGACCAATCACAAGAAGTCAGTACAATTACTTTTATTAAATCATATAGTTTTATGAAACAGTTTCTATAAATAATTTAACTAACTGTAAATCATAGTAATAATGTTTAAATATTTATAACAGTAGGACTTTGTATAATGAGTATTTTTTTTTATTTTTTGTCTTATAGGTCTGTCGGTAGTGTCACGTAGTGTCTTATAGGTTAGGAGAGATTAGTAGCAGGGCACGGGGTAGGGTAGGAGACAGAGTAGAGGAGTTTGATTGTTTTGGTATTGGTTTGGTTGGCTTATGGGACCGTGGAATGTATGATTGATTGGATACTGCAACTGAACGGAAAAATGTCGGGGGTTAACTGGGGGTGGTATGTATTTACCCCATCACAAATAAAATAACCTGAAAAGTTTCGATATAATTATCTCTCCAAATACAGCTATTTTCACAAAAATAACTGCATATGGAAACAATAAATATAATATTCATAAGAATTTTATTCAATCCAATTCAGGGAGTTTAGAAAAACATAGGATTTACATGGATTTGTTCACTTACCTCACGCAGCTTCAAGTATTCTCTTCGCGTGTTATTCACAAAATGGCCAAAATATTGAAAAATTGCACTGGAGCGCCCTCTGCATGTACTATATGATGCGTATTTAGTTGAGGGGTACACCACTAGATTGAATTAGTTGTCGTTAATATGATAGACTTTGAGTAATTTCAAAAAGATGCAATAACCCCATAGACGCATATATACCCCAGGTGACCTAATTTATTTTTTAATAATTTCATACTTTTAAAAAAGGCCATGAATCTTTGAATGACCATAAAACCGGCTAGACGTAATATTTTCAATTGAGAATTTTTGATATTGGCACATATATACCTACAGGGTATAAAAAGACCCTTAACGAAGCCGGCGTCTACGCACTCAGACCATTAAATCAAGGCTTAGAACAAAAAAATATTGATGGGAAACGAAGTTGATTTTTTGGTGTCAATTTTAATCCTATAAACGGACAACGCAATAAACAGCGTACACCGGACCGCGCCGCACGCGCCTCAGTCGCCGAGCCGCGTCCCCCGCACCCCAAACAAAACCAAATTCGGCCAAATTAATATTATGCTAAATAAATTATGCCATTTCATTATGCCAATCCATTTCAAGACAAAACACATTATGCCAATTAAAGGGATCCCCTTATGGACGCCTCCAGAGGACCTGCATTCGCGCTACCGACTCTCTAAAAACCTTAACACTCTTTTTCTGGAGAATCTCATACTGGGGCTACCTCGGGAAAACCGCTGAAGGGAGCTCATTCCACAACCAGAGCGTTCGCGGGAGAACATTACTCTGAAACAAACCGTACCGTACGCGATCACTTCGGTATGATATAATAAAAATTATATCAATTACAAAAATAGAAAAACTATTTCCAATCCTTAGAAGTAAGTATTGAATAACGAGATCAGTAATTAGCCTTTCAGCATTAGGTGTTTTTTCAAGATTATGCATCCTGACTCCGAGATAGGTAGCTCAAGCACCTGTGTTACAGATATCAGAACCAACAGCGGAATTACGAATATATTATGTGACTTATCTATCGGTAAATGAATAACTTTTTGCGGTATCTTATAAACATTTTAATGCTCAATCCGACAAATGAATTGCCAAGTCTAAGATTTATTAAAAACAGCAAAGGCACCAATATGGAGCCCTGGGGCACACCCATCATAAGACGGGAGCCAGCAGACTCAGTTCCATTGTCATTTAATTTCAGAATTCTATCTGATAAGTAAGATTTGATTAGACAAAGTGAGGCATTCCATGCCATCTTCTCATAGGCCTCTTGCGTCACAGTCCGTTTCTCTGTACTAGTAATTGTTTAAATATTAAGATAGAAAGCTTTATTTGTTCACAAACAACACGATATTAGGAACAACACATACTTACAGCTTAAAACTACACATAATTTAAAAAAATATGTCCGGACCTAAAATTATCCTTCCTAACTCGTCAGGAAAGAGGATCCCATGACCTTGAACTACATGAAGCTGATCCGATGGATGCTGCGGCTGGTGGGCGCGTGGCCCGCGGACGCGGTGGCGGGCAGGCCGCGCCGGCGCCTGCCCTACATCGCGATGGTGCTGGTACTGAACAACTTCGTCCACGTGTTCGGTCAAATCATGTTCCTACACCAACGAATTCATGAGATCGACATCATGACGATAAGAGAAATATGCATCACGTTGATTATTGGGTTTTTGGCTGCTGTGAGTTTACTGGTCCTGTTTCTAGGTTTTCCCCGCAGCGTTTTTAAATCCATGAACGGTTCTCTATTTCGAAATCGGATCATCAGTTATTATCAGTAAGATTCTTTTGATCATGTTATAATTATTTATATCTATGTCTTTAATCAAAATCAGTTCAAACACAAGGTGGTCCAACCGTGAAGGACCTGATGAAGGTCGCTGGAGTTCATTAGGTGCGGGCGGCGTAATACAAATATATGTGGAGAACATTGGGGGAGGCCTATGTCCAGCAATGGGCATTGGAATTTTATCAGCTAGGTGTGATTTTCAGTTCATGTGCGGTATACCCATTGTGGAGGGATATGGGAAAATATTCTGGAAATTTGTAAATGACTTTCATTTGAGTCATTTCAAACACAAGGGCAAATACGCGGTGCAGGTGAGATCCATTAGTCTTTGTGCGTAATTACTTATCAACAAATGGTTTTCAAAAATTTTAAATGTCACATTTCTTCATCATGAATTTGCTGAATAGGTAATAGATGGTAGGATAGGTAATAAATGCATAATAAATTGGAAAATATAACCTATTAGATATCTATTAAATTTGGGGATCATTTAAAAAAAAATGGGACAGAGAGAAGTTTAGATATTCCAAAAAAAAAACTACTGCGGTACTTACCATGTCTCGGCTGGTTTTCTATTTGGCTTGAAGCCAGCTATTTGTCGGGATTCATGTGCAGCGCAGATCCTTTCATTTGGCCTGATGATTATTATCCGTTTAAAGAAAAGTTTATAATTTGCAGATCTGTCAGAAGGTAGACCGTATGTCATATTACTTCACGCTGTACATGATCATGTTAGCGGTGATGGGCCCCGTCACTTTCAACTTTCCGGTGACTTTTCTGAACTATCGCCAAGGTGCGTTCCAGAGACCTCGGGCAGAGAACATCACGGTAGGAGGCAGCTTCAGCCACTTTTTCAATTCATATGTGGCCGCGATCACCATCCATCACCATCACTATCGCCATGCAACAGGCCCAACAACTCGCGACACAAAACACTCAAGGCCCATTGGTCCACGCCGGCCAGGACGCGCGTCAGCACATTCGCTTTCTATGTAACTGGTATGTGCCAGGCAGATTTAGTCCCAAATCCTATGTTAGATTGCCCTCTCCTAGCAATGCCCTGAGTCGAGCGTCCCGGGGGCCTACTGGCCCGGAGGGCATGTGGGCCTCCAGTGTTTATGTTGCCTACTAATTTTCAGCCTGACTGTACCAGCACACGGAAATGAATATATCGTGAGGAAGTGTCTTTTAAAAGACAGAGTGAGTAGAGAGGAAAGAAAGGCGAAATAATAAGTTTAATTTAAACGTGATAATAGAGTGTGTACAAGAGAAATAATTTACAAAAGTAGCCGTGTGGTCCCCGGCAGAGGAGAATAGGCCACCCTCACTCTTACCGAGGTGTCGTAAAAGGCGACTAAGGTAAAGCTGCTGGCATGATCATCAGCACCCAGAGAAGGAAAACTCTGCATTTATATCTAAACCCTCGCCAACTCGTCTGCCAAGCGTGGTGAGTATGGCAATTACCCCTCATGTGACTGAGGGAGGCCCGTGCCCCAGCAGTGGGGACTTAAATGGGCTGATGATGATGAAGTAAACATAAAATAAGTAAATAATTCGCGAGAGAAAATTTGTGCAGAAGAAGTGTCAAAAGTGAAGTGACGGAAAAATTTAAATAAAAATAATCTTCTAAAATATTTTCGGTCAGTGCCGCAAGGAGGCCGCATAGCGCGCCCCCACAGTACTCCCCCGGCAGACCGTGGCTACTAATAGATACCGAGATAGTAAGAGGTCGAGGTAATAAAGTGAAACACAGTTTCGAACTTTGTAATATTGTATTTTCACATTGAATAACACAACCTGTAGAGCGAGGCGTGAACGCCTCAAGCAATACAAAATATTGCACTTTCTCATAGAAAAGCACAACCAATGATAATAAAGAGAAACAGAGGTTTCAATCTTTATGATTTTGTAAGTCCACCTAGGACAGTACAATCGATACAGCCGCTGAGCGCAAGGCGAAACTAGTTTCAAGCCATACAATATTGCATATTCACTAGGAATTGCAACCGTCACGATCGTTGTTGAGAACGATCTGCCTTTCGTCCGAAATTCCCGGTTTTTTAAAGGAACGACGTTCCATTTTTGCACAACAGAAGTTAGTCAAACGTCGGATTTGGCACACCGGAAGTTATTTAGATTTACGGCTGTATCTTTTATACCGAAACTTATAAAAATAGTCTGAAATTACCTCTGTTTTTTGAAACACTTTGCACAGAGTTTTATAATACATATTCTTTAAGAATAAGTCTCTAAGTATTTTAAAATCATCACTTCCGGTAAAACACACTTTTGGGAGGGAGGTTAAAATTTTTACAAGAAAGGTAATAAAAGTCACTCAAACCGGAAGCACTAAGTTAATTTAAATTATGTAAGTAGGTGTTGATAAAAGGGATCTCAGGGTTCGTAAATAAGTTCGTAGGCACGGTTAAGGTAGAACAGTATTATTTGGTTTATCACAAATACAGAATTACATGGAAACTTGCACACTATCGTGAAATAATAATAAATACACGGGAAACTTTAAACGCGCGCATCGCGGCCATAGGCGGACTGCCTGGGGCGCCCTCTGTCGGGCGTCGGGATAGCGCGGGTGCGGAATATTGGCGGGAGGCTTGGGGTTTAAATACGAACATCGTAGGGCGCGAAGTTTGAATGTGAGCGCGTTCGCTCGTGGCCCCGTGTGTCAATCCCTTAGCGCTACAATTATGATTTTTATCTCTTATTTTATAGAGATTTAAAATAGGTTGACATTATTATAGTCTTTTGAAACACTTTGTACAGAGCTGTGTATCATTTTATCTTTTGAAATAATTCTAGACTGCTTTAAAATCAAGAATTTCTGAACTGCACATTATTTCGGGTGGTTACGATTTTCGACGTTGCAATGTCACTTGGGTTGCTAGGAAAAAAATCTTCAAAAATTCTTTTATGCAATACAAATATTCTTAATAAGTTAGGTTATTTAAAGATATTATTCTAACATTTGGCCTTTCCTGATCCTTAGTTTGTCCTCAAACGTATGCAGAAAATGTTTACAATTACGTTATTAATAAAAGAAGGTATATAGTCATTATCAGGAGTTGAGTAGCGAGGCAATGGACAACATTTCAAAATTGCTAAGCTCTGAAACAAAAAATACCATTTCTTTATTTACTTTTCCGCTGCGCGAATATATATTTATTAATTTTTTATATTGCTTATTTACTGAGAAAAAAATTAAAAACTAAAATACGTAAGATGACGTCATCGGACGGCAGAATATAAAATATTTCTTTGCTTAGCACATTATAGTTTTAAATTTACGTAATGCCAAACTCATGACATGTAACTGTCAAAAATAATGACAACTTGTCAACGTTGAATGTATGAATGACGTTGACAATGTTGACACTAGTATTATTTACCTTTGACAGTAGTACCTTTTTTTATTAAAACAATGATAAGCAAAGGAATATCGCTGTATTCGGCCGTCCGATGACGTCATTTGGCGCTTACGTCTATTTAGAATATAAAGAATTTCACTAATTATTTTATGCATGAAAATGGCCAAATTTTGAAAAAAGAAAAAATATGGGTCAGTTAATTTTATGTCTATTTTCATATCAAAAAACAATATCGACATGTTAAAAATATGAAATGTTGTCCATTAATCTTACTCATTATGACCGCCACGCGCTCCACTTCATTTTTCGGAACTGCAACCTCCGCAGACTTGCTCCAACCTGCTCCCTTCGCTCATCTTAGAATTTAAAAAAATAAAAATGCTCACCTATGAGATACGGACTGCGCCTCGCAAAATCCTTCAATCAACAAGTAATGCGTAAACTTAGTACATCTTCATTATCTTGCTTCAACGTCGCGGGTCACCACAAGTGGGCCTCCAGTGTTTATGTTGCCTACTAATTTTCAGCCTGACTGTACCAGCCCACAAATGAATATAGTGAGGAAGTTTTAAAACACAGAGTGAGTAGAGAGGAAAGAAAGACGAATAAGTTTAATTTAAACGTGAGAATAGAGTGTATATTTACACGAGAAATAATTTACAAAAGTATAAGAAAACAGAAAATAATTAAATAATTCGCGAGAGAAAAGTTGTGCAGAAGAAGTGTCAAAAAAGAAGTGACGGAAAAATTGAAAAAAAAAAAACTTCTAATACATTTTCTGCCACTGCTGCAAGGAGGCCACATAGCGCGCCCCCACAGGCGTCCCAAGCTGTCGCGTCGAAGCTCAGGGTCCGCTTCCCTGCAACGACTCTTCCACGATCTCGGGCATCCATTGTTCATTGATATAAAGGTCAAATGACATCTGTCATTCAAATAAAGTTTTATTTTACGGACTGTAGCTATGTGTCACAATTTTAAATTTCACTTGAATACTATAATCTGACATCTCAGACTTATCATTTGGACATTGAAGCGATTGCCGTCTGACCTCCTTAAACCACATGAAGTGGACACATTGTATGTTCAGAATCATTATCTCAACAGATCTAAAAATGAGAAACTAAGAAACGCACAGGTTTTCTCAACATGTTTCCCTCGCCACCGAGCCAAAGATTCTTTTGCACAGCGCATACTTTCAACTTTGAGGATTGCTTTCGTGGTTATTACTATTAGTACTTTTCTATAATCTCCGTTCACCTTTTTCTAGTTGGAGTTTTGTATCCACATATTATGGCCTGGCTTCAAGCAAGAAGACCACTTGTACATAGCGACCGTCGACAACTTCTACTCATCCATCGTCTTCGGCATCGCCTACTGCATCCAGAACCTGTTCCTGTGCCTCATTGTGTTCCAGCTGCTTGGCCACATAAAGATTTTAGTGAACACTTTAAGGAGCTTCCCTAAGCCACAGAGTATTACTACGCAGGAGTACCGCCAAAGGTTTGGATAGTATTATCATCACAATACAATTACTACTATTTTTCTATTTTGTGTCTTAGGGCCGATTTGACCAATCATTAGTGGATAAATCTATGGTATAAATAACGTCAGATTTGTATGAAATGACAGCGCTATATCGTATACTTGGTCCCGGATTAATATTGGTCGAATCCAGCCTTAGACCTATCGATTGAGGTCGACCGATGGAACCAAATCGAACGGTTAGTCGAACGATATCTATCCACTCGATTGACGTTGATCGATTCCTTCGATATATTGGACTGGTAAAACTCTTAAACAAAAAAAAACTATTTTCAGGAGTGGCAGTAAACATATTATAATGGGGATTGCAAAGGATTTTGACGACCAGGAGAATAAAACGATAGAAAAACTGATCAAGGAGTGCGTGGAACACCATGTCTTCATAGTGGGGCAAGTTTCTTTAGGTGATAGGTGGTAGTTGAGCAGACGGATGGGGCCATGATAGTAAGCAATTGCCGTCTCCATATAGGCACCTGGAGCTGGCTAGAGTTAGAATAGTGTTCATACTCATTGTGGAATTGGGCCATTTTGCTACATTTTTGGAGCAGCAATGCGGAACCAAAGCTAGTTCCGCGGGACTCTTGGGCAAACAATGACCAGACTGTGTAATTTCGTGACTGCTGTTCTATAGATCGGATTTCATTTTTGATTGAGAATTGAGATAAAGTTTTAATCATTTCCTAATTCAACATATATTTTTCAGATTATAAGAATATTGTGATTTACAAAAAAATATATATATGCTGAGTTTTTCAATAAAATACTTTCCTTTTTGGACGACCCGTTTGGAACAGTGGTAATGAACGCTGCCCCTAGAGCAAGGGTTGCGGTTTCGATCCCCGCACTGTACAAACATTTGTGTGCATGAACATGTCTTTTTATATTGGTCTGGGTGTTTTCTATGTATTATAATTATGTATTTACAAAAAAAAAAGTAAGTATTATATTTGTAATACCACTGTTGATTCTGATATCCAAAACACAAGTGCTTGAGCTACCTATCTCGGAGTCAGATTAATATATGTGATGTTGTGAAATACTTATTTATTCATTACTTTGTTAAAATTTCAAATTCGAGAGCAACAATGACATAATTACACCATGCTTAAGCTATCTATGTCTAGGTATATCTAGTAATGTCTAACGTTCAAGATGAAGATTACAACAGGGAAACTATTCGTTTTAAGAACTGCATTTTGAAAGCAACACTATTAAGTATTTAACTAGTTATCATCTTAACAATAGCTTACCATCAGGTGATCCTTCTGTTCGTCTGCTACTTATCACAAAAAAAGCTAATACTAACGTCATCTACAAGTGTAGTTGCTCCTCCTGTTTCAACACGTAACTGCAGTTTCTTTTTTGTTACTCCAAATGAGCTTTACGATTATGATTATTTATTTTCCAAACGTGAATAAAATCTACGTCTTGTCATATATCTCACCATAATCATAAGTAGGTAAACTTAATAGTTTACTTATGATTATGGTGACCTTTGCCCTGCAGTGGGACGTTTATACACTAATGTGTATTAACTGTCCCACCACTCGGTTTGTGCATGCACTTTCTATGGGACCAGTGACCATTGACAGTGTATGCGACATGCGCAGTTGTCATCTGATGCGACCGAGCGGGTGAGCAGGTTGCGGATAGCTCGCCCTCCCCCATACCCACCTCTTTGCTTGAGGACGGGAGAGGGTGTCACGTTGACCCCGGACAATAGATGGCTGCTCCAAAACCCAATCCCAGGCTAGGAGCATTCCTGACAACCTCAAACCCATGCTCCCCACCTCATCCTCGAACCACCCTAACTCACCTTATCCTTCCCCTCATGTCCTGGAGGAGTTAACCTCGACTCTAAAAAACCCCAATCTAAGGTGTCATCCGACCCGTGCCGATAGATGCATGGCCGAAGGGATGTTCGGTCGAGAACGGAGGGGCCTCGAAACCAGGCGAAATCGAGGTCTATTTAGCCTTACCCCTGCAAGCGGGGCTCTGCAGGGGTGGACCTTTACTTCCCTAGCTTCTCGTGGGAACTATATGGATATTCTTGACATTATAGACGACCATCTAAATTCTACCGAAGAGGTACCAGGTACCTCTGAGGCTATGCTCTTTGGTAGCGATACTGAGGAGCATACTATCACTGCCGAAGCACCTGGGACTGATGGACCGGGTACTTCTAACGCGGAGTCGACCCCTCTGGGTGCAACGCACCAAAGGGACTCGTCGACCAAGGGGCCAGAGAGTAAACCCAGGGTTAAGCTCTCTGGAGCTGATAGGAAGCAAATCTATCGGCTCGTAGCGAAGGGTATGACCTTCGAGCAGGCGCTAGAACTGCGCATGAGTGAGAAGGCTAAGCAGAGGACCCAAGAGGAGGGGGAAACGAGGGAGCGGGCGACTAAGCGCCCTCTCAATACCTCGTCTACCTCGAATCAAGGCAATCCTACCAAGGCACCGAAGCTTGGCGAGCCTTCCACCTCGAAGCCTACCTTTAAGGAGGTTGCTGGGTCCGTCACGTGTGGCATCATAGACGCCCTGGGAAAAATGGACCAGGAGAGGGTCGAAATGCTTCAAGGTGCTATCTTGAAGTGTATTGACACCTCAGATGATGAGGACGGTCCCAGCTTTATTGGATGCAAACCGCGCTCGGGTGGCATCCTTTTGGCGTGCGCAGATGAGGACTCGAAGGAGTGGCTCATCCGCAAACTGCCCAACATTAAACCCTGGGATGGGGCTAATCTCTCCGTTATAAACGAAGAGGATATGCCCAAGCCTAGGTATGGCACGGCCTGGATACAGGAAGCCAAGCACGACCCAGGTACCATCCTGCGGAGGTTGGCAAAACAAAACAAAGGTTTAGACCTCTCGAGTTGGAGGGTAGTCAACCGGAAGCCCGAAGCAAAAGGCCAAACAGTGACCTTTTCCTTCGACGAGGCGGCCTTGGAGACTATTCTTCAACGCGAGGGGCGCCTCTACCTTGACTTTGGCCTTATCCAGATAAGGGTCAAAGGGGGCAAGGTATCCGGGGACAAGAAGGAGGGGGCAAGCGTCGAGGCTCGTCCAAGTACCTCCAACTTGGTGTCGGGTACGGAACCCTCAAGAGGAGCAACTGGAGCCGACTCCAGCAGCACCACACCTCCACCCGTCCGGGGGACGCATGGAGTCTCGAGGGGCAACAGTCGTGTTGCAGGACCCTCGAGAGGCAGGAGCACCACTACCTGCCAACCATCTGCCCTAGACAGCAGAGGTCGTGGTCGTGGTGGTCGAACACGACCAGCAGGGGGACGCGGCAAGAGAGGCGCTGTGCGAAGGCCGGTAAATCTACCGACCCTAGCACAGGAGCACTCCAGCAGGAAAGCCGCAAGCAACCTGCTCAACAAAAACAATTAATCCCCCCCCCCCTTCCCCGTAAGAAACAGACACAACCCACCTACACAAATATCCTCCTATCCCTTCCCTCCTAATTTAGAAACTTTCTCCCAACCCTTCCCTTCCCAATCCCCAAACCCAACAACATAATGATTAAGGTGATACAAGTAAACCTCCAGCACTCAAAGGCAGCCTCAGCTGCCCTTTGCCAAAGATTCCTCTCTGGGGACCTGGACATCGCCTTGATCCAAGAACCGTGGGTGAATAAAACCACAGTAATGGGGCTAAACTCGGCAGGTAAGATATTAAGTAACACCTGCGGAGTGAGGCCAAGAGCATGCATGCTCTTCAAGAGAGGCATAAATTACCTCCCGATCCCTTCTCTGTGTACAGATGATGCTGTTGCAGCGTATATAGACCTACCCGGGGGGAAAGGTGGGGAGACATTCATAGTCAGCTCCATGTACCTTCCCGGTGAGGACCAGGATCCGGTGAACAAGGTGACGCCGGTAATGGAATACTGTCTGGAGAGAGAAACCCAGCTGCTGGTGGGTAACCGACTGCAACTCCCACCACACATCATGGGGCAGCTCCAACACGAACGCCAGAGGTGAGTTACTGTTTGACTACTTGCTCACTAATAATCAATTTGTTCTTAACGTGGGTAGCAAACCAACCTTTACCACACGTTCTAGGCAGGAAGTACTAGACATAACTTGGTGTTCAGGTAATCTCGCACACCGAGTGACCAATTGGCACGTCTCAGATGAGCCGTCCATGTCCGACCACACCCACATTAGGTACGACATACTATGCTCGGGAACAAAGGAACCGAACACCTACCGTGACCCCAAGGGAACAGACTGGGAGGGCTTTAGGAACTCCCTTAGGTTATACCTTGGAGATTTTAAATACATCAAAACTGTGGACCAAGTGGAAGCCGCAGCAGAGGACTTAGGCAAAAGCCTAATGAATGCGTATCTAGAAAATTGTCCTCTTAAGACCACTAAGAGCAACAGGAACGCACCTTGGTGGAACAAAAACCTGGAGCATCTGAGGCAAAGGACCCGTGCCTTATTTAACAAGGCAAAAAAAGACAAGAACTGGGATGCTTACAGGAAGGCGTTAACACGTTTCAATAGGGAGCTCAGGAAAGCAAAAAGAAGATCCTGGCAAAAATTCTGCGGGTCCATCAAAGACACTGCCCAAGCTGCCAGGATCCATAAAATACTATCCAAGACACCTGAATCCCATCTAGGCCTGCTAAGGAAAGCGGATGGATCTTTCACAGAATCTCCGGAGGAAACACTGAGACTGCTTGCTCAAACGCACTTTCCGGAATCCGTGTACATTAATAACGAAAGAGAACTCCAGGTCAGTAAGTCTCCGGAAAGGAGACCGAGGAATGAAGACTGGAGGAGAGCTTCCGTTATTTTTCGTCCCCAGCAGATAAGTTGGGCAATTAGGAGTTTTAAGCCTTATAAATCTGGTGGGGTCGATGGTATCTTCCCGGCTTTGTTGCAGCGGGGCGAAGATATCATCATCTCTACGCTGATAAAACTATACCGTGCAAGCTTTGCTTGGAGTTATCTGCCATCAGCGTGGACTCGGGCGAAGGTCACTTACATTCCCAAGGGAGGGGACAAAGACAAATCACAGCCCAAGTCCTACAGACCGATAAGTCTCACCTCATTCCTATTAAAAACGATGGAAAAGGTGTTGAACAGTCACATCAGGGCAACATACCTCGTTGAAAAACCCCTGAGTGCAAGACAACATGCCTACCAAACAGGCAAGTCCACGGAAACGGCACTTATTGACCTGGTGGACAGAATTGAGAAAGCCATAGAAGACAAAGAAATTGCACTCTGTGCCTTTCTCGATATCGAAGGGGCGTTTGACAACACCAACTTCGATGTTATAACACGTAGCATGGTGAATCGTGGAATCGACGACACCACCACCAGATGGATGGGATCCATGCTACAAAATCGGACTGCAACAACAACGTTGATGAACAAAACCCTTCATTATAGAGTGACCAGAGGATGTCCACAGGGCGGAGTCCTATCACCCCTTCAATGGTCATTGGTTGTTGACAGTCTCATCTGCGAGCTCAATGAAGCCAGATTTCTGACTCAGGGTTACGCAGATGACATAGTAATAATGGTCATAGGAAAATGCCCTAGCACCATTTCCAATCTTATGCAAAGGGCCCTACGAATAGTAGAAAACTGGTGCACGAGACACGTGCTAACAGTCAATGCACGTAAGACGGTCTTAATCCCGTTTACCAAAAGAAGGAAACTAGAAGCGCTCCACGCCCCAACACTTCTTGGTACGAAGCTATGCTTGTCCAACGAGGTCAAATATCTCGGAGTCTTTTTAGACCAAAAACTAACATGGAACAAGCATCTCGACTACATCACTAGAAAGGCAAAAATTGCGATGGGGGCAAGCAGTAGGTTGGTGGGGCTAAAATGGGGGCTACGGCCCATGGCCGCACTCTGGATTTATAAAACCATAGTGAGGCCGATCGTCACTTATGGCTGCTGTGTGTGGTATAAGAAGACGCACCAACTTAACTGCGTAGAGAACCTCAGCAAAGTTCAAAGAACAGCCTGCCTTATAGCCACCGGCGCGCTTTCGTCCTCTCCCTCTGCAGCACTGGATGCCCTCCTGAACATTCCACCTCTGCACATTCACGTGCAGATGGAAGCGAGGATGGCTATCACGAGAGCGAAAATCAGAGGGAGGACGAGATGGCAATCTAGGGTCATGAGAAACCTCTACAACGAACTAATGAAAAGTCCGGTCATGGATATGCCCTCTGACTCCATGGTCCGTGAACACCGCTTCGATAAGCGGTTTACAGTCTTGTTACCGAGTAGACAAGACTGGGAGGCTGGAACTCCCGGAAATGTTAAGCAGAATGACATCGTTTGGTATACGGATGGCTCCAGGAAGCAGGGCATATCCGGGGCGGGATTTTGTAATGATCGCTGCGGAATACGCAAATTCGCCAACCTGGGTCGCTATACCACGGTGTACCAAGCGGAAGTCTTCGCAATAATTGGCTGTGTCCAAGAGAGTCTACAAATGAATCTCCAGAATAAGAAGATATTCATCTTCTCAGATAGTCAAGCTGCCCTCAAGGCGTTAACATCCTGTGAACTTGACTCCAAACTCACTAGCGAGTGTGTCCTGCTCCTAAACCAGCTTGGCAATGCCAACATCGTAAATCTGATTTGGGTACCGGGACACTGTAATATCAGAGGCAACGAGGTCGCTGACGTGCTAGCAAAGGCCGGGGCAGAGAGCCCACTACTCGGACCGGAACCAATAAGTGGCGTTCCAGCCTGCATGGTCAGGTTCGAGTTAAAAGAGTGGGAGCATAAGCAAAGCACTGAATATTGGAAAAGACTACCTCGACTAGAACAGTCTAAGGCGTTGATACAGGCGTTCGATCAGAGACGAGCTGTAGAGATAACAAAACTGAGTAGAGGACATGTTAGGGCACTCACTCGGACCCTCACAGGGCACTGCAAATTAAACAAGCACCTGCACAACATGGGCCTCACAGATACCAAAATCTGCAGGTTCTGTCGCGAGGACGAGGAAACGATTATCCACGTCCTCGGCGAGTGCATGGCGCTGCACCGCTGCAGAAGCCGGCACCTGGGAGCACACATGATCTCGGCTGACGAGATCAAGAGCTCCCCCATCAGCTCCATTCTCGGGTTTATCCTGGAACTGGGGCTGCATGAGGTGCTGTAATAGGTTACGGGGCTGCCACAATAGATCATCTATTGGTCGCAGTGGCTATGAGACGCAGGGCTCACCCCATTTCTATCAAATAATAATAACTGTCCCACTGCAGGGCAAATCAAGTAATCGCTACTTTGATGGGGTTAGACTTAATCACCACGCTTGCCTTATGCGGATTTGTGATCACAAACCCGAGCTATGTTCGAAAAATTCGAAACATACTTTTCGCTCGACCCGGGAATCGAACCCAAGCCCCTAGATCAAGGCCCCGTACGTAAACCACTAAACCAACAGGGCGTTAATCAACACTTATCAATTTAAAAGTGGAAGCTGTAGTTTTTCAGATGAAATCTCCCAATTCTTCGGGCCGCTGCTCGCCTTCAGCTATTTGTACAAAGCGATTTGCTTGTGCATCCTGATCGTGCAGTGTATGACAGATGTATGTAATAGTGTTAAATACTATAATACTTCACAGTGTTGAACCTAGAGCCAAGGGTGAACATCGTTAGGATGCTCGCGCGTATCTGCATCGACGAATAGTTCAGGCTACGTTAAAGTTTGCGCGGGCGCTTAGCTAGTTTCCGATATGTAGAGCCGCGTGCGTGCACGCACCCACGCGAGGTTCAGCGTTGGCTCTTAAGATACGGTACGACAATAGAACTTTGTAATTCCAATTTTTGGAGTCATTGGTTCAAATACTGTACATTTTCAGAGAGCAGCGTTCCTTCGCTACTTCGTTCTGACGTTTGGGACCCTGGGGCAGCTGATGCAGTTCTCGATAGTCTTCGAAATTCTCGGGACCGAGGTAAAAACAAATTATTAAGTATTATTATTAATTCTGCCATGGTCTATACTTTTTACCCGACTGCCAAAGAAGGAGGGTAATGTTTTTCGAGTGTATGTAAGTATGTATGTATGTCTTTTCCTTTGTGACCTCCTGTAGCCTAAACGGCTTGATGGATTTTGATGTATGAGGTATCGTTAGATTTGTCTTGATTACGGGAGTGTTATAGGATACATTTTATCCTAAGTCCCACGGGATAAAGACATAATAATATTTTTTCTAAATTTCCCTTTAAAAAAATATGTATGCGGTATCATTACATTCATTTCAATCACGGGAGTAATTAATATAGGATACGTTTTTTCTCAAAATTCCCACGGGAACATGTTAATTCTGCGTCAACGCAAAGCAACTCATGCGTTAGCAAGCAAAAAGATAGGGCGTGGCCTGGCATGCGGCGCGCGGCGCGGTGCGGAGGGGGATATGCTCGAGTATACAGCCCGAATGTTCTTTAACTGAACTTAAACGTTTGCGGGATCTTCAGCAGTAATGACTCACCTAATTCTTTTTCTTCTTCACTACCAACAGTCCAGATTGGCGGTAAATTTATGTTGCGGAGTAACATCACTCGTAATCTAAAGCCAAATGTGGTCCAAAGAAGGAGGGTAATGTTTTTCGAGTGTATGTAAGTATGTATGTATGTCTTTTCCTTTGTGACCTCCTGTAGCCTAAACGGCTTGATGGATTTTGATGTATGAGGTATCGTTAGATTTGTCTTGATTACGGGAGTGTCATAGGATACATTTTATCCTAAAAGTCCCACGGGATAAAGACATAATAATATTTTTTCTAAATTTCCCTTTAAAAAAATATGTATGCGGTATCATTAGATTCATTTCAATCACGGGAGTAATTAATATAGGATACGTTTTTTCTCAAAATTCCCACGGGAACATGTTAATTCTGCGTCAACGCAAAGCAACTCATGCGTTAGCAAGCAAAAAGATAGGGCGTGGCCTGGCATGCGGCGCGCGGCGCGGTGCGGAGGGGGATATGCTCGAGTATACAGCCCGAATGTTCTTTAACTGAACTTAAACGTTTGCGGGATCTTCAGCAGTAATGACTCACCTAATTCTTTTTCTTCTTCACTACCAACAGTCCAGATTGGCGGTAAATTTATGTTGCGGAGTAACATCACTCGTAATCTAAAGCCAAATGTGGTCGAAATAATTTAAAATGGTACTTACATATACATAGTCTTCTACATCTACAACATTTTCGTTAAATAAAAACAGCTAAAAAGTTATAAATAAAAAAAAATATTATTAAAAAAACAAAATACCCGACTGCACACTAAAAAAAGAGTAAAACAAGCCCCACAATAATATTGATCAATCAAATGCTAAAAACGAATTATGTAATACCGTTTAAACAATACCTATATTAAAATACACTACAATATGTGTTCGTAATCGATAGTTAAATAAACAGAAACTTATTTTGAATACAAATTTACTGAATATAATTTATAAATGTTGATGGAAAGCATCGCAGGCGGGGACCACCTTGACCGCCACCAACGAAAATTCTGCTAAATGGTGCACAACCGAAATGACTATAAATAAGCCTCTGTTGGTAAGCCTCTGTTGGTCCCCGCCTGCGATGCTTTCCATCAACATTTATAAATTATATTCAGTAAATTTGTATTCAAAATAAGTTTCTGTTTATTTAACTATCGATTACGAACACATATTGTAGTGTATTTTAATATAGGTATTGTTTAAACGGTATTACATAATTCGTTTTTAGCATTTGATTGATCAATATTATTGTGGGGCTTGTTTTACTCTTTTTTTAGTGTGCAGTCGGGTATTTTGTTTTTTTAATAATATATTTTTTTATTCGTAATTTCAAATAAAACTGCAGTCAACGGTTAACGTCTTGGCCTTCTATAACCCACTACGAACACTATAACCGTGTACTTGCTAATCGTTGTTTATTTACTAAAGACGAAATTAGTGTATTCATTATCATCACAGTTCTAAATACCGATTGGTCACAAGATCGCGAATGTAATGTATTATTAATGTGCATTTCCAGAGCGAGAAGTTGAAAGACGAGGTGTACTACGTGCCCTGGGAGTCCATGAGCGTCAGCAACCAGAAAGCCATCTTGTTCTTCCTCAGCCGCGTGCAGACGCCCATCCATGTGACCGCCATGGGCATGACGCCGGTCGGGGTCGAGACCATGTCTAAGGTATATCCCCCATTGTAAATATATTGTCTGGTTTGGCTGATGTTTCTCCTCATAACGTCGCGATAGCTCTCGCTGTTAGCTGACACTCTAGAGAGACTCGTTATAAGCTCCACTGACATTTTCTTCACTTGATCAGTCCATCATATCGTATCGGACTCTTTGGAATTTACTTTAAAGCCCAAATTAGAAACAGTAAAAACTAACAGAAGTATGTTTATTTTCAGATTCTTAAAACTACGTTTTCATATTGCGCGTTTCTGAGGTCAATGAATCCATAAGGAGTCATCATAGTCTCAGCGTATCTAAGGAAAATGGAGATTTTGATCTCCGTTTCTTGTTAGTAAAATGTGTATTTATTATTTATGTATCTATGTATATTTAAAAAAGGGCCCAATATGGAGCCTTGGGACACTTGTCAATAGAGGATAGGAGGAGTCGGTTTCACTAAAATTAAATAATCTTTTGAATTATACATAATATTAAAGGATCCACACTCTTTTACTCAGCGTTATCAACGTCATAATATATTACCTTTAAGTTACACATCTTTAAGTATTATAATAACATTTTATACGCAGTTTGCATTTTTAAACAACAATAATTGATCGAGTCTGGCATCGTGGTCTCTTCTCCAGGTTACGACTCACGGACTGTCCGAGGCGCTCTGTGCGAATGCATTTCCAGCTTTTTGACCAGCAGATGTAAAAAAGGCGTAAGTTGATGGTAGCTGCTCTTAATGCATGCTAATTAATGTTGATGTCCCACAAAGTTCTATGTTATCCCCAACGCTGTTCCTGTTACACATAAATGATATGTTTGTCATAGAAGACCGACTGTTATGCGGATGACATCATGAATGATCAGTATACAGGCCGTCCGCCGTAAAATTGAGAGTGTCTGATGGAAGTCATACTTACCATCAGGTGATCCATCTGCTCGTCTGCCACCTTTCACACAAAAAAGGTCTGGAATCGCTAAGAAGGCGAAGCCAAGCTCGCATCTAAAAAACTCGGTGTGCTGAACAGAGCAAAGGGGTGCCACACTCCCAGTCAAAGACTTCTATTAATATAACAATCAATACAATCTCTGGCCAGGAGCACAAGTCAAAGGGCTCAGGATAGTATGCAGCTTGAGCCCTTTGACTTGGTTCAAAGACGTGGTGTGCGAATCGTCGATGATCCCAAACTCATCACCGGAATGACCCCTTAAGCTTAAGGAGAGATTTTGCCTTCTTGTGTGTGTTTTACCGCTTGTACAATGGTTTGAACTTCTAGCCATAATGGCATTTACCGCACCGCTCGCCGTCGGCAGTGAGTTCACCCTCACATATTGGAACTGAAGGAGGAAGTGACTCACTTACAAGCTGCGACGGCTTCCAAATGTGAATAATTAAATTAGTTTTTTTACTGTATTTTTAACCGACTTCAAAAAGGAGGAGGTTCTCAATTCGACATGTATATTTTTTATTAGTTGGAAAGTAGATAGTCCCGGAATGGTACCATGATAAGAATATTCTTATTCATATTTCTTTATTTGCATATCACATGGTATAAAGGTCTTACACAAAATAACATGAACAGAGACATGTGAGTGTTAGAGAGCAGGTGACCTTTCTTAAAAAAATAAGTAACTAGTATATAGGAAGCAATCAATAACATTAAAGCATGCATTATTAAATCATTATTAACAATAAATAAATCAAATTAAATAATAAAAAAAAATTAAATATACATTTCTAGGCATTAATTTGGCACTTATTATCTAAGAACAATTCTTTTAAATTATAAAAGCTTTTCTAATTAAATATTGTTTTAAGTCTCTTAGGGAGGAGGACAATTTATCTTTGAGTAAGTATGTAGTGGTAGAACAAATTTATAAAGTAAAATTGATTGATATTATATAAAATCAACTTTAATATCAGTAATGTTATAATGTAAGTTATTTTTTTAAATTAATGGCTGCCTAAAATTAGGAAATCTGTTCCTTAAATAGGAATTTTAAGGAACAGAATAGGAATTTCTTTAATTTAAATTTAAAAGATGCAACAGCGTTTAGGCAGGTTTTAATAAGAGACTTAAACTAATAAACAATATGTTTTAGAATTCTAAATTTTTAATTATAAATTTGGTCAATGTATGATTTATAGCTTCGGCCGTAACTACTTAGGCCGTATTGGACATGGGATTCTGCCAGGGCATTGTACCGCATACGTTTTACTTTATAGGGAATGCGGTTTTTAATAATAGTTATATTTCCCAGAAATTGTCTTAGCTTGGTACAAACATGTTCTATATGGTACTCCCAATTAAATTTGCTGTCAATAATTAGTCCTAGATATGTTTGTTTATCCACTACTTCAATGTCTGGGCAGTGACACGTAGTATGGCTGTCGACATGAAGGCAACTATGATTGTTTTTTTTTTATATGAGAGGTGGCAGACGAGCAGACGGATCACCTGATGGTAAGCAATTCCCCCACCCATGGACACCCGCAACACCAGTGGAGTCACAAGTGCGCTGCCAACCTTTTCCCCTTCCCTCCATTGTAAGCTATTAGTTTATTAATCGGGAGAGGTTTGATATGTGGTGACTTAATTATCATTAATTTAATTTTATTACCATTAAGAACAAGGCCTTTATCATGACACCACCTTGAAAGTGAGTCTAGATCGGACTGCAAAAGATTGCAAGCAGTTTGTGGATTACTATGGCTTATAACAAGGCAAGTGTCATCCGCGAATTGATAGCAGGTGCTGTTCCGGTAATAGAGGAAGGGGGAGGTGGTAACTGCCAAAAATCTAGACACTAAAAAGATTAAAATAAATTTTCGTGAACTAAACTTTTTAGTTTGTGGTTTTTGAAGGCGGATTTTTTTTGTAGATATAGTTTATTTATTTTGTTTATTTGTTTATTTTATACACATTACAGATTACAATCATTGCGAATCCTAAACATACAATTAAAGGTTATAATCTAGATTATAATCAAACAATATGTGTATTTTAGAAAGTAGTACGCAAAAGAAGAAACAAAAAAAAAAAAGAAAAGCTTTTTAATTATAACTAGTGAAAAGAAAAAATAATGATCTTATAAGTATTCAGCAGGCATGCCGACCAGGCCCAGAGCCGTAGCCAGGTCTATCGGGTGTGGGATGGAGGATATCAGTCACTTTTTAGGGTTCCGTAGCCAAAATGGCAAAAACGGAACCCTTATAGTTTCGTCATGTCCGTCTGTCCGTCTGTCACAGCCGATTTACTCGGAAACTATAAGTACTACAGTGATGAAATTTGATGGGAATATGTGTTGTATGAACCGCTACAAAAATATGACACTAAATAGTAAAAAAAAGAATTGGGGGTGGGGCCCCCCATACATGTAACTGAGGGATGAAATTTTTTTTTTCGATGTACATACCCGTGTGGGGTATCAATGGAAAGGTCTTTTAAAATGATATAAAGTTTTCTAAAAAACATTTTTCTTAAAGTGAACGGTTTTTGAGATATCAGCTCTCAAAGTCGTAAAAAGTATGTCCCCCCCCCTCTATTTTTATAACTACGGGGTATAAAATTCTAAAAAAAATAGAGGTGATGCATGCTAATTAACTCTTTCAACGATTTTTGGTTTGATCAAAGTATCTCTTATAGTTTTTGAGATAGGTTGATTTAACTGTAATTTTGGACTTTGCTGCTACGGAACCCTTTGTGCGCGAGCCCGACTCGCACTTGGCCGGTTTTTAATATAATTTCTAAACTTAGATTCAAAGACGTCAAGCATGGGATTTTCTTTTGCCGTCTCATTGTACTGACGAGCCATTCTGACTAGGGGGCTGTGAAACGAAGTATTGTTTTTAAAAGTATGAAGAACAAAGAGATTCGTTTTATTAGATCTACGAGCACTGTTTCGTGTTCAAGGACATTTCATAAAGTAAATCTGGAGTATCTATGATTGAATGTAAAATCTTGTTTAAATATATAAAATCAAAATATTTCCGACGTACCTCTAATTTATGCAAATAAAATTTTGATAATCTGGACTCATAGGTGACATGCTCATAGGTACATGAGCGCCCTAATTGTAGACGATAACACATCATTCGCAAACACTTTTTCTGAACCTTTATAGTCGTTTAAATTGACGATATCGATTAAATTGGTTACTAATCGATTTCTAGATTATTTGGGCCCCATTTACACTATCGATTAATAGACGTACAATCGATTATCGAACAACACTACTGCTTAGAACGCGCTGTAGGCAACCAGCCTTCTGTTTCTATAATTTTGTGGTCGGGCTATGAGTATATCTAAGACAGGACCACCAGGTGAGCAGTCTGCTTGTTTGTCCGCCATAATGTGATAAAAAGGACAAATAACAAGTAAGTAAGTATATTCAATGCTTTATTGACGTAAGAAAAGCGCAATATGACAACGTCGTCTTGATGATCTGGAAAAGAAAGTCTGTTTTAAAAACCAGGTTTACACAAGTATAGGCTAGACTAGATGCCCGATTAATATTTACTTATTTCTATTATTTATTGGTTCCTGGATAAATATTTAATATTCGAGCAGTTCTATAATTACGTTTTATCACGTAATAATTAGAAGTTTTAAGTATGAAAATTGATGCACCCCCATTACTGGTAGACATGCCGTAAAGAAGTTTTATAAACTAGGTTTACACAAGTATAGGCTAGACTAGATGCCCGCCTTCAATTCGTTAAGGGACTTCATTTTGCACAATGACATGAAGTGTCAAATCAATTTTTTCTTCTTTTTGGAATATGACGTCGAGGCCCGATAGACTTTTTTCATATTAACTATTCATCCCCGTTTTACCGCCTTAGAGGGAGAATTTACAAAAATCCTTTGTTAGTGCTCCCCTAAGATTTAAAGAGAAACCCTGTGCAAAATAAAACTTCAAGTTTCTAACCCATTAATGTTTGGGCCCTGCATCGATAGAGCAGTCTGTTAGTCAGCTTTCACTTATAGAGTTTTTTTTTATAGAGAGTCCAATCAGCATGTTCTCACTCCGCCTGATGGTAAGCGGCCGTGAAATCCAAATATGAGATTGACAGGCACAAAAGAACTAACAAAGTACCCACTGAGTCTGCCATCCTCACCCTGATGGCCTGCTGAGATGCCGCTTCACGCCGCGCCTAAAAGACCCCGGATTGTATGACGGAGGAAACTGAAGTTTTATACTTAAAAAGGTTTCCCTAACCCCAAAACTAGTGTATCATAAGTTATACTGTACAGAATTTGATTTTCGATTGCTTACGCACTAGTCGGCATCTGATACCAATCGCTTCCGCATTAATGGGCCGGCTCGACCGGAGTGATAGCACGACCTCACAGAAAGCCAGCGTGAAGCAGCGCCGACGCTATGTTTCGCCGAGTGAGTGAGGGTACTAGAGGTCAAATCCGGGAGGAAGAGGAGTTAGAGGGTTAGCAGCGACTTGTGACTACCACCCATCACATAACTATCCATCTCAATGTCGCCCGACCTTTGCTCCTCCCACTATAATTCATACCCGCAAGTCTTTTGCTTCCTTGCTCTTCCTCTCTCCTCATGACAGCCGTACCAGGGAAGACGATGCCTTCCAGACAGTCTGGTAATAATGACAAAGGTACCTGGCTCATAGTCTTGACGCCAACTGGAATCATGCCGAAAGCGGTCAGTCGGATGGGCCTCTGCATGCGGCTGAGCAGGAAGCAGATGGCCTTCTGGTTGCTGACGCTCATGGACTCCCAGGGCACGAAGTACACGGCGTTTATCAATTTCTCGCTCTAAAAATTTTAGACTGAATTTCTCCAAAATGAAAAATGTATAGCAATTTAAAAGTAAATAATGCATTTAAAACTTCTTCGATGGTTCTAAGTGTGAGATCTGAACCAAAAACCTGACACTAACCTAGCTAAAACCTTGGTTAGTCTTTCTAAGTGCTTTCTTCGTCGTGAGCCGACAATAGCTAAATCAGTCCTCACCGTCTTTGTGTCATTCCCAGTTGCCTGAACAGCTGTGACATCAGAACCCTGCAGCTTGTTTTTTTTTGAATCTAGTATCATGATTCAGGATATGGGGAGTCTGGTAACTACAATCCTCATAATAATAAATGAAAATTATTAAATTAAATTGTTTTTATTTTCCACCAGAATATTAAATTCAAATAATTCTTTATTTGCATAGGCTTGTACACAGCACTTACAAATCGTCATACATTTGAATGACTTAAAACTATTTATAAGTACTTATGTATAATTTACATGTTAATACATATATATGTTGATACATAAAATATACTAAAGAAATAAATAAACATAATGCGATTCTACCACCGGCTCGGAAAGTTGTTTCTGGTCGAGAAGATCCGGCAATGTCACTTGCCTAGTAAGCCTCGCTATACTAGCCAGTGAGCGGTCCGGACGACCTTCGCCCACCAAGGCATCACGTTGCGGTGCCCACGGCGCACATACCGCTAGGGTATGTTGGCCGTGTCACTGGAGATGAATTAAAAGATTAGAGCTTAAAATAAAATGAAACAAAAGAGTAACTAAATAAGAACAAATTAAAACTAGAGAAACGCATCATCTCGGTGCGTCCAAAGCTGTGACATCCGAACCCAGGGTAACGCTTTGAATCATTAATCATGATTTAGGAATAGAGGAGTCTGATAACTACAACGAAGCGATTGACGTCTGACCTTCACCACAACCCTTAAACAAAGGACTGGAACTTCTTGGACTTTGGATAACTCTTTCAAAAACTATCCGAAACATGCAGGTTTCCTCACGATTGGTTCTCTCACTACCACAGTTAGGCTTTCAAAGAATTTTGAAGTGCATTATTTACTTCGTCAGAGATTATTTTTGTTTCGGGCTAGTTTGAAGAGTATTCTTACATACAGTTTTAAACTTTCGCGTTGCATTATACAAATTTTATTTATATTACATACTTCTGAGCCAACAATTTCAAAAATGACCGACATGGTTGTGAGTTGACATAAGACAATGATCGCCAGGGGTCCATAGCGCAGGTAAGCACTTTTCTGAAACAGACATTTACCACATGAATCTGTGAGTCTCCTTCTATTAGATAATAAAAATATTAAAATAAATATTTTAGGTTAAGTATGTATGTTACCTAAAGTATCAACCTATAAACTGTCCCAATGCATGGCAAAGGCCTCCATTATAGACATCAAGTTATTGCTTACTCGCTTGCCTAATGTGGATTGGTGATCACAAACCCGGGTTCAAAAAATTTTAAACATATTTGATGTCTGTTCATGAAATTTAAATAATCATCTCGCCAATCTTATTATATACGCAGAACTTTGCAATACTTTTAGGGTTTTTATGAGGTGGCAAAGTTTACGCTCTACGTGCTGCGTGTAATACTGCTCTTTTTTACTTGTTCGCCAATTTTTTTTCTTTGAACTTGGTGTAGATTTAGAAATCTCGTACCCCTTGCATGCATTCCACGAGGAGGATACTGCAACTGACCAATTGATATAAATAGTTGAAACCGATAATTGATCCGAAGTTACTCGAAACATCCTTTGTGAAACTGAAACAATAAAACTCATTATTGTATTATAGGTAATGACATCGACATGCGAATCCAGTTTCGCGGTTATCTGGAAGTTAAAGCTAAAATAGAGAGAGAGAGAGGGCGGCGGTGTTTCACGCCAGCATATCGGTTACTTTATAAGGCACACGTTTGGCCTCATATCACCCATCTCAGAACCAACTTCTTACTTTGGACCGCATACAAATTAAGCTTGCTCGAAAAATTGCTGACTTGACTCTGTTTCTGCAGCTGCGAAGCGAAAATAAGTCAGCCGGATTCGGAATTTAGATAGATAGATATACTTTATTGCACAAAATACACAACTTAATTACTAGGCATTACAGAAATTTTGGGTACAATTTCGGCGATCTTATCGCTGAAAGCGATTTCTACCAAACAACCTTCGGGTAAAGGACATTTAATAGTAGAGAAGGGGTAGGTGGTGCAATATTCAATAAGGAAAAAAAATAAAAGAGATAAACTGTAAATGTTAAAATATAACTTATAACCCTAATACATAAATAAAAAAAAATTAGCAATTATTGAGACTGTCTTATGGATAGGGGTAAGGAGTTCCATAAACGGATGGACTGGACGGTAAAGGACGGGTATAGAAATGAGAGGAGTGAGGGGGAGTCTTCAGGCGAAGATGTTTGGACGATCGCATATGGCCCTGGATGGGCTGCAAAAACTGGAAACGCTGCCGAAGGTAGGGTGGTGATTTTGGGCTAAATAGTGTTGTATATAAAAGGGAGAGAATGTGGGAGTCACGACGAAGATGTATAGGCAGCCATTGGAGTCGAGATCGATACTCGGAGACCTGGTCATATTTACGCAGACCGTAAATGATCCGGATGCCAAAAATTTTGGAGACGTTCGAGCTTATTGAGAAGGTTTTCATTTAGGTCCGAGTAACAGCAATCTGCGTAATCAAGAATGGGCAAAAGAAGAGCTTGTATAAGTTTAATTTTGGTGGGTATAGGTATAAAGTTGCGTAGTCGATTAAGAGCTCCAGCTGCAGCGAACATTTTTTTACTAACCTGAGTAACCTGAGTTGTCCAGGATAATGTGCGCTATCGATGTGTATACCTAAGTTTTAACAGTCTTACTGAAGGGAATTTGGACACCGTCAAAAATTATAGGTGGCAAGGCACTCCAGTTGATCCTGGGAATTAGCAAAATTGATAACCTGCGGAATTAGCAAAATTGATCACTTCCAAAAGTGATAACCTGCGTTTTGTCAGGGTTAACCATGATCCGTGGCTGTTGGTCGGCTCATTGCACTTCAAGTCGGCCGATTCCGCTCAGCTATCAGACGCGTCCCTCGGTGGCGGATAGTGGAAGGCCCCCAGATATGGGGGGTACCGGCGCTCCGGCCGGCGCGGACCAAAAGCGGCAGTCGCACACCTCGAAGGCACTGGTCCCGATATTTCGGAGGCCCAGTACGGTTTCAGGGCAGGCCGATCAACGGTCGACGTCCTGAAACGACTCCAAAGAGAGACGGAGGAGGCCGCGCTGGAGAGGAAGGGAGTTGTCGCAGTGTCGTTAGATATAAAAAACGCGTTCAACTCCCTTCCCCATGCGACGGTTTTGGAGGCACTCCGCTTTTTTGGAGTGCCCTCCTACCTTGCCAACCTCATTGAGGACTACTTGGAGGAGCGAAAGGTCGTCTACGTGGACAGGAGCGGCACCCTCAGGCGTCGCACTGTGGAGACCGGTGTTCCACAGGGGTCAGTTCTCGGACCCCTCCTATGGAACATCGGTTACGACTGGGTCCTACGCGGCACTCGCCCCCGGGCCAGATCAGTCATCTGCTACGCAGATGACACACTAATCACTTCCCGGGGGAAGGAGTTGGACGGTAAGCGCGTCGCTGCAGTAAATGCGTCGCGCGCCGCGGACCTGGTCGTAAGTAGGGTGCGGGGCTCCGGCTGGAGGTGTCGGTGGAGAAGACCGAGGTGATATATTTTCCTCGGTCTTCCCACGAGAGGTTCCCCTCTGGCAGGCACGTAACTGTCGGAGGGACCCAGGTTGCAGTGAAGGCCGAGATGCGCTATCTCGGCCTCACATTGGATCCGCGGTGGCATTTTGGCCTGTATTTTAGCAGGATGTTACCGCGGCTCCTCAAGGCAGCAGACACACTCTCGTGGCTGCTGCCCAACCTGCGTGGACCAGGCTCCAGGTGCCGGCGACTCTATGCCGGCATACTGCGGAGTATGGCGCTCTACGGGGCGCCAGTCTGGTCCGACTCCCTAGTAAGAGGGGAAAATCTTCCCTTCTTGCGGGGGCCTCAACGGGTGACAGCGCAGCGGGTCGTTCGAGCTTGCCAAACGGTAAGTTTCGATGTGGCCTATTCGCTCGCTGAAACGCTCCCTTGGGAGTCAGACGCCGTTGTGCTCTCCGCAGTGTACGATTGCATGGCGGAGAAAAGGGCAAGAGGGGAGTCTTTTTGCCCCGTCGAGCGGGAGGCGGTGCGGAAGGAGGCCCGTCAGGTCCTAAGAGAATGAAGCAAACCAAGCAAGATGTCAAAATCTACTGTGTTGAAGGCGTTACTGAAATCAAGTAGCGCTAAGACGGTAAGATGCTTATTATCCATGCTCTGTCCTGTCTGATGTCGTCGGTGATTTTGACTAAAGCTGTGGCCGTGCTATAACCTGGACGGAAACCGGCCTGGAGTGGATTTAAAAGTTGGTTATCGGACAAGAAAGTGGTGAGCTGCTGATGTACGACCCGCTTCAGGACTTTGGAAAGGAAAGGCAGGATAGATAGGCCGATTTTTAGGGAGGGGAGTAACCTGTGCGTCCTTCCAGGCAGCAGGAAAGGTTTTCGTGGATAAAGAGTGGTTGTGGATGTGAGTAATAATAGGAGTAAGGAAGTCGAGGAGAGGAATAATCATATTACGGCTGACTCCATCACTACCGATGGCGTTGGAAGCGATGGAGAGTATGTTCTTCTTAACATCACAACCGGTTACTTGACTAAAAATGAGACTATAATTGATAGGGATTGCAAGACTAGAAAGCTGATGTAATGTATTTTGTTGCGTCACCGATGGACGAAGACGTTGAGAAATGCTTATTTAAAGATCCGATGTCAATATTTTTAGTAGAGCAGTTATGACAAGTTCTTCCAATTCCAAGTGACTTAAGGAATTTCCATACTTTAAGAGGGTCACCCTTTTCCACGGATTTGTGGTAATGTGTTTTCCACGGATTTGTGGTAATGTGTTTTCCACGGATTTGTGGTGATTTAATCTTGCAAGATAAGTATTATTCGTTATAATTGCTGATAGGACTACCTTGTAAAAAATTACTAAGAATAGTGTTTGAAGTGATATCAGGCTTTGTAATATTAAATGCTTTGTGTAAATATTGATTTAATCATGTTAAGTGTGTCTAAATTCTGTGAAAGACCTAGACTTCTGGTTAAATCTAGTAGCCTAAAAAAACGAGTTCTTGTTTTATAATTTTAATACTTAGTAAGTAAGGTCTCAAGACGGGTATATAAAATAAATAGAAAATATATAAAAAGAATATACTGAATTATAAATATAAATGTTTTATTTTGCTTATGACTGATTAATTGAGTAAATGGTGTTTTCATGAAGTGGTTTTAATTGTGTGATCCTAACCCCTTACTTCTAACACATCATCTAGATGGATGGCGGTTGCACAGTACGTTTCTCGCCGAACTTTCTACCACGTATCTCAGTTTTATGGTACGCTGCAGCAATAAGTATTTCCCGACGTCTACAATTTATGACCTTCAAGATAAGATACTCCTTAATAAAATGCTCGCAACGCACCAGCCACCACTTCGATCTCGCATGTTCATGTGCCGCAGTGATTACTTACAATCAGGTGACCCGCTTGCACAAAACAAGAATCAAACCCAAATACCTAACGATCATGAGGTGGTAGCGGATGCACTCGTCGATGAGTACTTTAATCCTCTCATTCTCTTGCTCGTCAAATCTTACATGTTTTAACACGTTCTGAAGTGTTATCGCTGAAATAAAATTATATTTTGTTACATATTTATATTTTGTACATATTTATTTCTAGCGTGTAGAGGTCATCCATTAATCATGTCAAACTAAATAGGGTCCTTATTTTTTTTATTCATACGAGTAAAACAGCTCATGAGTAGCAGCTGAAGAAACTCCATAAAAATATATCAGAATAACAATATTTACCTTAGGCTACCAATTACCATTCATAAACATATTACCTACGTCCATATCCATTAACCTACGTAATGTTAAAAAGGGGCTTGCACGAATTTTGGTCCGGGACTTAGTTCGGGAATTGTAATATGGGAGTTCTTGTATATTATTGTTACACGTAAATACAACTACATTTTTAGATAAAAAAAAGGTTAGACACTAATAATTCAGTGATCGAATTAATTTAGGTGTCCAATTTTTGACGAAATCTTAACATGGACGCGCCACAAACGTTTTTATTGGACTATAAGCGAACACTCCACCACATTGCATCTGATAGAAGCGACGATGAGGTCCAGTAGGATGATACGCATCTGCCTATAATATGCCTACATTCCGAAATCGTGCAATCCCGCGGGACTATCCGTGTCGTGGTCGTTGACCCTAAATTGCACTTCCTCATTATGCTTCCGACTTGTTCAATTCTCATTGTTGTCAAAATTTAATGTTGTTTACCTACCTTTTTTTAAACAGTATATCCCTCTTTTGTCGTGGCGTTGGGAAAACCTCCAAGTTGTGCTAGAAAAGGAAATATTTATGCACATACAGAACACTTTTTAAAAAGTTTGGCAGCTCATATTTTTGTCGTACCCACGAAGCTATAATATACTATAGCTTCGCCACCTATCATACCTACCGCCGTACCTACCATAAAACAAAATGTCTCAGTCCTGCAAAATGGCTTTCATTCAAACGAAGTGTAAAGAAGTTAGAATCCGCACCACGAAAGCTCAAATGTAAATGTTGACGGCGATTCAAGCGCGGTTTTTATTTCTGTGGTGGCGGGGACTCAAGATGATTCCTCACTCTTCGAGGGCCAGTATGGCAATGCGTTGGCATGGCACCACATCGGTTGGGATGTGGTGCCATGCCATCAGGCTATGGCGAGGCAATATACTTACTGCGTCACTACAAAAAACTTAAGAATGTCAAATATACACATCTCCGCCGATGTTGTTTCTACCTTGAGAGTTTTGATATGGCCAACGATCTGGAACGCGATGATGAATACGAGAAGGTCCAGGGCACAGATTATGAACGAGCAGATGTAGCACAGCACGATGTTCACCAGCGTGGAGATGATGAAGTGGTCCTCCTGCTCGAAGCCGGGGAACGAAAAGCGGACTGCGAACTCTATCTACAGGATAAATAATAGGCGTGAAAGTTTCTTAATTAAACCCTATTATTTCTGTTTTTTTTCTAGACACAAACAGATTAATAATTCCAATAATAACCAAAAAGTTAATGGACCATATTTTTCTAAGACCATATTTCTAATTTATAATGTGCAGGTCATATATTGAATCTTGATGCAGAAAAAAAACCTTGGAAGTGACTCTTTTTTAACTATAATGTATCAATACGGGGATTAACACGATATTTATTGTGTGAAACAACATTGTGTACTCACATGTTTGTCTCGACGTTTCGGCTACGTTACAGCAGCCGTGGTCACGAGCGGACTGATCTCCCGTATTGATACATTATAGTTATAATGCAACGCGAAAATCTAGAAAACCATTTGACTCTTTTTTGTTAGGCAGAATTGACGTTTTCATCATAATTTGTGAATGATGATTGCAACAATGCTTTTTTCCGAAATCCTATTCTAAATGTATCTAAGCGTTTTTTAGATTTTCGCGTTGGATTAAAACTATAATTAATCAAGACGATATTTATTATGTGATACAACTTTGTGTACTCACATATTTTGCTTGACGTTTCGGCTACGTTACAGCAGCCGTGGTCACGAGCGGACTGGCGGAGCACGGCGTCGTCTGCTGGGGCCGGGCTGTGAATCTTCGGACAACCTCACATTTTCCGATAATATATTAATTTGCCACTATATGAATTGTCAGTGAAGCTACTCCGACACACTACATTAACAGTATCGGTGTTTGTTTGCGTTAGTAACGGCCTAGCACGGGTTAATTGTTAAACTGTTAATTACTGGATTCCATGTCGATGATATTTTAAATCCATCTTCCCGATTGAAAGTCTTATACTTCTTGCTCTCAATCGCTTCACGTACTTTCCTAGTATGATGATGACGATCGGTGGAGAGGCTTTTTAGGGTGATGTAGTTCCATCCAATGATTAACTCCTATTTCCAGTAGATGTTCTACTATTGCCGATTTATTCGCTTGTCGATTTTTGATAGCTGACGACGCGGTGCTCCGCCAGTCCGCTCGTGACCACGGCTGCTGTAAAGTAGCCGAAACGTCGAGCAAAATAAGTGAGTACACAATGTTGTATCACATAATAAATATCGTGTTCATTCCCGTCTTGATTAATTACGGTATCTAAGCGTTGCCTATTAAAGCACCGCAACCGGGTGATTATTAATTTCCTCCTTTTTAACAGCAGAACTGCCTTTTTAGATCCATCTTAAGGAGTCCTTCTTTACTAGATTATCATCGGGCAACCCTACCAGACCCTACCCATAGGTAAGTTCCCACCACACACCAGTCCCGCTGCCACGGACGCTTGGTAGAGCCTCAAGTTCACCGGCGTTACTTACTGACCGTGAGGTTTCCCGGTCCCTGACCGAGGGCCAGCTGATGGTACAGTCCGCTACGGTAGTTGGCGAACAGCGGGGTGAGGTTGAACGATATCAGGCCGGTCCACGTCGACCCCATCACGATGCAAGTGCAGTACAGCGAGATGTCGTTTACCTTGTCGTAGATCTGTGAGAAAGTGGGATTAAGACTGTCTATCCACCAAAGCAAAGCGAAGCTGCGGAGCGGTGGGGGAAGCTTAATCCACTTAAAAGCGCTTTAAGCAGACTTTTATCAGAAATGTCTGGTTTTTCTAATCCGGCATCCTTAGTGCTTTCCAATGGGCGTGGAAATTCATGATGAAAGAATGATAATTATTGGGAACTAGGACTCCGTTGTAATTAACGTAGTATTTTGTGTTTGAAGTCAAACAATAACGATTTAAAATAATAAAATCCTAAGCAAATCGTTTCCGAACGTATAGCGCGCTTTCGACCAAACTGACAATTCCAAGATGGCCTTCCCGCTTCCACAGACGCAACGCGAATTTATGGTTTTAAATTGTCATTTCCTATAGACGCCGTCACACCAAGTAAAAGAACCTTGGCCTGTGAGGAGCAGAGATTTTATGCTATACTCTTATACTATTATATACACTATTGGTGGATTTTACCTCGGTGAGCGCTTCGTAGCTTCGCTCCGCTTCGGCGGACCGACAGTCTAAATGTGTAAATTCCAAAGCTGCCTTACTGACCTTCTAGTCTATCAACGCAATGCTTTGCAAGGGCTTTATTCATAAATAATAAATACGAGGCGACACTGAAGGTTTTTAGAACTGGCCACATATAAGACGATGATTAAAATAATAAGTTAAAATTTTGAAACTGGAACACTTTGCCAATATCATTGTCTATGCATTTAATTCGATTCTCTTTTTTTTCCGATATGGCGGCAAATTGAAAAATAATCTTTAACAAGTGAGCATGAATTTAACGCGAGAAAATTTCCGTGCAATGATTTTCTATGACTTTTGATGTCAAATAAGTCAACAAGAAAGTTATGATAAACTTCGATTGGCCTTTTACGATAAAGCTCCATCTGCCCGTGCCACTGTTTACAACTGGTTTAATGAGTTTAAACGTGGTCGCACTAATCTCACCGATGATTTGCGTGAAGGACGGCCATGCACGGCGACTACCGAAGATAACATCAGTGTTGTGCGACGTATGATAGAGGCCGACAAAAAAGTGACCTATCAGCAGATTCGGACAAGTTTAGGCATTGGTATGAGTTAAGTACACAAAATCATTCATGAACATTTAGGGGCCAGGAAGCTTTGTGCCCGGTGGATACCTCATAATTTGACAGAGGCTCAAAAACTACGTCGTGTTGATTGGTGCCGCGAAATGGTTCAAAGATTTAACGGAGGTGACTCAAATGCTGTGTTTGACATACTAACAGGTGACGAAAGCTGGATTTATTGTTATGATCCTGAAATTGAAAGACAATCTATCGAATGGGTGTTGCTATTTAAGGAGTTGCCAACTAAAGTGAAGAGAGGTCGCAGCGTGGGAAAGAAGATGGTCGCCTCGTTCTTCAGAAGGACAGGTCATATCGCAACAGTTTGTTTAGAGGATCGAAAACAGTTACCGCAGAGTGGTACACTAACAACTGTTTGCCACTTGTCTTGGAAAAAGGAAAAACGACCTCGCAGTAGGATCCTCCTTCGCCACGACAACGCCTCGCCGCACACCGCCAAGCAAACACTCGAGTATTTGGCGACGTCAGACGTAGAGTTACTGGGTCACCAGCCATATAGCCCAGATCTCGCACCCTGCGATTTTTATTTATTTTCAAAAATAAAACTAAAAGGAAAACGTTTCACGGACGCGCAAGAAGCAGTGGCTGCGTATCAAAAGGCCGTCGAAGAGACCCCTAAAGAAGAGTGGGCCAAGTGATTTTCTCAGTGGTTTCATCGAATGCTGTGATGTATTGATGTGAAGGGACACTATTTTGAAAAGATATAATAAAAGTAACAACTTGCAAAATGGTTCAGTTTTTGATTTTCTAAGAACTTTCAGTGTCGCCCTCGTTAAACCTCAACGCAACCTCAAAACGCAGTTATAAAGCAGTTCGAAACAAAATTTATCAGAAAATTCCCACGTCCCAGGAAACTGCAAACCCTGGCTGACAGTTAGTAATATGGTGAGTTAAGGCGACGGGTAGGGCACACTAGCGCCAATTGATTTTAATTGTTAGCTACCAAAACAAATATATTTTAAATAATTACGGGACTTCAGTCTCTCGGCAAACATTTATACTATTTATTTAATGACCATGCCCAAATGTTGGGTCTGTTTTTGTACTAAAAAAAACCGGCCAAGTGCGAGTCGGGCTCGCGCACAAAGGGTTCCGTAGCAGCAAAGTCCAAAATTACAGTTAAATCAACCTATCTCAAAAACTATAAGAGATACTTTGATCAAACCAAAAATCGTTGAAAGAGTTAATTAGCATGCATCACCTCTATTTTTTTTTAGAATTTTATACCCCGTAGTTATAAAAATAGAGGGGGGGGGACATACTTTTTACGACTTTGAGAGCTGATATCTCAAAAACCGTTCACTTTAAGAAAAATGTTTTTTAGAAAACTTTATATCATTTTAAAAGACCTTTCCATTGATACCCCACACGGGTATGTACATCGAAAAAAAAAAATTTCATCCCTCAGTTACATGTATGGGGGGCCCCACCCCCAATTCTTTTTTTTACTATTTAGTGTCATATTTTTGTAGCGGTTCATACAACACATATTCCCATCAAATTTCATCACTGTAGTACTTATAGTTTCCGAGTAAATCGGCTGTGACAGACGGACAGACGGACAGACGGACATGACGAAACTATAAGGGTTCCGTTTTTGCCATTTTGGCTACGGAACCCTAAAAATTGGTTCACGCCAAAAGTGGCCGCTTTGGCGGTAGTTCAAAATTCGAGTGCAAAACCAGATCAAATAGCTAACTATAATTTTAATAGTTATAAATAGAATAAGTGTTTACCGAGAGACCGAAGCCTCCAAGTTGTTTAAAATTGATCTGGTTTAGTAGCTAACAATTAAAATCAATTGGCGTCGCAAGTGTGGTATTCACCTTAATTAATTAATTCATATTAAAAAACAAAGTGAAATATCGGAGGGTTGGGTATTTATTTTAAGGTGCTTAGGTAGATACATAATGTTTTGCCCTCTGATAAAATTTTTGTTTTTTTAGAAAGAATGCAAAATGCTTTATATAAACTCGTAACACGGTTTAAGTCAGCAAAGGTTTAACAAAATTATTTATTCAAATACCCTCACTTTCTTACCTTCTTTGTATATCCACCCTTGTGTTTAAAATGAATTAAGTGAAATTTCGTTATGAAGTTTCTCACAACCTCGGCATAACTATTCTTGAATACAAAGATTAACCTGAACTGAAAAAAAAGAAAATCTGTATCTATATATAAAACTGAAAGCAACACGGGTAATCCAAAACTATACTATTTATAAACAGGTAAATCCTAGAGACAGCGGCAACGCTGATCCTTTCGGGCACGAAACGCTTGCGCGATGTAATCGCAACCTAGCGCCATCTATTGGTATAAAGCGGAAGTAATGTCTCGAAACGAAGTGAGGGTAAGCCACTAGTTATTTACTAAGAGACTAGCCTATGCCCGCTTATATCATTATTATTATACAGCCGCGTAGATTTCGGAAACGGATCTATGACGATTTTTAATTTGTTTTTACATTAGGTACAGCTGTTTTTAGGTACATTTTTAGGTACAGCTGTACCACGTTTATAAGTTACATCGGCAAAGTTCGTCTAAGCAGAAGAGCAAGTTAAATCCAATTGATTACGATTGAGGAAGCCGTTGTAATACAGACTTTATTGCGTTACATTAAGATTAAATACTATAAATTCAGAGAGGAATGCTATCTCCCTCTTAACCGAACCTGGCGCTGAAGCATTACAACCAATAAGAAATTGTAATTTTTGGCGCGTGTTAGATAGATAGATAGGATATTCTTTATTGCACAAAAATAAAATACAAGCATGATACAACAGCAACAGACAAGTACAATAAGGCGGTCTTATCGCTTGTAGCGATTTCTATTAGATTATTTTTAAATAAGTATAGAATGTCATTTAAAGTCTATAATGTATTAAAAGTAGTTACACGAGTTATTTTCATGGATTTAGTATTTCCGACAATCCATCTACCACTCAATGACTACTTCAATACTGTATTAGAATCAATTATGATACTGAAATCATATAAGTAATAATGTATTATACCTAGTCACAATATTAATTTAGTAATGTAAATAATTACATCATCATCAGCCCGTTTAAGTCCCCACTGCTGGGGCACGGGCCTCCCTCAATCACATGAGGGGTAATTGCCATACTCACCACGCTTGGCAGACGGGTTGGCGAGGGTTTTGATATAAATGCAGAGTTTAACTTCTCCTTTTGCTGATGATCATTCCAGCAGCTTTAGCTTAGTCGCCTTTTACGACACCTCGGTAAGAGTGAGGGTGGCCTATTCTACTCTGCCGGGGATCACACGGCACGGCAAATAATTACATATAATACCTATATATAAGAATACAAGCCTATGGAAATAAAGTATTTTTGAATTTGAATTTTGTCGACACTAGTCTTTATAGTAACAGGAATGCCCCGATTTTAAAACAGGTGATTAGGGTTAATTTAGTCAGGCGAATTTTTTTAAATTTATTTTGTTACTTAAATATAACGCCTTGGCCTAGTTAGTGTTTGAAGTACCGTGTTTAAGTTTCAGGGTCGTAATTTTTGGGTCTTGGGTTGATTTCTGGGTCAAAAAAAAATAAATAAAATAGTACCTTACGTTCTGAATTTTTTGAACATAGAAGGGCAAACGTAGTAGGTACCACATCCCATCATAATTGCGATGACTTGATTTTGACGAAATTAAATCAGTGGAATATTTTTGATGTTCATTGATGCCGTACATATGTATATATATATATAGATATTATTTATTGCGTAGAAATACATAGAATCCAGGTATTATGGGTTACAAGAACAAGTAGGTACATCAAGGTATATTTTGTAGAAGGGTCAAATATAATACTTAGGTAATTCACGAAAAACCATTAACGTAGCTAGGTGGATATGAAAAAAATGTACAAAAAGTTTCAATGCACTAATTTTTTTTTTTTGGGATAGGCAACACCGTTCTTTCATAATATTATACTGACAATAGACTGAAATATCTTAAATCAATATCAGAATGACCAAGCGGATTTTTCCGGATAGAAGAAAACTATTATTACAAAACGAATGGCGAAGTTATTAAGATAAAACTTTCAGCTTACAACACTTACAAAGAAACATATACTGGTAGCAAGAGTAGAGATACGATTTATGCGAATAGATAGTTCTGAATAATACTTAAAAAAATGTACATACGAATATCGTTGTAATTTATTTTTAGGTCATTATCACTAGACATGACAGAGTCATAGATTGAAATACCAAGCTACATTGATAGCATGACAGGTAGCTTCAACAGCTTGATACGGTAGTGTATCAAGGAATTGTGCGGAAAACGTGGTCTTGCGGAAAACGTTGGACCTCTAAGCCAAATGGCTAAGCCTAAGGCTCACTCTGGAGCCTCAATGACTGACGCCTAGAGCTATTGAAAAAGAGTTGTATGTAGATTAAAATATGGTCACGTTAGAGCCCGTGTTTACCGAAGTTAGATGGCTCACACTAGAGCCTGATAACAGAAGTCGAGGGCTGCCTGACGGGGGCCATACGATTACGTTGGAGCCCATGGCGGATGCCTGACGCTCACTATGGTGCTAAAGGCTGACGCCTAATGCTTCTGACAAGAGCCGAACAATTAAAATGAGACAAGGTTTTCCGGAGACCTGAGACTGAGACTAAAGGCTGCTAGCTAGGGCCGACTAATCGACTAATTTATCAATCTAGAATTAATGATTTGCTGGAAGCACTTTGAATGGACTAAGACTGGATGTTTGATGGAACTGATCTAGGTATAATGCCTTCTCATAAAATTATGGAAGGAGACGTGTGGTTGAAGAATTTACAAAGTTGGATTTAAAATTACATAGAAGGACGACTCTTAATATTAAATGTATTGAAGTATTTTTAGACAATGATATCGGGTTTTAATTATTAAAAAAATATTAATATTAGCAGTTGAATAAAAAATAAAATAAAAATATACTTGCGATAAGTATAGGACATAACAGTGATACCTACTACACAAAAATAAAAGTAAAAAAACTAAAACCCAACTACGACAAAAAACGTCGCTGAAAAAGTATAAAACAAGCCTTCGTTGTCAATTTATGCAATATTCACTATGTAGAGATAAAATTTCATGTTTGGAAATCCGCAGTCACACGTTGTCAAAGGGTTAACGTGTGACTACGCCTTTCCAAACATGAAATTTTATCTCTACATAGTGAATATTGCATAAATTGACAACGAAGGCTTGTTTTATACTTTTTCAGCGACGTTTTTTGTCGTAGTTGGGTTTTAGTTTTTTTACTTTTATTTTATTTGTACTATTTTGGTGTCCAAGTGCTAGTAATATATATATATATATATTCAAAATGTACAAAATGTATATATATATATATATATATATATATATATATATATATATATATATATTCAAAATGTACAAAATGTATATATATATATATATATATATATATATATATATATATATATATATATATATATATATATATATATATTCAAAATGTACAAGTCAAGCGCTTTCAAATGATACCAAACACGGCATATTTATCATAACTTTATTTTTTTACTCTGTATGTTTTGTCCGCTAGAGGGCGCCACATTAGATTTTGTGAAACTTCATATAGCCTATAACCAGCGGACGATCAAGACGCTTATAATGATATGTCATTTGTCGAATTCTGATAAGTAGTTAAGAAGTTACGTGGAAACAGATGAACATACATACATACATACATACATACATACATACATACATACATACATGTGGGATTTGAGATAAGTAAAAGGATTTCAGGGTCTTCAAGATCTTCTTTATTTTATATAATCGCAGAGCAAGCCTTTTCACGTCTTTCGTCGTCTCACACCCACAGATAACTCAATCATTCCCTCCGTTCACTCGTTCTCTGTTCACTCTTACTCCGTTCCATTCTACTCGTCTTCCATTCCGTTTCACCTCTCTCATAATCCCACACTCGGCCATCCTGCAGTCAGTCTGCCCTCAGACTGATAGAATACAACAACGACATCTTTAAAATTACTACACAAATGCAACAAAATAAAAATCTATCATACAACAACAACTTAAATGCATCAAATAAAACTTAACAAAAACTCCACTGTTGTTTCATTTTTATCTTCAGCCAACAACAACCTAACTAAATATTGACGTCTTAACAACGACATTTCGCCTTATACCAACAAAAATATAAAAAAAAACATCTTAAAAAAAATAATAATTGGGATTTAAATGAAAGTAAATTCAACTTACAAATTGACTGAAAGGATCCGGCCACGGCTTCATGTAATCAGCAGATGACGATGTCTTCCTAGGACCTTCTGCTGAAATATCCATCTTCTCCACATCATACCTGTCTTTACCTTTGACACATGTAACTCTGTATGGGCCTAGATATTTAGGTTTCAACTTCATTCCCACTCCATACTGGGTTCTTTTGATAGCAACCACATCGCCATAACTATAGCAAGTACTCCTTTTCCTCTTTTTATTGAAGTTTTTAATGTTTTCCTCCTGAATTTTCAATATCTGCTGCTTGGCATCCATTCTTTTTTGTTCTCTCTCTTGTACATAATTACTTCTGCGCTCCTGTGACAGTAAGTCATATATTTCAATATCTTCTTTAATCTTCATTTTTGTTCCGACTAATAACTCAAATGGAGTACTGTCCACACTCCGTTGATACGTACTATTTAAAGATCTTTGCAAACGACTTACATGTCTGTACCATAACGTAGGATTCTCGACTGCAAAGCTTCGTTAATACTGAAATTATCGTCCTATGTATTCGTTCAACTTGTCCATTGCCCCTTAGGTATACCAGTTGTAATGGTTATATGTTGAATTCCCTCTTCCTGGCAATATTCTTTAAACTCATTACTCGTGAACGCCGTTCCCCTGTCTGATATAATCCTGACTGGATTTCCATAATGTTGCTGGAAAATCCTCAGTTTGTCTAAAGTCTCTTTACTTGTAGTACTCTTTGTAGGAAAAATCCATACAAACTTGGTAAATGCATCAATTATAGTAAGAATGTAATTATACTGTTTCCTTGTCTCCGTCATCGGTCCAATGTGATCTACGTGTACTGTATGAAACGGTAAATCATGTTTCTCTATAGGATTGAGAAAACCTTCTTGCTTCCCTGCTTACGTGTTGCCAACAAACATGGTATACAACTTGCAACAAAGTCATTTATTTTCTTACTTACATTTTCTATATAATAATCTTTGTTTATTATTTCCATCATTTTCTTGTTGGAAAAATGTCCGTTACTGTGAACCATCTTTAATATTTCAGCTTCTAGACTTTTAGGTATTACCAATTTCTTCTCATTTCCTTTATATAATAAACCAGAGTCCAAACAATAATCTTGATACGGCTGGTGTTTCAAAACTTCTATGATCGCCATCAAACTTTCATCTTTTTCCTGAGCATACTTGACATTCTCATGAAGACTTGAAAATAATGTACTCACAATGGGAGGGTTCCTGCTCAATGCATCAACGTGTCTCATTTTACTACCTTCTCTGTGTTCGACAGTAAAATCATAATCTTGCAAAAATATAATCCATATAGCTACTCTTGTTGACAATGATAGGTCTTTTTTGTTAATTGTTAACTGAAATGCCTGGCAATCAGTCACCACCTTGAACTTCATTCCAAACAGGTAATGTCTAAACTTCTTTATACCTTCTACCACAGCCAAAGCTTCCAACTCGTAACTTGAGTATTTACTTTGAGAATCTGAGGTCCTTCTACTCATGTACTGCACAGGGTGTAGTTCACCGTCATCACCACTCTTTTGCATGAGAATGGCAGAATAAGCCAAACATGAAGCGTCAGTGTGCAGCTCCGTTATCAATCTAGAATCATAAATGTGTAATACCGGCTTAGTTATTAACCTTTCTTTCAACATAGTAAAACTTCGTCTCTGTTCTTCATCAAATGAAAACTTTACATCCTTTTTCAATAGATCCGTCAGTGGTTGAGCCAATTTAGCAAAATTTGGTATAAACTTACGGAAATATGAGCATAATCCGACAAAACTTTGAAGCTTGTTTAACATTCTGCGGTTCAGGATACCTCTCAACAGCATCTATTTTCCCTGGGGATGGTCTCACCACACCATTTTCAATCTCATGGCCTAAATATTCCACCTTCCTTGCCATCAGCTGACATTTCTTCCAATTTATCTCTAGTCCATATTCGGATGCTCTCTCCAGTACCAATGACAGATTTTTTATAGCCTCGTCTTCACTAACAGCTGGAATCAGCAAATCGTCTATGAATATCAACACAACACCCTTCTCCATGAGATCTCTGAAAATTATATTAATAAATCTAGTAAACACCTTTGGACATACTGACAAACCGAATGGGGCTTTTAAAAATTCATATTGGCCGCTCGATGTGACAAAGGCTGTATACTTAATTGAGTCTTCATGAACGTTTAAATGAAAAAAACCATTTTTCAAATCTAATGTACTGAAAATTTTCCCCGATCTACACTTGTCAATAAGATCTTCGATTATAGGTAATGGATACTCGTCTTTAACCATCTTCTTATTTATCAGTCTATAGTCTACACAGACTCTAAGACTGCCGTCTTTCTTTCGAACCAGCACTAAAGGACTTGAATATTCTGAGTAACTCACCCGAATTATTCCCTCATCAATCCATTTAGATATCTGCTCGTCCACCTCCATTTGTTCCTTTAAAGCTAACCTCCTCGGTCGCTGAGCAACCGGAATATCGTCTTTCAATACAATACGCAACTCGATCGGCGCCTTCTTCGTCTTCAATGGCTTATAAGAATCCACCAGACATCTTGCTTGCTGTTGAATTTTATCACTCACCTCTCTACCTATAATATCAAGATCAGAAACCACACATGTAAAATTATGCAACCATTCCTCATTCGAAGGCACAAGCGAAACATTGTTGTTATTTAAAATCAACACGACATTCTTTAAAAATTGTTGGCCAAGGATTACAGCGTACGACATTGCGGTATTAGGTACAATATAGAACAAAACATCCTTATAATTATTATTGTCTACACACACCGTTAAACATAAGCGACCTTTAGCTTGTACTCGCGAAGCACCTAACCCACGGAAAGCCATATCGCACTGTTCATAATCACTGATTTGCAAAGCACAGAAGCTATCCCATCGTATTAAATTAACGTCGCTGCCAGAATCAATCAAAGCTTGAATAGTTTTTCCGCACAAAATGATATTTTTCAACGGCCTTTGCAAATTATCCAGTTCGTTTTTGTTTATGTTCACGTCAATGTCAAACTTCGCCTCATTCGTTCTGACATTTGCGGTTCCGCCATTATGCGAAAACGAATCACTGCTCTCGTGTCGTTCAACGCACATCGTCTTTCCGCCAGTGCTGCCAACCTCGCGCCGCCATCTCATTCCGTTCGCGTTTGTCGCTCTTTCCGCCGATCCACCTGCTACTGTCTCGCTCGCACTCGTACCCGCGCCCTGTCCTCCGTTGCATTCTCTCGATGTGTGACCGAACGTATTGCATCGGAAACACTTCGGTCCTCGCTGCTTATTAGGGCACTCCGATGACAAGTGACTTTTCTCTCCGCAGTTGTAGCAAGTCTTCGAAATTGTATTGTGTGTATTATGCTGCCGCTGCGAGTGATGATTTTGATGATTTGCAGCCCGTCGTTGCTGCTGATGGTTGCCGCTCCTCGTCTTCTCTTTAATGGTTTCATAAATCCGCAACTTCTCTTTCAGGTCCGAGTATGTAGTCACGCCGTATAGCATCACTTTATTTATTTCGTCGTCCAATATGCCGTCTACGATGTATTTAATTGCCACACAATCTGGCATATTGCCCCGTTTGCCAAGTTCCTTCATCACTAGCATATAATCCAGACACGGTTCGTCACGTCGCTTTCTCCGTGCACTCATCACCTCATGGATGGTTTTGACGTCGATTGTAGCTGGGAATTCCTCGGAAATGGCAGTCTTTCAATTCTTGCCAAGACTTAAACGGTCGTTCTGATTTTAACCACAATAATGCGGTACCCTTTAATGATCTCCGCGCGATCACTAGCTGTTGCAATCCCGACCAGCCTAAATATTGCACTGTTGTCCTCGAATCTCCTCTATCCATCGTGTCACCGAGTAGGTCGGATCTTGTCCACTAAAATCGGGGATCAATTCCGCCGCCATTTGCATACTTCCGTCACCGTGTTTATTTTGCGTCGTCGTCATCGTCCGTCGATCCGTGTTCGATTTCTGCGTCCTCGAAATCGTCTTGCCTGCTCTTGCGTCGCCGTCCTTGCACGTCCTTAGGCATTGTCCTGGTTCAGCTTAGTAGCGATTTTACCTTTAATCCCGTCGTCGTCGTCGTCACCGTCTTTTGTTTAAAGGTAACCGTCACGCCGCCGCCCCAGCGAACAATCCCAGTAATCACGTCGTAAATCCACTGCAAATCCGCTTTCTAGATCTCCTATCCCGGACGAGCCCCCAAATGTGGGATTTGAGATAAGTAAACAGGATTTCAGGGTCTTCCAATCTTCTTTATTATATTATAATCGCAGAGCAAGCCTTTTCACGTCTTTCGTCGTCTCACACCCACAGATAACTCAATCATTCCCTCCGTTCACTCGTTCTCTGTTCACTCTTACTCCGTTCCATTCTACGCGTCTTCCATTCCGTTTCACCCTCTCACAATCCCACATATATTACTTTGCTTTTGTGAAAACATACTTATAAACACCCAGACCAATACAAACAAACATGTTCGTGCACACAAATGTTTGTACTGTGCGGGGATCGAACCCGCAACCCTTGTATCAGAGGCAGCGTTCACTACCACTGTTCCAATCGGATCGTCAAAAATAATTAGCCTGTTGCAGTCCACTGCTAATACACAAACTAAAGGTGGCTCAAAGAGCAATGGAGCGCATAATGTTCGGAATATCTTTACGCGAAAAGGTTCGGTTCTGTAAGCCGAGTGGTCCCCGGCAGAGTAGAATAGGCCACCCTCACTCTTACCGAGGTGTCGTAAAAGGCGACTAAGGTAAAGCTGCTGGCATGATCATCAGCACCCAGAGAAGGAAAACTCTGCATTTATATAAACCCTCGCCAACCCGTCTGCCAAGCGTGATGAGTATGGCAATTACCCCTCATGTGATTGAGGGAGGCCCGTGCCCCAGCAGTGGGGACTTCAATGGGCTGATGATGATTATATCTATAGTGCTATAGTGTAGTTGATTTTAAACAATTGTCTGTGAATTAATAAATTCAAGACTATGGAATAGTTTATATTCATTAGATAAATATAATTCAATAATTTCAATTAATCTAGTTATATGTACCTAAAGTAGCCAACTTTTGTAGTGACTGATGATGACTGATAATATAATGATTGATGATCTTAGAACATTACATCGATAGCTTTCAGCTTTTAAGCTTTTCAAGTTTATTTACTTGCGGCGAGTAAAGAGGACTAGCGTGGCAATATTATGGGGACTCTCTCCGCTGATCGGTCACTCGTTTGGTGCAAGCCTAACCCACGAGCAGCGGGTGGAGGGGGTTTGGCATGTCTATTCGTGACACAGACTTAAAGTACCTATCTGTGGTGGTAAAGTTGCATAAACAAAATGCAAACACCCCACGAGTGCGAGTATAGACGCAGCAGACGTGGCAGACGAGCAGACGGAACACCTGATAGTAAGCGATTGCCGCCGCCCATGGATACCCGTGACACCATTGTCATAAATGAGCTGCCTACCTTTAAACCCTCCTTCCCCTGGATTGGGCCTCCGGTACCCCCACTCACGCAGCGAAACACAGTAGAGTGCTGCTTCACGCCGGTTTTCTGTTAGGTCGTGGTATATCTCTCCGGTCAAGCCGGCCCATTGATGCCGAAGCGTGGCTCTCCCACGGTCAGTTCAGGTTATAATGATGCCCTCAAAAATGACTTCTGAGTTTAAGTTGAGTGCGTTATGGATGATGATGCATGCGATCTTAGTAAGTGCTCGTAAAACCCGCGCTACTCCAAAATGAACTCGACTCCGAAAAAATTAAACAGGGAAAACAAAACATTTTATTTAACTTACAACTGGCTATCATCCACGTATAGGTTGTAGGTAAATGGATGTATGGAAATGTTTAAAAAAATATTTGGATTGGCGCGGCCTAATTGAGCGACATGTTTTTTGTTTTCAAAACTTAATTTTGAGAACGAAGTCTTCTTCGATAGCAATTAATCTGCGAGACAACAACCTATCGGTACTAATGCAATTTTAACCGACAACGGTCATTAAGATGACTTCAGCACAACACACAATACAAAAATTAATCCATTTCACCACAATTCAACACCAAAACAAATAAAATTCGACAAAACGAACTAACAAGTTGTTTACAATTCGCATTATCCGCCATTAAATTAAAACTAAAAAGCAAGGGAAATAAAAATGTAGTACGCGCCAGTCATGATTTAATACCACTACATTCATTCTTAATTCGGAATCATTACAATTTGATCTTTCTCGCTTGCACCTGTGCGTTGCCAATTAACCTTTCTCTATAACAAGCCGATAGGCATCGAGTTATTTCCAAGTAAATTTGCGCGTGCTAAAACGAGACGGAACATGACGATCTGTTCACACAAATGAAAAGGACAGATGCTCAGTATGAGATTTTGTAGTATGAAGAAGTAACTCGGTATTTTACCGGCTTGCCTTGCCACTGCATTATTTGCATTGCTCAACAAATTTTGTGGGCGTTTAGTCAATTCAAACTAAGTGAACAATTTAACAGAGATCTTTGGCCCATAGTTTCGATTTTTCGTAAGGGAAGCCGACGGGAATCGGCTTATATGGACTCTTCGCCACTGTTACCTACACTAGAATCTAACATATATAAACAAATCTAACACGCGCGTAAATGGCGCGTTGTGATTGGTTAAGATTTTGCCTCAGTTTTCGAAAATAAGACTTCTGCGCAGGTACATTGGTGTAACTTATTAAATGTGGTTAAACTGTACTTACCTAACATATTTGTATTAGAACCTTAATATGTTTGAATAATTGTAAAATATGTACAACAACCTTTATAATAGTGTAGAGATTTAAAGGTTACATGAGTGGATAAGATTTGTTGGCGAATGTAATATTTTTTTTATGTCATAGGAAGACGAGCAGACGGATCACCTGATGGTAAGAGATTGCCGCCTCCCATGGACACCCGCGACACCAGTGCAGTCGCAAGTGCGCTGCCAACCTTTCAACCCCCCTTCACCCAGATTGGGCGCAGCAAAACACAGCACAGTACTGTTTTACGCCGGTTTTCTGTGAGCCCGTAGTATCACTTCGGCCGAGCCGGCTCATTCATGCCGGAGCGTGGCTCTCCAACGGTAAAACATAGAGGCCTAAGATCAGCAGTGGACGCGCGATAAAATGTCACAACTCGATATAATGGGGCATACAAACATACTCACTAGAACCTGGATAGCCAAGAGCAGCGTGATATATACATCCCCAATCATAAAGAAGGACAGCAGATGGAACCGGTAGTAGATGAAGAACAGGTGGCCCACCAGGCCTATCAGAGTCTCCATTATGAGGTAGTAGCCAAAAGCGGTGACGCGGTGGGGCCTGCCGGCCACGGCTGCCGCTGGCCACGCGGCTACCGTCCGCAGCATCAGACGAATGTACCTTATGTAGTTTAGCGTCAGAGCGTCCTCGTTCCTGGCAAGAATAGTTACTACAGAAAATTTCTACGAAAAAAAAAAAAAAAAAAAACCGCCTTCAAAAACCACTAACTAAACTAAAAAGTGTAAAATAATATTTTTAACACTTCTGTTGGCGATAGATCTGGTAACCCTGTTGCTAGGTTTCTGTTGACTGGTCGTGTGGGTAGCAACGGGGTTTAAGCTTATAATTACACTGGTCAACACTGATTTTGCCACACGAACTTTGATAGCTAATTTTGTTTTATCAATCTACCCTCATCATTAAATCACAGTGTTCATTTGTCTGTTAGCCTCATATTTGTTGTGATACGGTAATACTCATAACTAGTACTACGGCGGTAAATTAACAGAAACGCTCACAAGTAAATCGTCATAAAAGTATTTGTAGTTGAATTTGAATATTTTTTGTGATTTATTAATCCTGTGAACTTGTCGAGGAAGTGTAAAAATAACCCTAACTCTTTTTGTTATATCTGCGGAGAACTTACATTCAAAAAACAACGACGAAATTTTACGAATCTTGTGCTGGAGTGTTATCACCAATGTTTTGGTTTTTCTGTCGCCCATCAAGACAAATTCTGGGCCCCTCATGTCTGTTGCATAACGTGTGTGAAAAATTTAACCGACTGGAAGAAAGGTGCACGAGCTATGCCTTTTGCTGTACCCATGATATGGACTGAACAGCGAGATCACGTTTCGGATTGCTATTTTTGTCTCACTGACTTAAAAGGTATAAATTACAAGAAAAAAAACACAGTTATCTACCCTAACGTATCTTCTGCTATAAGACCAGTCTCTCATTGTAAAAAAATGCCAGAACTAATACCAGTTGCAACAACGTCTGTTGATAACGACCATTCACAACCGTCTACTTCAAGTCGGTGTGTTGACGAGGATGATGACTTTGAGTTTGAAGGAATTGAAAAGGAGCTACATTTGATAACTCAAGGAGACCTAAATGATTTGGTTAGGGATTTAAATTTGTCAAAAAAGCAGTCGGAACTATTAGGATCTCGTCTAAAAGAATGGAATTTGCTACATCATAATACAAAAGTTAGCTATTTTCGAAACCGTAATGAACACTTCAGAACGTATTTTTCTCAGGATGGAGATTTGGTGTTTTGCAATAACATAAATGAGATCATGAAAATGTTGGATATAGATTTTGAAATCTCTCAGTGGCGTTTATTTATTGATTCTTCGAAGGCAAGTCTAAAAGCAGTTTTATTGCATAATGGAAATATGCTTCCGTCTGTTCCTGTGGCCCATGCTTCAAATATGAAAGAAACCTATGAAAATATGAAAGTTTTACTTGAAAAAATAAATTACAGTACATATTCCTTCAAAATCTGCGGTGATCTTAAAGTTGTTGCATTATTACTTGGACTTCAGCTGGGTTATACAAAATTTTGCTGCTTTTTATGTGAATGGGATAGCCGAGACAGAACTAATCACTATATAAAAAAAACATGGCCTATGCGTGCATCGTTAGTTCCTGGCCAAAAAAATGTAAAGTATTTACCCCTTGTAGAGCCAAATAATGTGCTTTTACCACCATTGCATATCAAATTAGGATTAATAAAAAAATTTGTGAAGGGAATGGATCGCAGTGGGAGTGGATTTTTATACCTAAAAGAAAAATTCCCTAAAATAAGTGATGCAAAAATAAAAGAGGGTATTTTTGTTGGCCCTCAAATCAGGGAGTTAATAAAAGATTCAACATTTGAAGAAAAATTAAGCGGTTTAGAAAAATGTGCATGGAACGCATTTAAAAATGTTGTTGCAAATTTTTTGGGCAACCACAAGAGTGACAGCTACAGAGAGTTGGTTAGCGAGCTCTTATTGTCATATCAAGCATTGGGTTGCAACATGTCACTCAAGATCCATTTTTTAGACTCGCACCTGGATTTTTTTCCTGACAATTTAGGGGCTGTCAGTGACGAGCACGGCGAGAGGTTCCACCAGGACATTTCTAGTATGGAAAAGCGGTACCAGGGAAAATGGAGCCCAAATATGTTAGCGGATTACTGCTGGACAATTAAAAGGGACCAACCAGAAGCTAAACATTCAAGAAAATCTTAAATTATTAAGTAATTTATATAAAAAAAAAGTTTGATTTACGAGATCTGTATTTTTTCTTAATATTATTAATTACTCAATAGAATAAAATCCTTCGGCTAGATATTTTGCGCCAGAGTCAAAGGGTCTCGCGAAAACGCCGAGAGCTACTCTGAAACTACTACTCCATGGTCTGAGGTCAAAAAACAGTCCTATTTACACAGTAGGAAATCGGAGCCCGGGCTCCATGCTGAGATAAGATTGTCGTCATTTGAATGAGAAATCTCGTCAGCAATAGCGGGAGCAGCCGCCAAAAGACCTTTCTCACTAAAACAGCGCTGCCCCCGTGGGATAGATGCAAAGTAGTGGCGTCTGTCAGCGGCCATCCGTATCTTGACCATCGTAGGTTGCGGTGGTACTACGCCTGGCAATGTGCCGGAGACCAGGCAATGATTGGACCTCATTCCTGTAGCAAGTTAAGATGCGTCGTCAGTAGTAGCTTAAAATGCGCCACCAATGTCTTACTAGTTAAGCATTTTAAGATTAGGTGGGCATCGTTTAGTTTTGGTGGCAATCTAAATTTTGGACGTTAATAATTATTTCAAATTTTATTAAAATTATTACTATTGCCTAGAAGAAATGTAATATTGTGAGCATAATTCTTGTGAAAACATCAAAACAAAAATAACCACCAAAACTTACAGAAACGCATTTGGTGATATTCACCCAACTAACCTAACTCACAGCCTAAAAGTGACTATAGTATTGAAAGAGTTATATTTTAACTCCTAAACATTGAGGAGTTGACCTTCCATGATCAAATGAGCCACAAAATAGATACAATCAGGCGTAAATACTGCTGCAGCTTTGGAAAAAGATTCAATCACATTTACATGTGTCTATAAAATGAGGGCTGTCCTCGATTTCTCTGGGATCCCACCTATACATGTATATATATACTGAAGGAAATCTAGATTTGTTAATACCCCCGAGTCTAAAAGCACGTACAGCCGTTGTTCCTGCATCTGGTCCTGACTTAGGTGTCCCATCGATATATAAGGGTAAGTGTAGAAACGCACCCTCGGAGATCAGGCATGGAGACGGTAGAAATAAGAGACCAGTTCCAGCCAGTGGAGTTAGCAAGTAATATCCTCCAACCGATTCGGCTGTAGCTGATCTCACTCTCTATTTCCCGTATATTAATCGGAGCTGAACATTGGCAATAGTTACTTAATAATAATAATTTCTGTTGGTAGGAGTTGTTCACTGGATGAGATCGCGCCCTCCATACGTGGGCTAGTGGTTTCAAACCGAGCATCCACCTCTGGATTTTAAATCAATGTGCCTATTAATTCTCATGTAAAGACACGGGGAACTGAATCATAGTTGGACAGGGGAACCAGACCAACTGGATTATATTTAGACACGAGAACCATACCAACTTGATTATGGTTAGACAGGAGAACCAAACCAACTGTATCATGGTTAGACCAGGGAGTACCAGACCAACTGGATCATATTTAGACAGGAGAACCAAACCAACTGTATCATGGTTAGACCAGGGAGTACCAGACCAACGGGATCATATTTAGACAGGAGAACCAAACCAACTGTATCATGGTAAGACCAGGGAGAACCAGACCAACTGGATCATATTTAGACAGGAGAACCAAACCAACTGTATCATGGTTAGACCAGGGAGTACCAGACCAACGGGATCATATTTAGACAGGAGAACCAAACCAACTGTATCATGGTTAGACCAGGGAGTACCAGACCAACGGGATCATATTTAGACAGGAGAACCAAACCAACTGTATCATGGTTAGACCAGGGAGAACCAGACCAACTGGATCATATTTAGACAGGAGAACCAAACCAACTGTATCATGGTTAGACCAGGGAGAACCAGACCAACTGGATCATAGTTAGACAGGAGAATCAGACCAATATGATCCAATTGATCTAGTCCACGATCATGAATCATTCAGTATTGTTATCCCAACATTATTCCAAACAAACCGAATTTACGGTTTTAGGTTGACTAACTATTATGTTTTTATTTGTGTTATTGACCCGCTTAGCGCAGTGGTTTGAGAGTCGGTTGAGGTTTGTTCTTGGTTTCCATAGTCCAAGGGAGAAGTATAGTCAGGACAACGTATGTGATATTCTCAATAATTGAGATATATTTTTTTACTTACGTTTGGCCGACCCAACCAATTGCACTCATGGTGATCAAAAGTTCTACTTTCGTTTTAGCACTAAACCATAAAGATTAACAAATCTAGATTTCCTTCAGTATTTATAGGTAGAGTCCGCGCCACGAAAGAAGTCCCGTGGCAAAACACAGAACTAAATTTTTCGATTCCTTATGTCTATTTTCATAAAGCTCAAATCGGAATGTTGATGGTGACTGCGGCGCGCTTTTCACGGGGCTTCTCTGGTGGCGCGGACTGTAATTAGTTTTATCAATAATTATAATCGTTCTACACCGACCCAGGTGGAAAGTGTCATGCTTTTTAATTAAAATGTCAACAATGAACATCACCTTGATTTCGAGTAGTAGTTTCGAGTAGGTTTATGCAGTTATGAAGAATTTCTTTATTGAAAGAAAAAAATAGAATAAGAATAAAACCAATTATTCAACGCCAAATAATACATGATAATGAATATTTCACAACATCACATACATTAATCTGACTCCGAGATAGGAGCTCAAGCACCTGTGTTACATACCTACCAAAAACATGTACAAGAAATAGGAATATGAATTACAAAAACAAAAAAACTTATCAGAATGGCTCTGACTTAGGCCACATGAACAAATAAAAGAGCAGAACATAAGCTTAGAACTCTTTTTGCGCATACATTTGAACACTAATAAGGTATCCTCAATATGTACCTGAATGTTGAGATTGAGGATATTAATATACGGTTTATATTGGATTAGTGGTCAACCCGTGGGCCGACCGCGTTAGGTATCGCTGGCACTGGCAAGAAGTGGCGATCTCTTGTTTCGGAGGCAAGACTCTATTTGGGTCGCTGAGCCAGCGGACTAAGTAAGTGATCCTGGTAAACTATTTTTAAGAGGGAATAGTTCTAGTTTTAATTAATTAATTTAACTTTTCTAGATCAACTATCCAGTGTTTTAACACTTATTCCTTTTCATTCGGACTAAAGACTCAACTTCTGTTAATATTAAGGTAGTTTTCTTATATAATATGTATTAGTGCGTATGTAAACATAAAAACTACTTAAAGGAGACCAAAAGACAAGATAAAGATAAAAGATAAAAAAATCTTTATTCAATTTAGGTCCACACAGAACACTTATGAATGTCAAAATAGGTACATAATATCTACCGCTGGTTCGGAATGTCGATTTCTACTGAGAAGACACCAGCAAGAAACTCAGTAGTTACTCTTTTCAAACCGGACCGACGAAAGAGGACTCAATATTTTTCGAAACCGTTCCGAATTGGAAACATACCAGGTGGCGATAGGTGGCGCTACAAGATTACATTGAGCTCCGCGTAATTTAAATATTAATAATATAAAAACAAGTTAATTCTTAGTGGAAACTATCAAACTTGAAAGACTACACCATAAATAATAAGTGATAGTGTTATCTCAACATAAAAACTATTAAGAAAAACAAAAACCGCTAAAATAAGTGTGGTGAAAAAACGCATAGAAAAACGTTGTTTATGTACGATTAAAGTGAACAACAGCGCTTCTTTAGTGTGATTTTCAAGATAAGTGATAAAAGTGAACTGATCAATTTATCAAAATTGAAAAATACTGCAATAAGTAACCTAATTTAATTTACACAAACTATAATCTTCGTTAAAATTCAAACTTGCCTCCTTCGGATTGTGCCCTAGACAACCAGTGCCCCTAGCGGGGAATAGCAGCTACGAGTACAAGTTTGAATGACGCTACGCATACAGCGCGGTGCCTGCTCTCAGAACTAAACCAATGTCATTGAACTCTATCGATTCGATAACGCACGTCGATTAGGCTACAACTTCTCGTCATAAGATGGCGCTGCAAGTTTGTTCGGGATGTCGTCAAACAATAACTAGTAGACGATTTTTGAAATGCTCTCTTTGTGATGACCTGTATGATATCGAGTGCGCCGATGTCCCAGAGAAAAGATTCTATAACACTATGACAGCGGAACATAAAGCTAAGTGGAAGTGTCATACTTGCATTTGTAAAATAGCCAGAACAAATGATAAGAATACACCCTATTAGATCAAAATGTACCTACAAACGTTCTCAACCGACTGATGATCTAAATCTTACAATGAAAGTAAGCCAAAACACAAGCGATGTTGACCCACCTGAAGATAATGACATATCTATTGATGACATTTTAGAAAATACGGTCCAATGCCAGCCTATCAACTCAAATAAGCCTGCTACCCTGGAACAAATCAGCACGTTATTAGATGCCAAACTAGACATTATTAAAACCGCCATCATCCTCGACATCAAGAATACAATCCAAACTGAAGTAAATAGCGCCATGAAAACATTCACCTTTGACGTTGAAAAAAAAATAGAATCACTAAGAAACAAACAAGTAATAACCCAAGACCAAATTAGAGCAATAGATAGAAAAATAGAGGACATCCAACAGCAGCTATGTGAACTGGAAAACTCAAAAAAGATAGTTCTCTTTGGACTAAAAGAGAGACAACATGAAACGGTCAATGACCTATACAACCACGTATCCCAAGCGTTTTCCGACATTATGGACATAAACATCCATCCCTATATAGAAGAAATTAAACGCATTGGAAGAAGAGGTATGAATAGACCAATAGCTATCGAATTATTAAGTAAAAGGATGGTGAAATATATAATAGAGAACTCGAGAAAATTTAAAAACACTGGACTTGCTATTGATATGTACTTGGATGGGTATAAATTACAACAGAGAAATGAACTCAGAAAACAACTTCAAATTTCAAGAAAAGAAGGGCAACATGCAATAATAAAAAATAATAAACTATTCATAAACGGAAAAGAATACACCCATGATACGACCACCTCAATTGGGCAACCAAGTTCACCAATACTACCCACACACGCTACTAAGCCGCCAAGCATACAAGCACATCCGGTCTCCCCCCAGTCAACTAACCAACGACATGTACTGTCCGTAAAAACGAAAGGAAAGAAGACACCAGAAAAGCTGACATTTCGTTAATCCATCTATTCTATTTCAAAACATCCAAAGCATAGGAAACAAACTAGATATTATAGAGCACTTACTGTCAACAAATACAGATATAGATATTCTTATTCTGTCAGAACTCTGGAAAAATAAACACTTTTGTGATTGTATTGTTTTACCTAACTATAAATTTGCTTCAATTTACTGTCGGAAAAATTACGAGGGAGGGGGCGTTGGTATTCTGTTAAAAGATAATATTGATTATATAGAAAGAAAAGATATTGTAAATTTATCTGTAGAGCATGTTATAGAATTCAGTGCCATAGAGATACCGAAACAAAATACTATTTTAATTGGTCTTTATAGAGCAGACCGTCATATTAATATATTCTATGAACAAATGAACATATTGTTAAGTAAACTAAGATCAAAAAATAACAGTAAATACATTATAATAGGAGGTGATTTTAATATAAATGTCAAGGAAAAGTCTACTCAATCGCGAGACTTTCTTAACTTCATGCGCTCATTTAACTTTTCACAACTAATAAATGAACCTACTCGCGTAACAAACCGCTCAGCCACATGCATAGACCTTATCTTTACCAATCATACACCATTAATACACTCTACTAATGTAAATGATTATGGTCTATCTGATCATAAAGCTACTTCTGTAAAACTTAACTCATTAGCATCATTGCATAAAAAACAAATATACTATATACGAAAACGATTATTTAGAAAAACAAAAATTGCCTTATTTAAGAATTCATTAGGAAAAATAAACTGGGATGATATTCTAACTAGAAACCAGAACGCTAACGACAATTATAGTAATTTTTTAAAAATAATAACAGATAAATTAAACTTGTATATTCCAGTGTGTAAAATAAAAATAAAACCTACCAATAAGAAAAGTTGGCTAACAGAGGGTTTAAAGAAATCATGTTTACATAAAAGAGTTCTAAAAACAATCCTAAACGAAACAAAAAGTAAAGTTATAAGAAACTACTTCAACTTATATAATAAAATTCTGAAACGTACCTGTAAAAACATCAAAACGACTAGATTATATTAAACAAATGAAAACATCTGATAATAAAGTTAAAACTATGTGGAACATTATAAACAACAAAACAGGTAAATTAAAACAAAAATGCCATAAGAACATAGAATTAACAATAAATAAAAAAACCGTAAAATGTCCAACAACGATTTCAAATACATTTAATGATCATTTTGCGTCGATAGGTGAAATACACAAAAATAACAATAATATAAATATTGATAAATATCCAGTGATAAACACGCCAGCTAGCTCCATCTATCTGAATCCTGTGAACCAAAAAGAAATTCTGAGTATAATACAACAACTAAAAAACAAACACAGTTGCGGCATCGACGACGTGCCTCCGGTTCTTCTCAAACAATGCGCCGAGGAGCCTTTTAGCTCCCCTCACCTTTCTAATAAATCAGAGCTTTGAAGAAGGCCTGTTCCCGGATCAACTTAAGGTAGCTTTAATAAAACCGTTACTCAAAAAAGACTATAGTAAAGACCATCCGTCGAGTTATAGACCTATAGCATTATTGCCTGCTTTCTCAAAGATATACGAGAAAGCTATGTGTATCAGACTTTATTCGTTTTTGGAAAAATATAATATCCTTGATGACTGCCAAAACGGGTTTAGAAAATCGCGGTCCACAACCCTCGCCGTATTTAAATATGTTCAAACGGCGCTGCAACACATAAATGACAAACAAAATGCAATAGGTCTATTACTCGACATGAGTAAGGCATATGACCAGCGTCCCATATGACCTTTTGCTTCACAAGTTAAAAGGCTCCGGCATACGAGGTCCAGCCTACAACTGGTTCCGTTCATACTTGCACAATAGGAAACAAATAGTACAGATCCAACACTACAACAATAACACTAACGAGTTAGAAAAAGTACAATCAGCAGAAAAACTCCTAACAGGCTCCATCCCGCAAGGAAGCGTATTAGGATGTGTACTTTTTCTCCTCTACATTAATGATGCTCCTAAATGCTTAGACACTGAAACGACCCTTCCCGTTTTATTCGCAGACGACATATCGATACTCATTAAAACTGACAATAGTACCGATAATAATACACTTATCCATAACACATTAAACAATATAACTTCCTGGCTTGAAAACCACAACCTCTTAGTAAATTTCGATAAAACAAAAATTATACAGTTTCATTCATATAAGAAACCATCTCTAGACATAAATATAACATTCCAAAATAGAACAATAGATAACGTAAATTCGTACAATTTGCTAGGACTGAAAATTGACAATAATTTGAGCTGGAAATCCCACATAGAAAATTTAAAAACAAAACTCTCAAGATTTACATACGCCCTTTATGAAATAAACCATAGCACTGACACTGCTTCCGCCCTCTCTGCCTATTATGCATACGCGTACGCTTGGCTCAAATATGGCATCATTCTGTGGGGTAACAGTGTCAATGCAAATGATTTATTTTTACTTCAAAAGAAATGCATCCGGATTATAGCCCAAATCAAAAACACAGACAGTTGCAGACCTTTTTTCATCAAATTTAATTTATTAACCCTAATATCAATTTACATTCTGGATATTTGTACATTCGTTTTCAAAAATATGCATTTGTTTAAAAAAATACAGGAAACCCACAACGTGAACACCCGTAATAAACACAAACTATCCTTACCATACTCCCGAATCAAGATGCTCAATTGCAGCCCAATGTATATGGCCGTAAAAATATTTAATAAAATACCAACAGATATAAAAACCGAAAATAAAGTCAATTCTTTCAAGAACAAATTAAAAAAATATCTAATTTCCAATTGTTTTTACTCCCTTGAAGAGTTTTTTGCAACCAAAACAAAGTAAGTTATCAATAAAACATGTAATACAAATAAAAAATAAATAATTAATAATAACAACATTATACGACACTCACATTAGATACATATCTATACACAATAATTATAACATAATAATAATTACGTAATAAAATTAACCATTACATAACTGTATGATATAGGTTCAAAATAAATGAAAGCATTAATATGACGTTCTGTGTAAATTATGTACGTAGATACTACCTACACTTTATTAAGTACATATGAAAAAGTAATAATAAGTAATTGTTACTTACTAATACATAATTAATTATTTAGATTGTAAGAACATTGCAATGCCTTGTGAGGTGTTAAGTATTTAAGCTACATTGTATTATTTTAATATCTTTTGTACCACTTAACATGCAATAAACGATTATGATTATGATTATGATTATGATTATTAAATTAAGTAACAAAACCTTTATTTTATATAATTCAAAGTATATTTTTTAAGGATGGAAATAAAAAAGTTAAATTATTTTCAATTTGCAAACAATTCATTGAACAAAACGCACAGTGCAAAGGAAAACCGAAACGTTGAGAGAATTCGATCTATCTCTCGATCTTTCATTTCAATTAACGCAGTTTTCAATGGGCGGCAGTGATCTCTTACCATCAAGTGCGCCGTCTGCTCGTTTGTCCTCTAATATGTAAAAAAACTATCTACTTTATTATATCTCTGTATGAAATCAGTGTACTTACGTACTAAAATAATTCTACCAAATTCCGAGTTGTCGTTGTCTATGGCCCGATTCGACCAATCTTTATCCGTGAATAAATCTATGTTATAACGTCAGATTGGTAGAGAATGACAGCGCTATATCACAGATCTGTGGATTTAGTATCGGATTAAGATTGGCCGAATGGGGTCAAAAGGATTTCAGAATACCTAGTCTTAGAAATCAGAAGTGAAATTGGTTTTTTTAAAAAGAATACGGCAATGGCACAAACTATATGATTTTAATTAATTACAAATTATCGATCCCAAGAACGACCGTCGTCTCCGAGAGCTCGAGCCAAAGGTGATGACCCGCGCCAACGGCCCTCCTCTCGTAGCAGTTTCCCGCCAAAAACGATGACAGGTCACGTGATCAGTCGTCACAGTGACGTAGCGGCTGTTATTTCTAAAACTAGTATATGCATGCATTGCATAATGCATTCCAATCGTTTGAGGTATGTATTTTGCCAGGTGGAATTAGCATTTTAATTAAAAAGAGTCACATTTTAATAATTTTGTATAGTGTTTATTATTTAGAGATCTGCAATTCAATATTTGCTAAATTTTCCCTAATCGTTAGCAAATTTTGCTGATTCGTTAAAAACTAAAGTATTAAGTTAGATTTTACTCTCACTCCGTCATTTTGTTCTACTATTTCTCCAATGTTATTAACAGATAAAAACCAGCTGTCAGAGTGTTTGAACACACCGTCCATAGAGTCCGCGCCACGAAAGACATTATACATTTTAGTTCCGTTTTTTTTCCGCGAGAGTTCTTTCGTGACGCGGACTCTATCACAATCATCTCTAGCAAAATATTTATCAGCATTTGAGTTACATTGAGCATTTTTTTGCAATTTCGCAGCTCAGACTGCGGCCTCGCGAACTTCAATGAGGCGATGCACCGTTTGAGACAGTTGCCCTTGTTCTTTTCTACGCCCAAGGATAAATCAAATGTGTGTCCTTGGGCAGGGTTGGATGGGGTTTGATGTTAGACTTATAGTATTGCAAGCTACGATCGTAATTGGTAGAATGTGGCCGCTCCGGGCTGCGACCTACCCGGCGCTCCGCTTGGTTTTAGTGGTGTAACTTGTGATGAAATGGCCGCTCCGGGCTTCGCTTTACGCGGCGCTCCACTTTAACCGTATCTTCCGCGTGTAGTTAGAAGCCCGCCCCGGGCTGCGCCCGACGCGGCGCTCCGCTGGGTTTTTCCAATAAAACGAGTGATTATAGTGGCCGCTCCGGCCTGCGCCCTTCACGGCGCTCCGCTTGGTTTTGGTGATATGAATCACGATGAAATGGCCGCTCCGGGCTTCGCCCTACGCGGCGCTGCGCTTTAACCCTGTTTTCCTCATGTAGTAAGTAGGCTGCGCCCGACGCGGCGCTCCGCTGGGTTTTTCCAATAAAACGAGTGATTATAGTGGCCGCTCCGGCCTGCGCCCTTCACGGCGCTCCGCTTGGTTTTGGTGATATGAATCACGATGAAATGGCCGCTCCGGGCTTCGCCCTACGCGGCGCTGCGCTTTAACCCTGTTTTCCTCATGTAGTAAGTAGGCTGCGCCCGACGCGGCGCTCCGCTGGGTTTTTCCAATAAAACGAGTGATTATAGTGGCCGCTCCGGCCTGCGCCCTTCACGGCGCTCCGCTTGGTTTTGGTGATATGAATCACGATGAAATGGCCGCTCCGGGCTTCGCCCTACGCGGCGCTGCGCTTTAACCCTGTTTTCCTCATGTAGTAAGTAGGCTGCTCCCGACGCGGCGCTCCGCTGGGTTTTTCCAATAGAACGATTAATTATAGTGGCCGCTCCGGGCTTCGCCCTACGCGGCGCTCCGCATGGTTTTGGTGGTGTTGCTTGATGAAATGGCCGCTCTGGGCTTCGCATTACGCGGCGCTACGCTTTCGCTGTATCTTCCTCATGTAGTTCGAAGGCTGCCCCGGGCTGCACCCGATGCGGCGCTCCGCTCAGTTTTTCCAAAACACTGAGTGATTATAATGGCCGCTCCGGGCTACGCCCTACGCGGCGCTCTGCTTTGATCTCGTAGTAACTGTTTAGGAGAATGGCCGCTCCGGGCTTCGCCCTACGCAGCACTCCGCCTTCACCATGTCTTCCTTATGTAGTAAGAAGGCCGCCCCGGGCTGAGCCCGACGCAGCGCTCCGCTGGATTTTGTCAAAAGACGTAATGATTTTAGTGGCCGCTCTGAGCTTCGCCCTACGCGGCGCGCCGTTTCCATTTTGCGATGTTCGACATGGTATTAGCCGCTCCGGGCTTAGCCCTACGCGGCTCTCCGCGCCTCGATTCCCCAACTTGGGTTGAATATTTTGATATCTCCATACAACTTCTTTAGTAGGTACTTTAAAGCCAACTCCAGTACAAAATGTACGGGACAGTTCCTAACAGGTCGAAATTTCATTTTCGTTTTTTTTTCACAGCAAACACTTATACACGCTTTGATTGGACCTCATACTCGAAAACTGAAAATTTGCAATTTTACGTTTTGAGGTAATTCTCAGAAATTATCCGAAAATTTGATTTTTTTTTCACCACCGTAGCCCTTGTCAAGCTTAATAATAAAGGTCATGTCAAAAATTCCTGTCAAGTGGCGCCATTTGCCCGAAATCCCGCTTTAAAAATTTTCGAAAACTCAACTTTTCACAAAATGAATGCTGTCTAGTTCGCCATCTTGAATTAAAAAAAACGTATTTTTCCCATATACTACACCATAAACAAGACCGAACCACATTTTTACTTTTTGCCTTAAAGAATATCAGAGGACCAATAAGTTTTCTCGAAAATGACCATGTCGCACAAATGGTTTTCTCAACAGCTCCCAGTGATGCCAGGCCAGGTTGCTAGAAATGGTCAAATGTCATTTTAACCGACCCAATGGATGGCCTCGTGAGAATTTTTTCCCCCAAAAATGGCTATATCGACTCGCCACCTTCTTGGGCCCTGGCGCGCAAACTATCAAAAATCGCCAAAATATTTTTATCCAGTACTATTATGTATTTTACTCTATAGGTTATACCAAAGTATGTAGTAATGATAACTTATTTTCTTAAAGTCTGTAGGAAATTTGCCAACTGAATTTGAAAAAAGGAGAAATATTTAAATTAATCATTTTACAAATTTTTATTACACTTTCTTTTTATGCTTGAGATCTTAAATTTATTATTGAGGTTAACTCAAACTTCTTTCTACAAAATTGTAAAACATTTAATGGTGTTTTAAACGCAAAGACTCGCGGCAGACGATAGATTGTCGTGGCACTCCTTGGCTCGAGTATGAAACTTATTTCCCATTAAGAACCTACTGACCATTTTCAGGAACTAAACTGTCAATATTATTGATTATTACTTAATGAATGTAATACTCTACCGTCTGCCGCGAGTTCTTGCGTCAAGTATAACAACTTGCACTTGAATATATTGTATATAAAAATAAAATGCTATGTATATTTTGACTGCATTCTACTTCCGTAAGTGTTTCCCACTATACTGCTCAACCTCGACGCAATTTTGTCAAAAACCACTTACAAAAAAAAATCATAATTGTTTTCGCTCATGTTTTAATAACCATTATTTTGTGAATCGCAAACTAATAATTAATTTAAATGATAAGGATATCTGGACATGTTGAATTCCTCGCCTGTTCTTTTTAAACTGGGCTGTCACTGCACGCTTTCCTCATCGAGTGGAAATTGTCTACACGAAAAGTAGACCTAAAATCAGTTAAGAAAGTGGCGGTGAAAAATAAATTTGGTGTAGTATAACACACACAGGACACGTGATCTCCCCTCCAGGCGCTGCGTGCCTTGCCCTGCCGCTGCCAGCGGTCCTCCACAGGTGGCAGTCCCAAGAGAAGTAAGGTCCAGGAACAGGGTGTATCTGTGAACATTTTACCAACCATTCTGAAGAACATTTATTTTAAGAACAAGTCAGTTGCCCGACTTTGTATGAAACATTGAATTATTTTAAAAATCATAAAAGGAATGTTGTTCCGAATTGCTGGTACACCCTGTACATTGAAAGTCATCATCATACTCCTGCTCTTTTCCTAGGTTATCTGGGGTCGGCGCAGTATGTTTTCCTTTTCCACACGCCCCTGTCATTCGTCATCGATTTGATGACGATCCACCCCTTTTTCCATCATGTCATTCTTCACACAATCCATCCATCTCTTTTTCGGCCGTCCTCTGTTCCTCCACCCACTTACATTTAAACACATCACTCATCACTCATTACTTACCCTCTTTTCCTTACATGGTCATACCAGGAAAGACGATTTGCCTTCAATTTATCAATGATGGGGGCCACTTTCATACTTCCTCTAATATACTCAATCCTTATTATTATGTCCAAATTAAACACCTTTTTTAGTAAACCTCGTATACTGAGCTAGGAAGCACAAACATTTCTGAATCACCACATAAAATAATAATCTACCTTCACTTAGCTAACCTTATTCTGACAACAAGATTAACAAATAATTAACTACCCTCATAAGCAACATACCTTTCCCCCAAGTATGATAACACATTTAAATTAACCAAAACTAAACACACAGACATTTGAGTGAGCATGACTACTTAGGTTCCCCTCATAGGTCACAGAGTACTTAATCCAATACTAATAAACTGCAGGACGAGGTGTACAATAGTAGGTGGTTAGCATCTTGTCAATTGTTTGATTAATCAATACTAATCAATTTGTATACAATAATAAATGCTGCTAAGCCTAATTTATTAAAAATGATTAATTATATAATAATAATGATTCCAGTAAATATTTATAAAATTACTACATGTGTGCAGGCACGGAGGTCATCATGTCCATGAATCCTTATCATTTAAGTAATCTACAATTTTATAGTATCCTTTACTCATTAAACAGGTTTTCACGTGGGATTTAAATTTATGCGTTGGTAACTCAATAACATTTTGTGGTAACTTATTGTACATTTTAATACTTTGACCAACAAATGAACTATTAATCTTTTGGAGCTTCAGATTTGGAATCGCGAGCTTGTGTTTATTTCTAGTGTTAAAACCATGACAATCAGATTTTTTAGAAAAAATATCAATGTTCTTTCGCACGTACAGAATACAGTCCAAAATGTATTGGGAAGCTACAGTTAAAATGTCGATATTCTTAAACAGTTCTTTCAGCGAATCGCGAGGCCTAAGGTTGTATATGGAGCGGATGGCCCTCTTCTGCAATACAAAAATAGTCTGTATCTCAGCCGCCGACCCCCACAACAAAAGACCATATGACATTATACTATGAAAATAACTAAAATAAACCAGTCTCGCGGTTTCAATATCAGTCAGATGTCTGATCTTTTTAACCGCATATGCGGCGGAACTAAGTCTTCCCGCCAAGGCTGCCAAGTGTGGCTTCCATTGCAGTTTGGAATCCAGTGTAATACCTAAGAAAATTGTCGAATTAATAACTTCAATATGTTCATTATTCATAACGACGTTAGTGTTGACCTGCTTTACATTGGGCATAGTGAATTTAACACATTTGGTTTTCTTGGCATTTAAAAGCAAGTTGTTAGTTGTAAACCAATGTAGCACTTGTGAGAGGGTGTCATTTACGTCGTCAAACGTATCTTTTCGACGGTCAACGTTAAAAATCAACGAGGTATCATCAGCAAATAACACTACTTCACAAAGATCTTGTGCAAAGTAAGGGAGGTCATTTATGTATATTAGGAAGAGCAGAGGTCCCAATATTGATCCTTGGGGCACTCCCATTAATAAAGGGGCGCCTGAAGAGTCAGTTCCATTGACACTGACTTTCTGAAGTCTATCTGATAAGTAAGAATTTATCAAACTTAATGCATTATTTAGAACACCATAGTGAGCTAACTTCAACAACAATGTTTGATGCTCAACGCAATCAAACGCCTTCGAGAGGTCGCAGAAAACACCAATTGCATCCTGTTGTTTTTTCCCATGCATCAAAAATATACTTGATAAGTGCAACTCCTGCGTCAGTGGTTGACTTACCCTTGGTAAACCCAAATTGTTTATTATGAAGTAAATCGTTAACTTTAAAATGAGACAGCAACTGAATGAATATGACTTTTTCAAAAATTTTACTCAGTGCTGGTAAAATAGAAATAGGCCTAAAGTTAGAAGGGTCACTTTTATCACCTGATTTAAATAACGGTATGATTTTGATGTACTTTATTAAGCTAGGAAACTGACCCTCATCAATACATCTGTTGAATATCGTTGCCAAATGGGGTGCAATAGCTAGTATTATATTTTTTAAAATGTCCACTGATATTCCCCAACGATCTTCAGTTTTTTTCATATTCAGATCTTTGAAAGTTTTAACTATTATCTCGGAGGTTACATGGTAAAATTTGAAAGGCGTTTGACACTCGGCAACATTTGCTTTAAGTAATGAGATAGCAAGATACGAACTTGAATTTAATGTACTTGTTGTTGCCACTGGTATATTAGTGAAGAACGACTCAAATTCATTTGCCACTTCAGTATCAGAGTCAAGACATTTGCCATTTATTTTTAGAGAGAACTTGTGTTGTTGTGTTTTATTTTTACAAGTCTCTTTGTTGATGATGTTCCACGTGATTTTACTTTTGTTAGTTGCTTTACTTATTTTGTTTTTAATGTAGTTAGATTTAGCAACTGCACATACTTTCTTAAAGCACTTAGAATAATTTTTAACATATCCCAAGCCATATCGTCCATCTTTCGTAATTTATCTTAAACGGTTTGGAACATTCTTTCGGCTAAACCGTTGGTCGATGGGTGATGCGGCGCTGTCGTAACGTGTTTGATCTTGTTAGCATCCAGAAACTGTTTCATCTCAGATGAAACAAATGGTGTTCCGTTGTCTGACACGATAGTTTTACACAGCCCATGTATCGCAAATATGGCCCTTTGATGGCGGATAACAATTTTAGAGGTCATATTGTTAACCATAAAAACTTCCGGCCATCTAGAGTGAGCGTCTACAATAAAAAGGAAAATTTTTCCTTGAAACGGACCAGCGAAGTCTATGTTAATTCGTGACCACGGTTTAGTCGGCGTGATCCATTCATATGTTGTTTTTGGCGGCATATGTCGATTTACCAGACACTTGTTGCAGCTCTGGATCATCCCCTCAATATCGTTATTTAACTGTGGCCACCAAACGTAGCTTCTTGCTAGAGCTTTAGTTTGCACGACCTCGCTGTCAGTTTTGTGTAAAGCTCCCAGCACCGCCTCGCGGAGCGACGGTGGCACCACCACGCGACATCCCAGAAGAATACATTCTTCGTGGAGCGATAGCTCGTTGCGGTGCAACCAGTATGGTCGTAGCTGTTCGTCGGCTACTCTACTTGGCCAGCCACTTAGTATGTAATGGACCATCCGCGATAACACTCTGTCTCGGATATTATTTCTTCTATTGGAAAATCGTTAGGTGTCTCGGCCATAAGCAAAATGTCATATAATTGTGGTCCGGTTGCTCCGGAACTAGTAGCGGTAACCTGCTCAAACCATCAGCATGACCGATTTGCTTACCTGGCTTGTAAATAATATTATAGTTATGGGAAGTCAGTACTAATGCTATTATTGTAAGGCGAGGTGATAAAACATTAGGTATAGGCCGTTTCGGATCGAAAATACCCAGCAATGGCTTATGATCTGTTACAATCATAAAGGATCTGCCCATCAAGTAGTTATGGAACTTGTTTACCCCAAACATGATAGCGGCGGCTTCTTTATTCAGCTGCGAATATCTGCGCTCATGCTTGTGCAGGGTCCTGGAGCCCATGGCTACGGGGCGCTCCCGGCCGTCCTCCATGACGTGCGCCAGCACTGCGCCGACGCCGTACTCGGAGCTGTCGCAAGTCAACACCAGCGGCTTGTTTTAGTCGAAATGAACTAATGTCAACTCACACGACAGTAAACGCTTTGCAGTTTCAAAACTGATCTTCTCCTGTTCTATCCACTGCCAGTCTTTCGACTTGTCGAGTAACCTATGAAGATGCTCCAGTACCGTAGCTTTGTGAGGTATGAATCTTTCCAGGTCACCGGTTTCGGGGTGGCACTTGGGCGTCACCTCGCTTAAGGACACGGCTGATGTGTGATGCAGATGGGGAGTAAGGTATATAGCTGGCCTAACTCACCAAGTAGATTATTTACTTCTGACTCCTTAGTTTACTATCATAACTGGGTTGCCCTCGGGTATCAAATAAAACGGCAGAAGTCCAATCACCAATTTGTATTGTCCACACACTTGTTACACAGGCACAGTGCCTCACAGTACACACAAGTTCAAGGGTGAATGACGTAACGACACACTACTTTTGGGACACTAGTAGCTGCACACGCGACTGGACAAAGACTGAAGAAATTCCCTCGCATAACCCGTTGGGTTTGCGGCTATTGCGAATTAAATGCGCTGACACGACAAAAGTCGCATAGTGTGTCACTACATCATTCCCCCCCTTATTTAAAAAAATTTTTACAAAAAAAATTTTTTTTACACACAATGTAAACATTGAAGAAGTTTGAGAAACACAGGATTCTTTAAATCAAAGTTTGCATTGTTGAACATACCAGTACACAACAGTTTGAGAATCACTGGATAATCAAAACAAGTCTCGTAACAATAACACACTGCCTGTAATCCGACTAAGCCTAATATGTAAACATTGCTCTGTTCAAATGAATTGATAACAAATAGTGCATAATAATATCTGGTTACGAACATTGTAAGTAAAATTTCTCATTGAAAACTAAATCTATTTTCAGACTGTAATTTTTTTAACAACTTTTGTATAATTTAATTTAACATTGTAAAAAAATATACTTTAGAAATAGGTACATTGCCTTATATCCTTGTGTAAATAAAATGTTATCCATTGGTACATTATACATTGTAAACATTAATACATTTTTTATTTACCATACCTTATTTAACTAATTAACACATTTGCACTTTGACCTTTAGACGATAATGTTGGCAGGTTTTCAACCTTAACTACAGGTACCGGAGTGGCTACCTTAATTTCCTTAATTAACCAGGACTTAAATCTCTTCTTGCACTGGTGGCGTAAACCACAAAAAAATAAGATGAGTACGAGCACTAGTACTATCAGAAGAATGACTTCATAGAGCGCAAACTTCTCTTGCGTTGTTACGTTAGTTTGCTCTACCTGTACTTTATCTTTATTCTGTTGATTTCCCATAATAAAATTGGTATTTTCAACAAATGACAATACAATATTATAGACTGTCAAATCCATTAACTAACTAGTTGTAAATGATCACAATTTCTCTCATCTCACTACAAATTGCAATTGCGTTGTTGCAATTTACCATTTGTCCTCAATAATATTTAACATCGATACATAAAATTAAAGTGTGTGGAAAAATTTGCTTACGCTAATAGAATCGTGCAGGCTTCCTGCTTACTCTACCACTACTCGTAACTTTCAGCTTAGGGTTGTCGACATCATTATTTTTCAGCGGAACAACAATCCTAACTTTTTTAGTTACTTTTTTTGGAATACTACTCGGCTCTTCAATTACATTACTAGTACCACAATTGTTTTCATTTTCCAGGACATAAGCTGGTTTCAATCTATCGATTGAGATACAAGCTGTCCGGTCTGGTAGTTGAATTTTAAAAACTTTATCTCTCCTGCTTATAACCTTATACGGACCATCATAAGGAGGTTGCAGAGGTTTTTTTACAGCATCAACTCTGACAAAAACTTTATCACAATTAGCCAAATCCTTATGCACAAAAATTTTACGCGAATCGTTATTTCCTTTATCCACTGGTTTAACATTTTTAATAACGTCTTTAATTTTGGAAACATAGTTTTCATAATCACTTTCAATGTTCTTACTACCGTCGTAAAAATCTCCAGGCAAACGAATTGTTGTTCCATAGACTAATTCTGCTGGACTTATGTTGTTGTCAACCCTAATTGCTGCTCTTAACCCTAAAAGAACTGTTGGTAACGCTTCGACCCAAGAGTTCATAGATAAACTTGCCATCAATGCCGTCTTTAAAGATCTGTGCCAACGTTCAACCCTGCCATTGCTCTGTGGGTGATATGCGGTTGTGCGAATCCTTTTTATTCCCATTAATAACATGAGATGCGAAAAAAGATTACTTTCGAATTGACGTCCCTGATCACTTGTAAGCTTTACAGGACACCCGAATCTAACTATCTAACCTTCGTATAATACTTTAGCAACGACAGAGGCAGTCATCTCCTTAATAGGGAAAGCTTCGGGCCATCGCGTAAATCGATCAATTATCGTAACACAATACCTATAACCTTCTTCAGATGTACTAAGAGGTCCTACAATATCAATATGTATGTGTTCAAAACGATCAGCAGATTCAAAACTACCTAGATCTGATACTGTGTGTCTCTGAATTTTTGCTCTTTGACATGAAACACAAGATTTTGCCCATTTACTAATATCTTTATTCATATTTTCCCAAAAATATCTTTGCTTTATTAAATTTTTAGTTGTTCTAATACCTGGATGACTTAAGTTATGAACTATTTCGAAAGCCTTTCTACGAAACATTTCCGGTAGGTACGGTCTATCTCTACTTGTTGACGTCGGGGTCACCACTTTCCAGGTCACCGGTTTCGGGGTGGCACTTGGGCGTCACCTCGCTTAAGGACACGGCTGATGTGTGATGCAGATGGGGAGTAAGGTATATAGCTGGCCTAACTCACCAAGTAGATTATTTACTTCTGACTCCTTAGTTTACTATCATAACTGGGTTGCCCTCGGGTATCAAATAAAACGGCAGAAGTCCAATCACCAATTTGTATTGTCCACACACTTGTTACACAGGCACAGTGCCTCACAGTACACACAAGTTCAAGGGTAAATGACGTAACGACACACTACTTTTGGGACACTAGTAGCTGCACACGCGACTGGACAAAGACTGAAGAAATTCCCTCGCATAACCCGTTGGGTTTGCGGCTATTGCGAATTAAATGCGCTGACACGACAAAAGTCGCATAGTGTGTCACTACAAATCTTTCGTAAAAATTATATAGCCCCAAAAAGCCTGCAACTGTTGGACATTTTTAGGCTCTGGAGCATTCAATATGGACTCAACCTTACTTGGCGCTGGGTGACCTGACCCTATGCGTCAATCATGAAACCCAAAAATTCCACTCTCTCTTGAGCGAATTTACACTTGTTCTGATTGAGGCCCAGCCTTTTCAATGCGATCCAGCACTGTGTTCAGACGCTGCGTCATCTCGGCCATAGTGTGCCCGCTGACGATGACGTCATCAATCAGCACGGCCACGCCGGGCACGCCCGCCAGCAGCGTCGTCATCAGTCGCTGGAATATACCCGGACACGCCTTCACACCAAATGCTAATCTATGCACCGTAAAAAGGCCTTGACATGTGTTTAGGGTTAAAAGTCGCGCTGTGTCCGCATTGACCAAAACCTGTGTATAGGCTCGGTCCAAGTCAAGCATCGTGTAATATTGCCCACCAGAAATAGCTGCAAACACATCACTAGCAGTTGGCATTGTTGGCATTACGACCGACTAAATTAGGTCCGGAACCTTTTGCTACTGCAATGTCGAGATCACACTTAATGTTTTTAAATTGAACTTGCACCGTTGCTTGTCCGAGAACTACTACTTGAGAGTCCTTCCAAGTGCAGAGCCGGTTGGGCAGGGGCTGCAGGGGCTGCAGGGGCTGCAGGGTTGCACGCGAGTGCAACCGCGACCACGTATGCTGGTTCACAAGGGAGAAAGCGGCACCGGAGTCTACTTCCATTGAAATCGGCACACCTTCCAACATCACCTTTAGCTCGAACGCTGGTACGCGCGTCCGTGAGCTGCCTACTTTGTAAATTTCATTTAACATGGAATCACTCTCATGATCAGCATAATTAATTTTCCTAGAAGTGTCTTTTTTCTTCGCCGAATATAGATATATTGAAAAGATTTTCAATGTGCCCCCGCTTCTTACAAAAGTGACACACCGCATTTAAAAAGCGACATTCGCCCCCATGCCGGTCTCCGCAACGATAGCACAGGCGAAAATTGCTTTTAGCTTTGACAGCGTTCACTTCCATAGGCTCCGGCCCTGGCAGTGACGTCACCGCCGCGGCGCCTGGTGTCGTTGCGCATCCCGCGGCGACGCCTTGCATCATGCAAGCCTCCTTCTCCGCGCTCGCGGGTGATAACATGGCGTCCACAACATCCTTGTATGTCAAACAGTCACTTTTGAGTAGCTCGTACTGAAACTTGCTGTCCTTCATGCCATACACTAGTCTGTCTCGAAGCTTGCGATCTAAGTCCGTAAAATTACATCCGGCACTAATTTTTCTCAGTTACGCGATGTATTCCGACACCGGTTCGTCCTGTCTTTGAGCACGTTTATAGAATCTATACGACACGGAAATTTCGTTAGGTTTAGGACTAAAATGTTTAGTGAGCGTCACCACAATCTCACTGAAATGCGCTTGATTTTTTTGGTGTGATTAATGCGAGAAGGGTCTCGAATACTTCTGTCCCACAAATAGTGTAAAAATTAGCCCTTTTGACCGCATCGTCAACAATGTTGTTAGCCTCAAAACAGTAACTAAGTCGATCGATGTAAATGCCCCAATTGTCACTTTTCACATTAAATTCATGAAAATTCACTGATTTCTTATCCATTGTTTCGATTTACCAAACGTCGTCGCCACTATTATGTGCAAATTAAACACCTTTTTTAGTAAACCACGTATATTGAGCTAGGGAGCACAAATGTGTCTGAATCACCACACAAAATAATAATCTACCTTCACTTAGCTAACCTTGCTGATTTACCAATGCTTAAATTTAAAACACATATTAAAAAATATTTAATGGCAAAAGCCTATTATACAGTTAATGATTACTTAAATGACAAGAATTTGTGGAAATGATAGACTGTTCGCCTACATCCATGATACTGTACTTACAAAAATTTTGGTGATTAAAAGAGTAACTGGCGAGTTTCTTGCCGGATCTACTCGTCAGAATCAACTTTCCGATTCCGGTGGTAGAATCACATTATATTTATTCATTTCTTAGTATATTTTTTGTATCGACAAGTATTTTTGAATTTTTTTGAATTTTTGAATCTTGTTCTGATAACAAGATTAACAAGTAATGAACTACCCTCATATACAACACTTATCTTGTCCATTCGCGTCACTCCACTGTCACGTTGTCGTCAGAAATTACTTTGCCCGATGAGGACAACGGACAAAAGATATATAAATAAAATATAATTACTAATAAATAAAGGTGGGGTTTAAGTAAATAAAAAGTTGATTGAGCCATTTTTACCACCGTTTACAGAGGCCGTTTAAAAAAAGTTCGAAATTTTAAAATTCACTATGATTAATGACACTTCTTTCGGGTAAATAATTCTAACTAATATTACCTAATGAGAGTAAGTTCCTCTATTTAATTAAATACGTCTATCTTAATCTAGGGACTACGGGCACAGGAAAATAAATGAAAGCACCGACCTGTTCTGGGGTACTTCACCTATCCGGGGACAATCCTCACAAGCAGGAACAGGAGCACAAAGACAAAGCTTGCTGCCAACGTTGCCTTCTCAAGCTTGAAGCGGTCAAAGCTTGTGCGTCTTTTTGATAACGTAAGTAATTCAGCGGTAAAAACACACATCCAAACACTATTTCATTTCAATTTAATTCAATCCCAAGCTGCAAAAATAAACAACAAGTTAGAAGACCATTCCATGCGCTAGTTATGGAACCCCCTCAACCCTCTGTCTTAGATTAAGGGCTAGCTCAGCACATTTAAGGGCAAGCTAATGTTTTTCATAGATAATCATTTTGTTAACGCTGCTGTTTCAACCTCAACGGCCCGTGCATTAAATTAATATTAATTAATCATCTCTAAATCGATGTAGACGTCAATACGTCCAAATAAAATACTTTTATTCTAATTAAATTAGTTTTTAAAAACTCCCCGCCCGGCTCCCAATACTTAACTGGCGCAGCCGGCGCGGATTTTTCCGGTATTTTCCGCGTTTTCCCGGGTGTCTAAATTCACTAAATTAAGGAAACGTCCCGTGGGAGAAAAATCCGTCGAACCAAATAAATCTGTTAAATATCGGGTGTGGAGAGCTGAAAATGGGTGCAGCGGCTGGTTGGTGAGTAAGACTTTTCGCCATCCTTTCCCTCATCCTCCTATATTTTAGTTAACGTATAAAAAAAAGGTGTTATTTTGCGATAAGACTTCTCTCACTATAACATAACATATGAACTTTTGTCTGGTCCCCAGTGTTGTATTGTGTCTAAAAATAGATTTTTACAGAGCAATAAAAAACTCAGAGACCTTATTATTGTGGAATTTCAAAAATAAATTGATATTTTTTATATAAAAGAAGTACTATATTAAGAGATAAAATAAGTGTTGTAAACATAAGTTTAAAATTTGTAAAGATATTTTTCTGAAATAAGTAATTTTTACATTTTACCTTATTAAAAGTAGGTTTTTATATTTCAATAAATTTTTACACCCCCTTTTTGCTCAATTTGTATGTGCTTATACTTTGTGCATTGTGTAATATTAACTGTGTGTAAAACTCTGCATTTAGTTCAAAACCCTCGCCAACCCGTCTGCCAAGCGTGGTGAGTATGGCAATTACCCCTCATGTGATTGAGGGAGGCCCGTGCCCCAGCAGTGGGGACTTAAATGGGCTGATGATGATGATGATGATGATGAACTGTGTGTGAGTGATTTCGTAATATTTTAAGTGAGTGTCATTGCGTTCTCTGTACCTTACACTACTCTACAATGACTTCTCCAGAACCAATTGTTACTATTCCAAATGAAATGCTTAGATTAATACCGTTTTTTAATGGCGATAAAAAGCTTTTAAATCTATTTATTCGAAAGTGTGAATATATTATTTCGAAATATAGAGGCAATGAACAACAAAACTTATACGTGTACCACGCGATAACGAGTCGGCTTACGGAGAATGCAGCGTCGCTCTTATCGGAGCAAGAGGATGTGTTAGCTTGGTCTGAATTAAAGGAATTGTTACAACAACATTTCGGAGACCCAAGAAGTGAAGCGTGTATAAACATAGAATTAGAATCATTAAAAATTAAATCAGGTGAAAGTTACCTCGATTTTTGTAATCGAATTCAAAGTGTCCGGTCTTTATTAATTTCTAAAATAATCACTCTGCAAGACGATGAATTAAAACGTGCAAAATTAACTATATATAATAACACCGCTCTGAATGTGTTTTTATACAACCTACCTGAGAATCTCGTACGCATAGTTAGACTGAAAGCGCCAAGTACATTAGAGTCTGCGTTAAGCATCGTCCTTGAGGAAGTAAATTTCATGGACCAGTATAATATGCGAAATCGCCTCCACGGTCAAAGTTCGAGGCCAATACCCAGCACGAGCATGGGTCCGTCACAGTCACATAATTTCAAATTTGGAGGGTCATTCCCTCAACCCACAGGCTTCAAACCCATATTACCTAGTAATCCAACTCCGCAATTTAAATTTGGGATACCCCAAAATTCGCAAATAAAAATACCCCAATTCCAAGGTCAACAGCAACAATTTGGCTACAGACCCACTCAACAATTCGGCTATAGACCTCCTCAACAATTCGGCTATAAGCCTCCTCAACAATTCGGATACAGGCCTCCCCAACAATTTGGCTATATGCCGCCTCAACAAATCGGCTATAGGCCACCTCAACAATTTGGCTACAAGCCACCTCAACAGTTTGGCCATACGCAGCCGACTCAAATACAGCCACCTAGGATGCAATTAACGGATGTATCCATGCGTACTGTGCCTCCTAAGCCTCAGCCTGGTTTTAAATTAAATGAACTGACCTTAACTGAAGGACAATGCTATCCGGACTACTATCAGGATGAATATTATTATAATGATGCGTATCCATTAGATGATGAACAAAATTATCACACGGAAGAGAATGTTGATGAGACTGAGCAAGACGAACATGTTGACGTGCCGCAAAATTTTCGCGAAGATGCCTCGATAGAGAGGACGAAAAAGAAATAGTAAAAATAAATTGTGACCCAAATCTTAAACTGCCATACATATACTTAGGAGAAATAGACGCTAAAATGATGATTGATACAGGTAGCATGAGGTCATTCTTCAGTCCGCGTGTAGCTCATCAACACTTTGGACATTTGATCCAAAAAGAACAATTCCAAGTAGTCAGTACTCATGCATCAAGTATACACGATGAAACTGTAACAATTCCTCTTTTGCCCACGTTTAATAGCACTGACTGTCACAAATTCTATATATATGATGTAGACAGCCGTTATGAAGGGCTCATTGGTAATGATTTATTGCAACAATTAGATGCTGTAATTGATCTGAAAAACCAGGTCTTGGAAACTAGAACTGCATCTATTCCGATAATTAATAACAATCTCAATTACGTTATTGATTTAATGCCGCGAACAGAACAGAGAGTTAAAATTCCCGTTAACCAACATTCAGGAGATGCTATTCTTGAGTTCAGAGAATTCACAAGTGGTGTGCGAATGCCCAGTGCATTAGTAAACTGTTCTAACGGTTATGCTTCGACAGTGATTCAAAATTCCCTTGATGACCAAATGACATTAACTATAACACAACCACTGAGAGTAGAAAGGTTCCAGGAAATCAATTGTAACTTAAATACTATTCGAAATTATACCGACGTAGAGATTACTAATCTATTAGAAGAAAACTTGTCAAAATTAAGACTCGACCACACTAACGACGAAGAAAGAGAAAAAATATTTAAACTATGTAATGAATATAAAGACATTTTCTACTGTGATCAGTTACCCTTGACATTTACTAATGAAGTTAAACACCGCATAAGAACCAAAAATGAGGACCCTATTTATGTAAAACCGTTCAGACAAGGTCAGGCCCAACAAAACGAGATTAACAATCAAATAGAAAAATTATTGCAAAATGATGTCATCCAAGAGTCCCATTCTCCTTGGAGCGCTCCGGTACATATCGTGCCTAAAAAGCCAGATGCATCGGGTGAAGCCAAGCTTAGAATGGTTGTAGATTACAGACGCTTGAACGACATAACAGTTGACGACAAGTATCCCTTGCCCAACATAACCGATCTTTTCGATAAATTAGGCAAAAGCACATACTTTAGCACGCTTGATTTGGCCAGCGGCTATCACCAAATTGAAATCGAGGAATCCGATAGGCAGAAAACAGCATTCAGCACACAAAACGGCCATTACGAGTTTCTTAGGATGCCGTTTGGTCTCAAAACCGCCCCAGCGACATTTCAGAGGGCATTAGACAGCGTCCTTAGAGGGCTGCAGGGACTACACTGCATGGTTTACCTAGATGACATTATAATTTACTCTAGTAGCCTTGACGAACATATTCAAAATTTACGGACAGTTTTTGACAGACTTAGAAAGACAAACTTGAAGGTTCAACTAGATAAATCGGAGTTTCTGAGAACAGAGGTCCTATATCTGGGGCATACTATTACAAAAAATGGCCTTAAGCCAAACAGCGACAAAATTCAAGCCGTTTTAGACTTTCCACTGCCAAAAACTTACGACAGAAATCAAAAGCTTTCTTGGACTTGTGGGGTATTACAGACGCTTTATACAAGACTTTGCCAAAATAACACAACCCCTGACGTCATGTTTAAAGAAGCGTAACAAAATTGTGATCGACCAAAAGTACATCGATGCATTTAATAAATGCAAAGAACTATTGACGCACGCACCACTGCTACAATACCCCGATTTTGATAGACCATTTGTACTTACAACCGACGCCTCCAACGTTGCTCTGGGTGCAGTCTTGTCCCAAGGAAAAATAGGCAGCGACAAGCCGGTTGCTTATGCAAGCCGAACCTTGAGCGATACAGAGTCGCGTTATAGTACAATTGAGCGGGAACTACTCGCTATCATTTGGGCAACCAAACACTTCCGTCCGTATTTATACGGACGCAAATTCTACATATATACGGACCATCGACCCTTAGCGTGGTTGAACTCTTTAAAAGACCCCAATAGTAAACTCACTAGATGGAGGTTACGCTTACAAGATTTCGATTTTGAAATTATATATAAAAATGGCAAGCAGAATACTAACGCGGACGCCTTGTCCAGAATCAAAATTAACGCTTTAGACTCGGAAGATGAAGGTGAATCAATGAAAGTTAATGTCGATGAAAAAGAAGAACATCTTAGGGAACACCTTGAAAACGTAGTTCAGGAAATAGTCAATTTAGCAGCTAAAAAGAGTGGACGAAACGATTCCTCCACTATTTCGATATCAGATTTAAGTAGGACAGCAACCAATAGTCCAATAACCATTTCTGATGCATCCACCTCTGAAAAAGAATTGAAATATCCAGTACCTTCCGATACAAGTACCCGATCACAAACAATTCACTCAGCCGAGGATTTAGAATCCACAGGTATTCCGATATTACGAGAAGCTATTGATACAAAGCCAAACCAAATCTTAGTGTTCTTTTGGCACAAAAATGATATGCAAGTTACTGACCTATCTAAGGAAAGACAAAAGGTCCTTGAAGTGTTCTTACCTATCAATAATCAAGAATTAATAAAAGAATTTTTAAAGCGATATATTAGGCCTAAAATTAAATACTTTATCTATTTTGAACACCATGAACATCGTAAACAATTTAGTAATTTAGTAATACAGCTATTTAAAAAGGATATGGTGCAACTGTATGAATGTACTGAGCGCGTCGTACATGTTGAAGATGAAGGTGAGCAGAAAGCGGTTTTTCTAAAATACCACGAAGGGAAAACTTGTCACCGTGGTATCAAGGAAACCTTGGTTAGACTTCGTAGAAATTTTTATTGGAAAAACATGCAGGAAACAGTTTCAGCAATTATCAATTCGTGCGAAGCATGCCGTAAAATGAAGTATGATCGCAAACCCCTTAAACCCGTTTTACAATTAAGTCAGACACAAGAGGCCCCCTTCCAGGAGCTTTTTATTGATCTGTTCACCATAGAGGGTATTATTTACTTGACACTCATTGATGCGTTCAGCAAACTGGGTCAATGTATGGAAATATCTAATAAATCAACCCCCGAGGTGGTTCGTGCTCTGATGAAATATTTTGCTTTTTACGGTATTCCCAAAAAGATAAGTTCTGACGCAGGTACAGAATTTAATAACGAGTTGCTTAATGAATTTTTGTGTTTACATAATATTGAACTTCATATTGGCACGCCTAACAATCCCAATTCGATGGGGTTAATCGAACGCTTCCACTCAACCATTACGGAAATCTATAGACTTGCAAAATACGAACGTAAATGTACAGACGCAGCGTCAGTCATGACTTACTCAGTAATGGCATACAATAACACAATCCATACTGTTACAGGACTTACTCCATTTGAAGTTGTTTTCGGACATACTGATGCCGAAACTCCCTATAACATTGATTTTGAGAAAGCATATATACAGCAACTTGTTAAGGACCATGCTAAGCGAACTAAATTCTTGTATCAACGGTTAGCGGAAAATATGGTAGCGATAAAAGGTAAAGTAAGTAAAAAAAGAGGAGGTGAAAGTGGGATAGAATTTAAAAAGGGTGAAACTATTTTCGTAAAGGGAGTTAATAAAAGAAAAAGCAAGGATAAGCCTAGGTACGATAAGGCCCAGGTTGTAGGAGACATAGACAAAAATGTAGTACCAATCAAAGTAGGCGAGAGGGTTACAAAAGCTCCGACTAAAAATGTTAAACGCCCTCCGCAGGTGGTGCGTTCTGATCGTGACGCCGGTGCTGGCCCTTCAACTCCAATCCCTTGAAGATAATCCAGGAATATTACCAGTCAAGGAAGGTCAAGCCTTTTTTCAAATAGATCATTGGACTATTATAAAAGTTATTAATTTAGAAAAAATATTTGACGATTTGAATCATGTATCGAGCACGTATAAACAGTTTAATGATTTAATAGACTTTAATAATCCGGCTTATCAGGAATATTTAACCATGAAAACACATACAGACTTTGTTCGTGATATAACTATTGAAAAATATCATCAGCTCATTCCGCGACGTGAAAGGCGAGGTCTCATTAATCCTTTAGGTTCAATAATAAAAATTATAACAGGCAATCTCGATCATGAAGATGCCGCACGATACGATAAACTTATTTCTGAATTAAATACTAATCAAATATTACATTCAAAGAAAATTACTTTGGTCTCCCAAATGTTCGACAGCTTTATTAACACAACTGAAACCATTTATAATAACTCTGTTAAGTTTGAAGAACGTTTAAATAGAATTGAAACAATATTATCTGAGGCTAATTCTAAGCAGAATGAATGGATGTTTTCCACATATATCGTAGGATTATTTAATATATTTGTAAGTAGTTTTCGTACAATTTTTATTAGATTAAGTGAAATTGAAACTGCTTTAGCTTTAAGTAAATTGTCAGTATTACATCAGTCCATTGTGAATTCTAAAGAATTATTAAATCATTTTATGTCAATAGCTCAATTCGCAAATCTTATGTATTTACCCATAGAGGATAATTTGTTAAAATTGGAGGAAACTATCTATGTCAAATCATATGTCAAAAAGGACCAGATAACATTTATAATGGAAATACCACTTACTGATAATTATACGTATAGGTATTTTAAAATTTATGCTTTACCAATGTTCCATGAGTCACGAAACATCACAATTACCATTTTTTCCCGAATTCCCTTACCTTCTGGCGAGAAAGTCTAAATACTTACCAATCAAGCAGCCATGCCGCGCACTCGCTGCTGGTGATCACTTCTTATGTACAACAGACAACCAGGCCCTCTACCATGAACCTACCTGCGTGGAGCAACTCATGGAATTTGATAATACTCTTACACATTGCCATCAGCGTCAAATTCAGCTTGAAGAAGTGAAGGTCCAGAGAATTAATACGGACAATTGGATCGTGTACAGTCGAAGACCAACCACGATAATTAGTCAATGCGACAGCCACGACCAAAGTAGCAAGCAGCCTATTTTCGGAACTTACCTTGTTACTATAGATGAACCCTGCAACTTCGAAATCAGTGGATTAAAAATCTACCACCATATCTACGAGTCAGCAGATACCGTTGAACCGGTACCAATTATAAACTTACCTGTGATGCATAGTAATACGAATCTATCAAGTGCACGCGCACTTAATATGGTTGGAGTTAATCTGGACGAAATAAAATACATGTCTTTTTCTCTGAAGCATAGTGCGGATGTGGAAAGTGTTTTAAGTGATCAAAAATACATTAGTTTCAGTGTTAATTTAGGATATTTAGCCTTTTTTCTAGTAGTGGCATGTTTAATTGTATTTCCCTTATATGTATTACGTAAAAAAATATTAAAAATTGTGCGAAATAATCGGAAAGACATTGAAAACGGTCATTCCGATAATTTCACTCTTAGGGAGGGACGAGTTATGGAACCCCCTCAACCCTCTGTCTTAGATTAAGGGCTAGCTCAGCACATTTAAGGGCAAGCTAATGTTTTTCATAGATAATCATTTTGTTAACGCTGCTGTTTCAACCTCAACGGCCCGTGCATTAAATTAACATTAATTAATCATCTCTAAATCGATGTAGACGTCAATACGTCCAAATAAAATACTTTTATTTTATGACTGACCGGATGGCGCAATTGGTAGTGACCCTGCCTCTTACGCCAAAGGTCGTGGGTTCGATCCCCACCCTGGACAAACATTCGTGCGATGAACACTTGTGTTTGTTCGGTGTCTGGGTGTAATATATGTATTTAAGTATATATTTGTGTTCCTCTGTTGTCTGATATCTGTAACACAAGTGCTTAAGCTACTTAGTACGGAATCAGGTCAACCTATGAGATGTTGTGAGAATTATTTTATTCTAATTAAATTAGTTTTTAAAAACTCCCCGCCCGGCTCCCAATACTTAACTCGCTTCTCATTGCAAGACAAGGTTACATAACACAGCGTGGTCGGCGAGGAAAGTGTATAGCAAACTGGTGTCTTTTCGACCTCTCAACTTACCTGGATTATAAGTTTAAATAGATAGGTACTCCTACAGACGCTGCACCCTCCACCCTTTTGCCAAACCAAAATCAGTACGAAGGACGCACTCCAGGGGAATGGCGGCGTACCCTTGTCTGCTGTAACAAATTTCACAGTAAACACTGGGAATCTCCCGAAAATCACTGTAGCCAATCCACTGCACGAGATACTCACAATATTTCTTGTCTCCGACAAAATATATTAAATAAATGTATATTTGAAATGATTCAAATTGATCTTTGTCGATCGACCTCATAGAGTGATCTGTGATCGACGTCCCAGATAGAAGATCAGGAGTCCAATTCTCGGGCTCGTGACATTTATTTTCATACGACATATATCACTAAAACATAGTTTTTTTGTATGGTTTTCGGGTGATATCCGTCAAGTTCTCAAAATATCAAAAGCACGAGAATTGGGCTCCTGTCTCCTTGACATTCAGAGGGTTGACGATCAGGCGAAAATAAAAATACTACAAATACGTTCCATTTGTCAAAAATATTATTTTGTTGTATTTAAAGCCTGATTAATACTTTTAATATTAATAATTTATCAAAGACAATATAATTAAGTACAACCTTTAAAGTCATTTGGAAAATCTATTTTTTTTTATAACTTTTGCTTTGGAAGAAATGTCTCGAACGCAGAACATAAAACTACCATTTGGTAGATTAAACCAAAACAATGACAACCTCTTGATTCATTCTGATTGGACAAAATGAATCCTTGTCACTGATTGGTGAAAATAAGCATGCCTCGCACGTGAGAAAATTAGGTGAATTTTCCCCAAATTTGCACTGGCTTGCCATAGAAAATAAAGCGACAGTATAAACAACTGTCAAATTGAAAACCGCTTAAGATCAAAAGTAGCTCTTAAGTCGCTGTAGTAAATCTTATTTTTACCCGGCTACGGCAAAGCAAAAGGAGGGTTATGATTTTGACAGGCTATGTATGTATGTATGTTTATCTGTTTCCACGTAACTTCTAAACTAGTTATCATATTTGAACAAGTGAGGTGTCGTTAGAAGCGTCTTGGTTGTCTTCTAGTTATAAGCAACATGACGTCACGTTAAATTTATTACAGCGCCTTCTAGGGGACTTAGAGTAATTAACTAAAAAAAAATTTTGCTTGACGGTACCGTGTGGGGTACCAAATCAAAGAGCTTTTTAGCACATTTCAAATATGTTATTATTATATTTACATAACTAAAAATATGGTATATAAAAATAAAGTTTAAAAACTAAAACCCGACTACCAAAAAAACACGATCTAAAAGTTACAAAACAAGAAAATTGTCTCTGCTGAAATGATTATGCCGTATCGCCGTGGTCGTATGCCACATTGATTTTATTTTCGTTTGATTTTATTTTTGCAGTATTACTAAATATTACACAAAATTACATACTTACATTGATCCGACTCCGAGATAGCTTATGCACCTGTGTTACGGATATCAGAACCAACAGCGGAATTACAAATACATATATATACATTTAATACTTTTCTTTTGTAAATACATACTTACTTTACTTACATAGCAAACACCCAGACCAATACAAACAGACATGTTCATGCACACAAATGTTTGTACTGTGCGGGGATCGAACCCGCAACCTTTGTAACAGGAGAAACAGGAGAGCTGTACATAAGAAATAAAAAGTATACATAATGGAATATTTAAAAAATAAATAATAATAAATAAATGCCACATTGTACACTTCTTTTAATATGTAACATGCGTGTATATCTATCCCCACCTGCATTATATATTGTATTCCTTCTTTTAGTTCCTTACCTAACTCACTCGCAACCAGGTTCCACCAGAATACCAGCGCTGCTGCGGCATCGCAGATAATGCCGTAGCAGCAAATGCTGAGGTTGGGACCTGTTTGGCCACACTTATTTCTTACAAAATGTATATCCACCATTTAATTTTCTGCTGTTGTACGAGTATATATATATATATACATACTCGTATTTATACAATGTATTTTTTTTCTCTTTTTCTGACTTGCACTGCCTTACCCCTTTTCTTACTACCCTGAGGTTGTCTGGAAGAGATCGATTGTAATTTTGGAACAATCCCCCATCTCTAGTTGGGACGCCGGCCGGCGCGGGCGGCGCTCGACAATTCAGTTTCATACCAGTTTGTCGCGACTGCTTATTCATATTACTTTACTCTTTGGCTTATTCGTTCGGACGCTTGTTTCGTGCTCCCGCAACTGTCGTGAGTGAATAGGTATTTCGTTTATCGTGTGTGGGACTTGTGTTGTTGCATCTTTCATAATGAATCGACGTAATGAACTGTTTAGTGCTTGTGAATACGGCCAGATGTTAATGTGTATGGGTGAAGCTCGAGGGAACGCGTCATTAGCCTGAAGGCTTTACGTTTTGGTTCAATCTAAGACCTCATACGACCCGAGACTTTAGGTAAGTGTTTTTATTTTATTGCAAATGTGTTTACTATTTATGTGTTAAAACTTTTTTTTTAAACGTGACCTACGTACGTGCCCATACGCGAGAGAACAGTGTCTTACCCCTAAAGGTATGACCTAAATGAAAGGCGCCGCGGACGCGCCAGTTATCGAATCGCGCGTCGAGATTAACGTTATGTACGCTGCACATTGCCGCGCGGAAACAAAATAGAAAAATGAAAATCGTTCACCTAGCGTTTCCGGGAAAATCATTTACTCTCAACATATTTACAATATCACTGAATTTATACATTTCGTTTTTGCCAACCTGTCCCAAACACCCTATATTTGTAATCTCACTGTTGATTCTGATATCCGTAACACAGGTGTTTGAGCTACCTACCTCGGAGTCAGATCAATGTATGTGATGTTGTGAAAATATTATATTATAGAAAGAAAGAAAGAAAAAGAAAGAAAATATTCTTTTTCTTGTGAAAATATTATATTATAGAAAGAAAAAGAAAGAAAATATTATTTTTCTTTCTTTCTTTCTATCATATAATATTTTCACAACATCACATACATTGATCTGACTCCGAGATAGGTAGCTCAAACACCTGTGTTACGGATTTCATTCATTGGCCACATACAATATACAATAATACAGAATGACATAACATATGAATAGATGGAGAGCATAGGTAGTTGCTAAACATTTAATGGTGGATATACATTTTGTGAGGAATAAGTGAAGGGTGTGGCCAATCAGGTCCCAACCTCAGCATTTGCTGCTACGGCATTATCTGCGATGCCGCAGCAGCGCTGGTATTCTGGTGGAACCTGGTTGCGAGTGAGTTAGGTGGGAACTAAAAGAAGGAATACAATATATAATGCAGGTGGGGATAGATATACACGTATGTTACATATTAAAAGAAGTGTACAATGTGGCATTTATTTATTTATTTTTTAATATTCCATTATGTATACCTTTCATTTCTTATGTACAGCTCTCCTGTTTCCCCTGTTCCAAAGGTTGCGGGTTCGATCCCCGCACAGTACAAACATTTGTGTGCATGAACATGTCTGTTTGTATTGGTCTGGGTGTTTTCTAAGTAAGTACAGTAAGTGTGTATTTACAAAAGAAAAGTATTAAATGTATATCATCATCATCATCATCATCAGCCCATTTGAGTCCCCACTGCTGGGGCACGGGCCTCCCTCAATCACATGAGGGGTAATTGCCATACTCACCACGCTTGGCAGACGGGTTGGCGAAGGTTTTGATATAAATGCAGAGTTTTCCTTCTCTGGGTGCTGATGATCATGCCAGCAGCTTTACCTTAGTCGCCTTTTACGACACCTCTGTAAGAGTGCCTATTCTACTCTGCCGGGGGCCACAAGGCATGTACGGCAATGTATATATATGTATTTATAATTCCGCTGTTGGTTCTGATATCCGTAACACAGGTGCATAAGCTATCTCGAAGTCGGATCAATGTAAGTATGTAATTTTGTGTAATATTTATCAATTCTGCTGTATATGGGACAAATTAAAATTCCTTGATAAAAGAAAACATCACCATTTCTCTTTGAATGAAAGAAATTTCTCTTCAGCTACTTTATTGCTATTGCCTCTAGTTATAACATATAACTAACACCTAAATAAACCATTACAGTTTCAAACTTTTAATCATTTTTGAAGTAATAAGATTTGATTTGAAGAATACAATGTAGTCGCAGAAAAAGTACCCTGTGTAGACTAATTAGTGAATGTATTAAACTCATCTTTATTGATATATCAGATGTTTGACCTTATTTACAAAGACATAAAATCCTTTTTTAGGGTTCCGTAGCCAAAATGGCAAAAACGGAACCCTTATAGTTTCGTCATGTCCGTCTGTCCGTCTGTCCGTCTGTCCGTCTGTCACAGCCGATTTACTCGGAAACTATAAGTACTACAGTGATGAAATTTGATGGGAATATGTGTTGTATGAACCGCTACAAAAATATGACACTAAATAGTAAAAAAAAGAATTGGGGGTGGGGCCCCCCATACATGTAACTGAGGGATGAATTTTTTTTTTTTTCGATGTACATACCCGTGTGGGGTATCAATGGAAAGGTCTTTTAAAATGATATAAAGTTTTCTAAAAAACATTTTTCTTAAAGTGAACGGTTTTTGAGATATCAGCTCTCAAAGTCGTAAAAAGTATGTCCCCCCCCCCTCTATTTTTATAACTACGGGGTATAAAATTCTAAAAAAAATAGAGGTGATGCATGCTAATTAACTCTTTCAACGATTTTTGGTTTGATCAAAGTATCTCTTATAGTTTTTGAGATAGGTTGATTTAACTGTAATTTTGGACTTTGCTGCTACGGAACCCTTTGTGCGCGAGCCCGACTCGCACTTGGCCGGTTTTTAATACACTATAAATGCATTCAACCGAACGACAACACCTTTCTAGGTATTGTGAATTATGACATAAGGACGCGAGATACGACTTGTCAAATTCAATATTACGGATGCGTTTTGGTGTCTTCAAATTAGGGTTTGAGACGAGATGTGTCAAAAGAGTTTCGGTTGAGTTCAACCGACGCAATGTTCACTTCAAAAAAGAAACGTCAAATACGTTTGATTGAGTCTCAAAGTTAACTTCAAATTAGGCCCTGGTTTGCATCTGTTAATGACGGAGTGAGAGTAAAATCTTTACTTAATAATTTTGTTTTTATCCGAATAAGCAAAATTTACTAACTATTACGGAATAGTTAGTAAATGAAGAACTGTAGATCTCTAAATAAACATAAGGTATACAATATTATTTAAATGTTGACTCTTTTTAATTAAAATGCTAATTCCACCTGGCAAAATACATACTTCAAATGATTGGAGTGCATTATGCAATGCTAACTAGGTATTCTGAAATCCTTTAGACCCCATTCGACCGATCCGATACTAAATCCACAGATCTATGATGTAGCGCTGTCATTCTCTACCAATCTGACGTTATAAAGTTTATCCGTATAAAGATTGGTCAAATCGGGCCGACCTGTTGTTGTCTAACGACAGCTCGGAATTTAGTAAAATTATTTTGGTACGTACACTGATTTCATACAGAGATATAATAAAGTAGATATTCATTTTTATATATAAGAGGAAAAACGAGCAGACGGCGCACTTGATGGCAGGAGATCACCGCCGTTCATGGAATCGCTTGAGATTTGAGATTTTGTGCTTAGAAATTGTTATCGACAGTCTGGAAGTTAGCGATCTTGTAACCCGAGCCTAAGGGTATATACAGCCGTTGGTCCTGCGCCTGATTTCTTTCCGGTCGTACCATTTTGGTGTCCCATTAAAATATGAGTTTTAAGGGAATAAGTGCACTTGTATTTGCACACACACTATAAGATATCCTGCGTATGTACTACAGGTTTTTCAAACCTACTTCAGGCACCAGTCTCTCACAAGGTTAAGGTCTGAGTGTCACATAAAATAGTATCATATCACTGTCTGTATGACCTTGTACTGTGAGAGAAATAAACAAAATAAACAAAAAAAAGTATGTGGCTGACTGTAGAGATTGGCCGCCATAGCCGAATTGGTTGGAGGAGTTGGATTTGTGGGCCTGGAAAACTATTTTTAAGAGGGCACTAATTTTACTTTGATAACTTTACTTTTGTAAGTTTTGATGACGTTGGCGACTAGACTCTACGACATTATGCTGAGTGGAGCCTGATTCAGAACCATTCTGAGTTCCTTTGTTTTTGCATTTTATATTCTTATTTCTTGTATATGTTTGTTGGTTTGTAACACAGGTGCATGAGCTCCTTTTTTTTTATGATATAGGTGGCAGACGAGCAGACGGATCACCTGATGGTAAGCGATTACCGCCGCCCATGGACGCCTGCAACACCAGTGGTGTCACAAGTCCTATCTCGGAGTCAGGTCAATGTATGTGATATTGCTGAAATATTTATTATTATTCATTATTTGGCGTTGAGTAATTGGTTTTATTCTTGTTCTTTTCAAAAAATATTGAAACGAAAGCAACCCGAAATTCTTCATAACTGCATAAACCTACCCGAAATCAAGGTGATGTTCATTGTTGACATTTTAATTAAAAAGCAAGTCACTTTCCACATGGGTCCGTGTGGAACGATATAATTATTGATAAAACTAATTACAGGCCGCGCCACCAGATAAGCCCCGTGAAAAGCGCGCCGCAGTCACCATAAACATTCCGATTTGAGCTTTAAGTAAATTGACACAATGAATCTAAAACTTTAGTCCGTGTTTTGCCGCGAGACTTCCTTCGTGGCGTGGACTCTACCTATAAGTACCAAGGAATTGTAGATTTGTCAATCTTTTTGGCTTAGTGCGAGAAGGAAGGTAGAATTTTTGGTCACCATGAGTGCAATTGGTAGGGTCGGCCAAACGTAAGTAAAAAAGTATATCAAAATTGAGAATATCACATACATTGTCCTGGTCCCACACTAAGCTTCCACCTTGGATTATGGAAACCAAGAACAAAGGAGTTACCGTAAACACCCAGGAACAACACAATCTGTTTCACATCTGTGTTGGTGCTGGAACCGAACCCGTGACCCTTGCGTCTCCACCGACGCTCAAACCACTGCGCTATCGAGTCAATAACACAAATAAAAAAGAATACTAAGTAAAACAATTCAATCGGTTTGATTGGAATAAGGTTAGGATAATACTGAATGATCCATGATCGTGGACCAGATCAATTGGATCATGATCTGTTCATGTTGCCTGGTTCTCCTGGCTAACCATGATCCAGTTAGTCTGGTTCCCCTATCTAACCATAATACAGTTGGTCTGGTTCCCCTGTCTAACCATGACACAGTTGGTCTGGTTCCCCTGTCTAACCATGACACAGTTAGTCTGGTTCCCCTGTCTAACCATGATACAGTTGGTCTGGTTCCCCTGTCTAACCATGACACAGTTAGTCTGGTTCCCCTGTCTAACCATGATACAGTTGGTCTGGTTCCCCTGTCTTGCTATGATCCAGCTGGTCTGGTTCCCCTGTCTAACCATGATACAGTTGGTCTGGTTCCCCTGTCTTGCTATGATCCAGCTGGTCTGGTTCCCCTGTCCAACTATGATCCAATTCCCCCTGTCTATACATGAGAAATCCAGAGGTGTATTCTCGGTTTGAAACCAAGACCCCACGTATGGAGTGCGCGATCTCATCCACTGAACTACCGTCGCTCTCCGGGACCCTTGGTCCTTCCTTCTACCAACGGAAATAGCGATTAAGTAACTAGTGCCAATGTTCAGCTCCGATTAAAATGAGGGAAGGGAGGGTGAGATCAGCTGCTACAGCTGAATCGGTTGGAGGATTGCTTGCTTACTCCGCTGGCTGGAAGTGGCTGGAACTGATCTCTTATTTCTACAAAATGGATTCTTTGTGAATACGGTATTCGACTGTTCTTTTTGTAATCAAAAGACCTCTCAATGATAGAAACATCGATAAAAGAATTACTTACTTGATTTGTATTTAACTACCTGAGATATTACAACTTTCAAATCACATTATTTGGGCAAAACCTAAACGCTCCTTACAAATAGCTACTATGATGTGACGTCACATCTAAGTATTTTGTATACATTTCATTTGAATTTTATATGGTAGCTATATCAAATGTTTCGTTTATGTCAATGGTTCTATTATATTGGTTAGTGCAAATTGTATGGGTTATTCAATGGTATAATGATTTTTTAATAATTTTATACTTTTAAAAAGGACTTGTCCATGAATCTTTGAATGACCATAAAACCGCCTAGACGTTATATTTTCAATTGAGAATTTTTTAGGCACATATATACCTATATTTTGAAAAAATATATTTTGTAAAATCTCGAGCTTAGTCAAATACCCTCATCATCATCATCATCATCAGCCTATCGCAGTCCACTGCTGGACGTAGGCCTCTCCAATTGTTCGCCACTGTGATCTATCCATGGCTTCTCGCATCCAGCCCTTGCCAGCCATCCTGCGCAGATCGTCCTCCCACCTAGCCAGAGGGCGCCCTACATTACGTTTGCCAAGACGCGGTCTCCACTCCAGAAGTCGTTTACCCCATCGGTTGTCGGTTCTGCGGCTAATATGGCCAGCCCACTGCCACTTAAGCTTGCTAATCCGGTGAGCAATGTCGATAACTTTGGTTCTCTGCCGGATCACCTCATTTCGGATTCGATCTCGGAGAGAGACGCCGAGCATTGCTCGTTCCATAGCCCGCTGAGCGACCTTTAACTTGTGGACCAGCCGTACCGTAAGTGTCCACGTTTCGGCTCCGTATGTCATGACGGGTAAAATACATACTTCAAATGATTGGAGTGCATTATGCAATGCTAACTAGGTATTCTGAAATCCTTTAGACCCCATTCGACCGATCCGATACTAAATCCACAGATCTATGATGTAGCGCTGTCATTCTCTACCAATCTGACGTTATAAAGTTTATCCGTATAAAGATTGGTCAAATCGGGCCGACCTGTTGTTGTCTAACGACAGCTCGGAATTTGGTAGAATTATTTTGGTACGTACACTGATTTCATACAGAGATATAATAAAGTAGATATTCATTTTTATATATAAGAGGAAAAACGAGCAGACGGCGCACTTGATGGCAAGAGATCACCGCCGTTCATGGAATCGCTTGAGATTTGAGATTTTGTGCTTAGAAATTGTTATCGACAGTCTGGAAGTTAGCGATCTTGTACCCCGAGCCTAAGGGTACATACAGCCGTTGGTCCTGCGCCTGATTTCTTTCCGGTCGTACCATTTTGGTGTCCCATTAAAATATGAGTTTTAAGGGAATAAGTGCACTTGTATTTGCACACACACTATAAGATATCCTGCGTATGTGGCTGACTGTAGAGATTGGCCGCCATAGCCGAATTGGTTGGAGGAGTTGGATTTGTGGGCCTGGAAAACTATTTTTAAGAGGGCGCCTAGACGTTATATTTTCAATTGAGAATTTTTTAGGCACATATATACCTATATTTTGAAAAAATATATTTTGTAAAATCTCGAGCTTAGTCAAATACCCTCGGGTTTGTAAAAACACAATGAACGTCATAAAGTACAACCTGTGCGGATAAACAATGGGATCAGAAATGGCGGCGCATCTATGCACTTCTCGCTCGCACACTATTTGCGTCTATACGTTCAAGTTATATATACATTCTGATAACTTGCGATATCAGAATGTATATATGTACCTATAACTTGAATTTATGTAACGGTAAATCAATAACATTTTGGGGTATCTTATAAACATTTTAATGCTCAATTCGACATATGGATTGCCAAGTCTAAGATTGATTAAAAACAGCAAAGGCACAAATATGGAGCCCTGGGGCACACCCATCATAAGACGGGAGCCAGCAGTGTCAGTTCTATTGTCATTTACTTTCGAAATTCAATCTGATAAGTAGGACTTCATCAGACAAAGTGAGGCACTCCATGCCACCTTCTCATGGGCCTCCCTCCTATCGTGTCACAGTCCATGTCTCAGTAAGAAGTACGAGTAGTTGTTTAAATATTAAAATAAAAAGCCTTTATTTATTCATAAATGACACAAGATTAGGAACAACACATACCTACAGCTCAAAACTACACATAATTAAAAAAATATGTGCGAACCTAAAATTATCCTTCCAACTCATCAGGAAAGAGGATCCCATGACCTTGAACTACATGAAGCTGATCCGAGGGATGCTGCGGCTGGTGGGCGCGTGGCCCGGGGACGCGGTGGCGGGCAGGCCGCGCCGGCGCCTGCCCTACGTCGCGATGGCGCTGGTACTGAAAACCTCCGTCAACGTGTTCGGCCAGATCATGTTCCTCCACCAGCGAATTCATGAGATCGACATCATGGTAATAAGAAAAGTGTGCATCACGGTGATTATTGGGTTCTTGACTGGTGTGAGTTTTTTTATTATAAGTATCATTTACTGGTCCTGTTTCTAGGTTTTCCCCGCAGCGTTCTTAAATCCACGAACGGTTCTCTATTTCGAAATCGGATCATCAGTCATTATCAGTAAGGTTATTTTGATCATGAATAATTAATTATATCTATGTCCTTAATCAAAATCAGTTCAAACACAAGATGGTCCAACCTTGAAGGACCTGATAAAGGTCGCTGGAATTCATTGGATGCGGGCGGCGTATTCCAAATATATGTGGAGAACATCTGGGAAGGCCTATCTCCAGCAATGGGCATTGGAATTTTATCAGCTAGGTGTGTTTTTCAGTTCATGTGCGGTATACCCATTGTAGAGGGATATGGGAAAATATTATGGAAATTTGTGAATGACTTTCATTTGAGTCATTTCAAACACAAAGGCGAATACGCGGTGCAGGTGAGATCCATTAGTCTATGGTCAAATCAACAAATGGTTTTCAAAAATTAAACCATTTCTTCATCATGAATTTGCTGAATATAAAAAGGTAATAAATGTATAATAAATTGGAGAATATAACCTATAAGATATCTATTAAAGTTGGGGATCATTTAAAAATAATGGGACAGAGAGATGTTTAGATATTCCAAAAAAAAACTCCCGCGAATTACGAACGGCTGCAGCGGAGGATCCAAAAAAAACGAATTTACTTAAAATAAGTTTATTAAAATAAATGAAATTACAAGTAATTTAGACGCGACAATGTTCGATGTAAGAAACAGAGTGGTCGTGGAAAGTTCCGCTGGAAGGCGGCGGGCTGGCGATGCACGAAGTGCTGAGTCGGCTTCACGTGCAGGCGATTGACGCAATTCGTGTTTCCAACCAAAAATGAGGACGGCGCTTGGTCATCGATTCCTTTAGTGAGCTATGGCGTAACACCTCCCCCCGAAGATCAGCAACTATGCGAGAATTTTCTTCGAGAATGTTGCTGTTGCGAGGCTGGGTACATCACGTCGATGATCTGTGATTTCAGCGTAAGTGTCTTGAGCGCTTGGCGGATCGTCTCTGGGTTTTGTATACCATCTTCGGATCAGTAGGCCAATAATAAGTGCACTTGCACTGAGTAGTATAACGTACATGGGTATGGTAGTATGGTACAAGCTGTCTTCAATTGATTTTATTTCAATTGGATGTTGCAGAGATACCTTAGTGTCGCTGGCATGAAGATTTTCTAGATTAATAGAGTTCAATTTGACGAATGGCCTTGTACCTGATGATGAAAGGCTTTCTAGAGGTGTAATATCCATGATTTTGATAGCTGTACCCTTTATGTGATCATTGCTGTTGATGATAGTGAATTCAGGCGTAGTGAGATGACATCCCAAGGGTATAGTTGCCAGATAGCTTCCTTGTAGAGTGGAGTAGGTATCTTTTCCGCAAGAGACTTGGATTTTCGTCGGATTCGGGAATGCGATTACGTAATGTTTGTCGTCTAGTTGTTCCAGGGCTTCCTTTTCGAGATGCAGTGATGTTAACTTGCATGTGGCATCCAGTCTCTGAGTAGTGATGAGAGTCTGGACGCAGTCCGCTCGATCTCGTGGCTGGTAGTTGATGTTAGTTTCGCAGAGGTACCAAGTGTTGGACTTCGGGCATTCTGCCTCTATGTACATAAAATCATTTCTATGTATTGCTATGTAAGGAGCGGATGGGATAAGGATACTTTGTTTTCTATTGGGAACAACTGATAACTTATATAAATCATATGAATACGGGGATGCTATAGGGACTTTAAATACTATAACTATTTTATTGTTAGAATAATAAGAACCTAGCTTTATGATATCGTAATATTCTCTTAAGTTTAAATCTATTATCTCATCTCTAGTGTATAAGCTTTTTAACTTATTTAACATAGATTTTAACGAGTCTAAACTTAACATAGGATGATAGGTGCTCGATGCACGTATGAAACCTAATAGATTTTCTAACTTAATTAACTCCTCTTCTAAGTCCTCTATATTATCTGCTAATATTAAAAGTAACTGGGCAAGATGAGCATACTTGATGAGGTCAGTCTCTCGAGTTGCCTCGCTGTCTATAACTAAATTGAGAACTTGTTCTATTTTGCCTTGGTTCTCTACAATATTATTTAATATAGAAGAATGTTCGGACATCCATTCTTTACTTAGGCTTATATGATTATTAACTTCTAGTGCTAACTTTTCTTCGTTACTTAGCAATATAGTTAATGCTTTATCGTAACGTAAGGCATCTGTGTAGTCTAAGTTACCTGAGATGCTTTTTATGACAGATCCTAAGCCGTCTATCAATCCTCTCTTGATGCGATTAATCTGGAAGGTTTGAAGCTGATCAGAGACTTTTTCTAGTTTTTTATAAAGATAATCAATATGAGGTTCATACAAGGATAAGGTTTTATTATTTAACTGAGGCCGAACATCGTTTAGCTGTAATCTTACCAAATTTACTTTTGATTCTATATAGTCTATATCTATAAATTGTAAGAAGGAATGATAATGGGAAATAATTTTAGTAGGACCTAATTTGAAAGGGAGAATGCCTGGACTATCTTCCAGGCTGTCAAGTAGCACCTCCTGCGCGGCTACTGCTCGTAGCAGGATCATCGTTATTATCCTGTAACAAGCGAGCGCTATTAGGGAGTCTTTTTAATCTAGACTTAGCTACGGGACCTCGCTTTTTCTTCGTATAGATGTGAATTGGAAGATCGGCCAAGACGGTATCATGAGTATAGCGAGGTGCGAGCTTTTGCCGACTTGCTATGGGGTTCTTTATGAAAACACCTTGTTCGGGGTTATAAGTTTCCTCAGCCTCTCTATCTTTGTTACGATTTACCATTATATTAGTGCGATGCTGTAAAGATGAATCCTGTATCATTTCGTAAGCTTTACTCATTTTAGCGCGATGATCTATAATGTATTGTTGTAGCAAATGTTCTGTTAATTCTAAATCTATGGGATCTCTGGGATCGAAGTGTCCAGTTATAAGTTCTAACGGTCTACATTTAGTTAGGCTATGGATAGAACTGTTATATGCCAAGATAGCGTAAGTTATAAGGTTAGTTACTGATTCACCGCGATGCTGTAATTTTAATAATCTAAGATGTTCTAATAAAGTTGAGTGGAAACGTTCAACTATTCCGTTTTCGTTTGGGGCATGAGCTAGGATTTTATGATGTTGGATTTTATGGGTACGAACGAACTCAAGGAATAGTTGATTAGTGAATTCCGTGCCGCGATCTGATACTATGGTGGACGGAACACCATGATGAGTACAAAACTTTAATAAGGCTTGTACTACACTGATAGCAGTGCCATCTCTAAGATGGTACGCTTGGGCGTACTTAGAGAATGCGTCAACAAGAGTCAGATACTTTTCAGTCTCTACAGTAAAAAGATCGAGATGTAAGATTTCAAAAGGTTTTGTGGGCGGTGGAACGATATGGAATTGTTGCTTAATCGGGTTTCGATCGTACTTAGCCTGTCCACAGATGTTACATTCGTTAATGTATTTCGCAATGCTTTCCTTCATCTTCGGCCAGAAGTACCTTTTAGATAAAGCTAAGAAACATTCCGTAATACCGCGATGGTTTGTTTTACCATCATGGTATTTCTGAATAATTTCTTGCTGTCGCAAGTATTCCTTAACGTTCTCAAGTTCTACTTTAGCTAACGTTAGATTCATAGCAGAGCTTTTAAAATGTTTTTGAATTATGGGAATAATGGAATACATCTCCAATGGAGGATGAATGATGATACCTGTCTTTACTTTGGGATTAACAAATTCTTTAACCGCATTAATTACATCTTGTTCAAGGTTAGATTTTGATAACTGGATAGCTGTACGAGTATGACTTTCAAAAGGTTTCGATACTGTAGTCTTTCCTTTTATATCACCAACTACCGTGAAAGAAATCTGTCTGTGAAATTTATTTAAGGGCTCATCTGTAATGGGAACTTCTAAAATTGGGTTTTCAGCATCAGTATGTACTGTTAGAGTATCAGAATTGTTTAGTGAGGGTGCCTTTTCAGTGGGATTTGCTACTACAGAACTGGCTTCCTCATTGTGAATTTCTATACGTGATAAGGCATCGGCATTTGTATTGCATTTGCCCTGCTTATATATAACTGTAAAGTCATATTCGCTCAGCTTAAGTCTCCAACGAGTTAGACGTGAATTAGGTTCTTTGAGATTCATAACCCATTGTAGGGGTTTATGGTCTGTAATTATTTTGAATTTTCTACCGAAAAGGTAAGGACGGAAATATTTTGTGGCCCATACAATCGCTAACAACTCCTTCTCGATTGTGCTGTAATTAGTCTCACTGGTGTTAAGAGTTCTAGATGCATAAGCTATGGGCTTATCGCTACCTATGGGGCCTTGAGATAAAACCGCGCCAATGGCTAGGTTAGAAGCATCTGTTGTTAATACGAAATCTTTAGAAAAGTCCGGGTATTGGAGAATTGGATCATTGGTAAGTAACAATTTACATTTTTCAAAGCAACCTGTATAGTTTGAATCTAAAGTTATCTTCGAACCTTTCTTTAAACACGATGTTAATGGTTTCGTGATTCGAGCAAAGTCCGGGATAAACTTCCTGTAGTAACCTAACAGTCCTAAAAATCTTTTTATTTCAGTGGGAGTTTTTGGTAACGGATAACTTTTAATAGCCGCTATTTTATCTGGATTAGGCTTGATTCCGTCTTTGCTAATGATATGACCTAGGTATGCCGTCTCGAGTTTGAGGAACTCGGACTTATCCATTTGTATCTTGAAATTTGACTGTCTTAATCTTTGGAAAACTTTCTCTAAATTGACCATATGTTCTTGCAAGGATGTGCTGAATATGATGACGTCATCAAGATAGACTAAGCATATGACGTTTTGTAAGCCTCTAAGCACGTTGTCCATTACGCGTTGGAAAGTACTTGGTGAATTTTTAAGTCCCATGGGCATTCTTAAAAATTCGAAGTGCCCGTGCTCGACATTGAACGCTGTTTTTGGAATATCTAAGGGTTCCATTTCTACCTGATAAAATCCGCTAGCCAAATCGAGGGTGGTAAAGTATTGGCAGTTACCTAATTTGTCTAAGATGTCTGCTATGTTAGGTATCGGATACTTATCATCGATAGTCTTCTCGTTTAGCTTCCTAAAGTCGACTACGAGACGCCACTTGGTCTTACCGGAAGCATCGGCTTTCTTGGGGACTACCCAGATGGGTGAGCTCCATGCAGAGTTGGATGGTTGAATGATGCCTTGCTCTAACATCTTACTAATCTGATCCCTAACTTCTTGCCTATGCACGTATGGGTATCGATAGCTTTTGGTGTAAACGGGTAATTCATCCGTGGTCTTAATTGAATGTTTTATCTGATTAGTAAACGTTAAAGCTTCTCCTTCGATATAAAATACGTCCGCGTATTGTGCGCATAAGTTTTCTAAATTAGCGCGTTCCTCAAGATTAAGATGACTGGTCCGTAGCCGCGAGAGCACGTCCGTAACGCGTTTAGCTATCGAATTCGTAGCACTCTGATTTATCGTAGCACTCGGGTGCTGGCGGTCCGTCAGCGAGTGACGTACGTCATTCGTAGCACTGCAAAAATCCGTAGCACACGGGTGCTGATGCTCAATAGTCGTAGTATGAGGATGACGTAGATTTTTCGTAGCAGTGTTAAATTCCGTAGCACTAGTCTCGGTACGCAGGGACTCGACATGATACATCTCCGCGCTCACCTGGCGATCTACCGAAAATATGATGTCGTGGTGGCTAGGGTTTCTTATCTCGACATAACCACGGTTATCTGTTACGCTAGTTAAACACTCGGCTATAATGCAATTACATAGCGTTTGTTCCGGGATAAACGCATCTCCGTCGCAGATGTTAATTGGGAGTTTAACTAATTTAGAAGATCGAGCTGGGATAACGTCTTCGTATAAGTTAACGTTACGCGAGTCATATACGTGAATCGGGTTAGTAGCTTTCTGAGTTACGAGAACTTTATTTTTAAAATCAATAGATGATTCCCATTTATTTAATAGATCTGATCCTATTAAGCCGTCGAAATAATTATGGAATTTATAAACGAATAGAGTGATATCAGATGAGTCGTTAAATTCCGGGAAACACGGCAACGTGATCGAATATTCGGACCTACTTACCGCGTGAACATTAACTACTTCAAATGGGTCATAATTCAATTCTATATCGGAAAAATATTTCGCAACTGTCTCTGGGCTAATGAAGGACTGGTTAGCTCCGGTATCTATAAGTAATCTTAAAGGTGGGTTAGCAATTTGAATATAAGGTAGTTGCCTCTGGGTCTGTAAGTTAAGCTCTATTTTGGCTTGTCGGACCGGCCAGCGGTTTGAAAATCCTCAGTCTTGCTAGCTGAAGGATTTTCTTCCAGAGGTTCGGAAACACACTCGGGGTTAGGTAAATCAGAGTAGCCGTAGTTAGAATCATAAAAGTAATCACCTCGATACTCATTATAATCGCAATAATATTCTGGCTCGCCGTAAAAGTAATCGGAGTAGCTATTATCACAATAGGGGCCGTATTCATAGTCGAGACAATCATTAAAATTCATTTCACGTGTCTTGAAATAGTTGCTTGGCGGCGGGTTCCCAAATTTACGCCAATCATGTCCACTTGGTGGCAAGGGCTTGCTGATAAAGTGGCTAACGCCGCTCATGGGCTTCGAACCCTGATGAGGGACGGATGCTGGTGGAATCCTATTTGGCAATCTAAACACATTACTCTGGGCATTATAATTAGGTGGTAGGGCTCTAAACATCTGCTGTGTGCGAGTTGGTCCACGGTTAAACTGGGGTTGAATAGGATTAGGCTTCCAATGCTGGGATGGTGGTGGCATTTGGAAGGGTTGAGGACGTGAGGGTCCTGGCATATTAAGTGCGAATGGTCTAGCTGGTGGCATGTGAATGGGTGCATAGTTAGGCTTAGAAAAAGGAATGTTCATTGGTATGTGGGGTGGTAATTTCCTATCGGGAATATGCTCGCTACGTTGCTGTAAATATAGTGTATTTATTTCCTCCTGTACAAACTCTAAGGCTTGCTCTATAGATTCGGGACGCATGCATCTGATACGCGAGCCTAATGGGTCTTTTAATCCTCGTAAATATGATTTTAAAGTTAATTTCTTATACAGCTGACGTTTGGCCTCGATTGTAGTTTGAACTTTTTCATGCAAATTTACATATGTCATGATGGTGCTAAAAAGGGTCTGGCAGCGTTCATAAAATTCCTGCGGAGTACTATGACCTTGAGTTTGCAATGCAAGATCATTATACAGTGCAGTTTCGTCGCGCTGATCGGCGAAATTATTTATTAATGAATTTCGTATGCCTTGCCAATCACTAGGAATGCCATTGGAATTTATTAGGCGCGCGGCGGGACCTGTGACCTTATTTAATATGCCATTTATAAGGGCCTGATTTTCTAATTCGTGTCCGTCTCCTGTTTGAACGTGACGTAACACTAGCTGGTCACAAAGGTGTATAAACCGGGTGAGAACATTAGGGTTCCCGTCGAACTCCGGGAGCAACCTAAGCGATTTAAAAATGTTATCTATTGCGTCAGACATTTTAGGTGATTCCTGATCTAACGAATAACTATCACTAGATAAATCTATATTCCTATACTTATCTAACCTACGTTGCCTACTAGGAGTAGGGGATCGGGTATTCCTGGGATGGAAAATTTTGATCACTAATATTACTCTCTAGGGAAAAAATTAAGGATAAGCGGTTGGGAAGCAACACATGAAAGATTCAGTGTACTTACAGTTTCATTCTTCTGGTACCTCTGTATCGATGTCTGGATACCTGCAGCTCGCCGTAGGTTCAGGATTCTCGGTACGCGACTGGATAGCCACACGGGCGGCTCGTTCGGAAATCTTCTTTTCTGGAGACCGACCGCGAGAATCCTACCGACTGCGCCAATTACGAACGGCTGCAGCGGAGGATCCAAAAAAAACGAATTGACTTAAAATAAGTTTATTAAAATAAATGAAATTACAAGTAATTTAGACGCGACAATGTTCGATGTAAGAAACAGAGTGGTCGTGGAAAGTTCCGCTGGAAGGCGGCGGGCTGGCGATGCACGAAGTGCTGAGTCGGCTTCACGTGCAGGCGATTGACGCAATTCGTGTTTCCAACCAAAAATGAGGACGGCGCTTGGTCATCGATTCCTTTAGTGAGCTATGGCGTAACACGCGATACTTACCATGCCTAGGCTGGTTTTCTATTTGGCTTGAAGCCGGCTATTTGTCGGGATTCATGTGCAGCGCAGATCCTGGCATTTGGCCTGATGGTTATTATCCGTTCAAAGAAAAGTTTATAATTTGCAGATCTGTCAGAAAGTAGACCGTATATCATATTACTTCACGCTGTACATGATCATGATAGCGGTGACAGGCCCCATCACTTTCAACTTTCCGGGGATATATCTGAACTATCGCCAAGGTGCGTTCCAGAGACCTCGGCCGGAGAACATCACGGTAGGAGGCAGCCTCAGCCACTTTTTCAATTCATTGGTGGCCGCGATCACCATTCATCACCATCACCATTGCCATGCAACAGGCCAAACAACTCGCGACACAAAACACTCAAGGCCCATTGGTCCACGCGGGCCGGGACGCGCGTCAGCACATTCGCTTTTCATGTAACTGGTATGTGCCGGGCAGATTTAGTCCCTAGTTTATGTTAATGTTAGATTGCCCTCTCCTAGCGATGCCCTGAGTCGAGCGACTCGAAGGCCTACTGGCCCGGAGGGCGCCCTGAGGCTGTTTAAATTTTTAAGGGTGTGAACCGTTTGTTCCCCTTAAAACAAATCGTTTACACGTAGATTGACAGAACTGACTGACGGACAAAAAAACAAACCAACCGGCATAGCACAAAAGGCATGTAAAGGCTGTCGCTGAGCATGGAGTCCTGAAAAGTATATTTTCCTAGTTTAGGCTCCATTTATCATTATTCATTGATATAAAGGTCAAATGACATCTGTCATTCAAATAAAGTTTTATTTTACGGACTGTAGCAACATTTATAGTTATGTATCACAATTATAAATTTCGCTTGAATTCTATAATCCGGCTACTCAGACTTATCATTTCAACATTGAAGCGATTGCCGTCTGACCTCCTTAAACCACATGAAGTGGACACATTGTATGTTCAGAATCATTATCTCAACAGATCTAAAAATGAGAGACTAAGAAACGCACAGGGTTTCTCAACATTGCACAGCGCATACTTTCAACTTGGTGGATGTCTTTTGGAGTTATTACTATTAGTACTTTTCTATAAACTCCGTTCACCTTTTTCCTAGTTGGAGTTTTGTATCCACACACAATGGCCTGGCTTCAAGCAAGAAGACCACTTGTACATAGCAACCGTCGACAACTTGTACTCTTCCTTCGTCTTCGGCATCATCTACTGCATCTACGCCCTGTTTCTGTGCCTCTCTGTATTCCAGCTGATTGGCCACATAAAGATTTTAGTGAACACTTTAAGGAGCTTCCCTAAGCCACAGAGTATCACTACGCAGGAGTACCGCCAAAGGTCTGGATAGTATTATCATCACAATACAATTTCTATTAATTCTCTATTTTGTGTCTTAGGGCCGATTTGACCAATCATTAGTGGATAAATCTATGGTATAAATAACGTCAGATTTGTATGAAATGACAGCGCTACACCATAGACTTAGTCTCGGATCAATATTGGTCGAATCCAGCCTTAGACCTATCGATCGAGGTCGACCGATGGAACCATTCGAATGGTTAGGCGAACGATATCTATCCGTCGATTGATTACAGCTATCAGACCCCTCTATTGACGTTGATCGATTCCTTCGATATATTGGACTGGTAAAACTATAAAGAAAAAAAACAATTTTCAGGAGTGGCAGTAAACAAATTTTAGTGGGGATTGTAAAGGATTTTGACGACATGGAGAATAAAGCGATAGAAAAACTGATCAAGGAGTGCGTGGAATACCATGTCTTCATAGTGAGGCAAGTTTCTTTAGGTGATGATGGAAGTTGAGCAGACGGATGGGGCCTTGATGGTAAGCAATTGCCGTCTCCATATAGACACCTGGAGCTGGCTGGAGTTAGAATAGTGTTCATACTTATTGTGGAATTGGATTTGTGGAACCAAAGTCAGTTCCGCGGGACTCTTGAGCAAACAATGGCCAGACTGTGTAATTTCGTCACTGCTGTTCTATATACTGGATTTCATTTTTTCAAGGAGAATTGAGGTACAGCTTTAACCATTTGTTATTATCAATTGTTACCAAAGTTTTTACAAAAAAAAATATGCAATTTTTTTTAATAAATTTCTTTCATTTTCGACGAACGCACAGTGGTAGCGAACGCTTCCTCTGGTGCAAGGGTTGCGGGTTCGATTCCAGCAATGTACAAACATTTGTGTGCATGAACATGTCTTTTTGTACTTATTGGTCTGGGTGTTTTTTTATGTATTTTAAGTATGTATTTACAACAGAAAAGTAAGTATTATATTTGTAATCTCATTGTTGATTCTGATATCTGAACCACAGGTGCTTGAGCTACCTATCTCGGAGTTAGATCAATGTATGCGATGTTATGAAATATTTATTCATTACTTTCTTAAAATTTCAAATTCTAGAGCAATAAACAATAACAAAATTACAATATGCTTAAGCTATCTATGTCTATATCCAGTAATGTCTAACGTTCAAGATGAAGATAATTACTAACAGGGAACCTATTCTATAATTAATCAAGACGGGAATTAACACGATATTTATTATGTGATACAAAATTGTGTGCTCACATATTTTACTCGACTAGGGAAACTTCGTTTTAAGAACTGCATTTTGTAACCAACACTATTAAGAATTTAACTAGTTATCATCATATCAATAGCTAATACTAACGTCATCTAAAAGTGTAGTTGTCTCAGCCTATAAACTGTCCCACTGCAGGGCAAAGGCCTCCTTTTTAGAAATCAAGTTATCGCTACTATGATGGGAATAGGCTTAATCACCACGCTTGCCAAATGCGGAATGTTGATCTCAAACCCTAGCTATGTTCGAAAAATTCTTTTCGCTCGACCCGGGAATCCAACCCAAGGCGCTAGATCAAGGCCCCGTCCGTAAACCACTAGACCAACAGGGCATTAATCAATACTTATCAATTTAAAAGTGGAAGCTGTAGTTTTTCAGATGAAATCTCCAAATTCTTCGGGCCACTGCTTGCCTTCAGCTATTTGTACCAAGCGGTTTGCTTGTGCATCCTGCTCGTGCAGTGTATGACAAATGTATGTATGTGTTAAATACTATAATACTTCACAGTGTTGAACCTAGGGCCAAAGGTGAACCTCGTTAGGATGCCCGCGCGTATCCGCATCGGCGAATAGTTCAGGCTACGCTAAAGTTTTCGCGGGCACTTAACTAGTTTCCGATAGGTATATGCAGACCCGCGTGCGTGCACGCACCCACGCGAGGTTTAGCGTTGGCTCTTAAGGTACATAGAAGTTTGTAATCCAATTTTTGGAGTCATTGGTTCTAATACTATACATTTTCAGATAGCAGCGTTACTTCGCTTCTTCGTTCTAACGTTTGCGACCCTGGGGCAGCTGCTACAGTTCTCCATTGTCTTTGAAATTCTCGGGACCGAGGTAAAACATTGTTATTAAGTATTATTATTCATTCTGCCATGGTCTACGCTCTTTCAACATTTCAAATAAAACTGCAGTCAGCGGTTAACGTCTTCGCCTTCTATAACCCACTACGAAAACTATAACCGTGTACTTGCTAATCGTTGATTATTCACCAAAGACGAAATTAGTGTATTCATTATCATCACAGTGCTAAATAACGGTTGGTCACAAGCTCGCGAAAGTAATGTATTATTAATGTGCATTTCCAGAGCGAGAAGTTGAAAGACGAGGTGTACTACGTTCCCTGGGAGTCCATGAGCGTCAGCAACCAGAAAGCCATCTTGTTCTTCCTCAGCCGCGTGCAGAGGCCCATTCATGTGACCGCCATGGGCATGACGCCGGTCGGGGTCGAGACCATGTCTAAGGTATATCCCCCATTGTAAATATATTGGCTGGTTTGGCTGACGTATCTCCTCATAACGTCCGGATAGCTCTTCCTGTTAGCTGGCACTCTAGAGACACTCGTTATAGGCTCCACTGACATTTTCTTCACTTGATCAGTCCATCATATCGGTAATGGACTCTTTGGAATTTACTTAAAAGCCCAAATTAGAAGCAGTAAAAACTAACAGAAGTATGTTTATTTTCAGATTCTCAAAACTACGTTTTCATATTGCGCGTTTCTGAGGTCAATGAGTCCATAAGGAGTCATCATAGTCTCAGCGTATCTAAGGAAAATGGAGCTTATAATCTCCATTTCTTGTTAGTAGAATATGTATTTATTACTTATGTATGTATATTTAAAAAAGGGCCCAATATGGAGCCTTGGGACATTGGGACACTCTTGTCAATAGAAGAAGTCGGTTTCACTAAATTTAAATAATCTTTTAAATTATACCTAATATTAAAAGATCCACACTCTTTTACTCAGCGTTATACTCGTCATATTACCTTCAAGTTACACATCTTTAAGTATTATAATAACATTTCATACGCAGTTTGCATTTTTAAACAACAATAATTGATCGAGTTTGGCATCGTGGTCTCCTCTCGAGGTTACGATTCACGGACTGTCCGAGGCGCTCTGTGCGATGGTAGCTGCTCTAAATGCATGCTTATTAATGTTGATGTCCCACAAAGTTCTATGTTATCCCCAACGCTGTTCCTGTTACACATAAATTATATGTTTGTCATAGAAGACTCACTGTTATGCGGATGACATCAGGAATGCTCATTATACAGGCCGCCCGCCGTAAAATTGAGAGTCTCTGGTGGAAGTGATACGTCACCATCAGGGGATCCATCTGCTCGTCGGCCACCTTACACATAAAAAAAGGAATCAATAAGAAGGCGAAGCCAAGCTCGCATCTAAAAAACTCGGTGTACTGAACAGAGCAAAGGGGTAACACACTTCCAGTCAAAGACTTCTATTAATATAATAATCTATACAAACTCTGGCCAGGAGCACAAGTCAAAGGGCTCTAGCAGCTTGAGCCCTTTGACTTGGTTCAAAGACGTGGTGTGCGAATCGTCGATGATCCCAAACTCATCACCGGAATGACCCCTTAAGCTTAAGGAGAGATTCTGCCTTCTTATGTGTGTTTTACCGCTTGTACAATGGTTTGAACTCCTAGCCATAATGGCATTTACCGCACCGCTCGCCGTCGGCAGTGAGTTCATCCTCACATATTGGAGCTGAAGGAGGAAGTACAGACTCACTTACAGGCTGCGACGGCTTCCAAATGTGAATAATTAAATTAGTTTTTTTACTGTATTTTTAACCGACTTCAAAAAAAAAGGCGGAGGTTCTCAATTCGACATGTATATTGTTTATTAGTTGGAAAGTAGATAGTCCCGGAATGGTACCATGATAAGGATATCAAGATCTGATGATGGGATCCTGGAAAAATTTACGGAAACCCTCAAATTTTAAAGTAAGTAAGTATGTTATAATTTATTTGGCAAAACAAAGATACAAGTCTAACATGCATAAGAAAAGGATCGGATAAATACAATACAGTACAAGATATGAAAATTATAACTCATTACTGCCAAATAGGCGCCCGTTCAGCATATTACCCTGGTCTTCCTGATCTGGCCGGCCAAGGCGCTGATTTTCAGCGGGACCCACTCTAGGGGCCGCGCACCAGCTCCAAACTGACAATATCAGAAGTAAGCAGACCTGCAACTCAATTAGTAGTATATAATAGTACTAAGGAATTAAGGAATGCATCTGTCAAGTATCCGAATGATGAAGTAAAAAGTTGACAAAAAAAAAGAAATAAAAATTAAATTTCAATTTAAGTGGCTAAATATGGCACAGGCAACAACAAACATTTATTTTACCTTATGGCACTTAACAACAGATGAGACAAGGAACACCATTCATATTCACCGAGTCACCGAGCAACGAGCATCAACTCAAGAGGAGTGGGCGCTGTTCAAACACCGCAAGTAAGTGTTTTCTTCCCCGATTTAAGTCTGTTGTACAAAGAGTAAATATTTCCTTAGATAGATCTTGAACGTTGACTTATATTCCAGGGCGCGCAATGGCGGTGGCAGATCGTTCCAGCAACGTGATGCGGCGAATCTGACAGAGCCGCGAAACGCCCGTGCCGTTTCGGTGCTTTAAGGTGGAGAAAATGTTAGTGCATGTCCTTTTCAAAAACCTGCTATTAACAAAAGCTCACTCTAGCTTGTCATATAGGTATTTCGGTTTTGCAGTGGCCCGAACACCGAATAGCATAGTGGCAAGATGCATCCGTCTTCGTGCTTCCATTTTTAGTATGTTTTGCAGCGTTAAGAAAGGGTGTGACATGCGACCTAAGAGGGATTGCAAAACAGTAACGAGCACATGCGTTCTGAACTCTCTGTATGAGTTTGAACGTTCTGTCCAGTAAACATGGTCCGTAAATTGTGTCACAATAATTGAACTTACTGAGCATCAAACATTCGCAGAGTGTTATTTTTAATTGTTCACATAGATGTGGCCTTAATCTATACAGCAGTTTTAATCTGTAAAAACAATTTCTTGCACACTCCGCAGTGTATTTTTACAAGCTTAAAAGCTTATTTAGTTTCACCTGTCCCGTTGTCTGTCGTTCTGTAATCAAATCTTGCAACTTAAATTTGATCCACTTCCCGGAAAAGGCTTGGCGTCGTTGGAAAAGATGTCAAAATCTATCACATTGTGAAGAATTCTCTGTACCGAGAAAAAGATTTAAATTAGTAATGAAACAATGTTTTGACTCATACTTAGACTCAATGTATATAATACTACTCTTTGGACTCAATTGAGACACGATTGAAAGATGACGTAAAAGCTTTTTGGTCGTACGTTAAAAATGGGAGCAAAAAATCTGGCATACCATCTGTTATGAAATACAATGATATTGAATCCGACACACCAGATTCAATTTGTGAACTTTTTTCAAAATTCTTTAGCTCTGTCTACGAGGCAAGTAGTAATGCCAGCGTTGATATTGAATTATTACCATTTAACCCACATTGTGATTTTACTTTAACTGATCTATACATTCCAAAGAATGAAATCGTGAAAGTATTAAAACTATTAGATGTCTCAAAAGGGGCTGGCCCTGATGGGCTCCCTCCTATCTTTATTAAACATACTGCTGAATCTTTGGCCGAACCCTTATATATACTGTATAATAGAAGTTTGCATGAAGGGATTGTACCACATCAATGGAAAACAGCAAACATCACTCCAGTCACTTCCGCACTGACCGCCATAAAGATGGTTCAAAAAATGAAGTCATTAATTATCGCCCGATATCACTTTTGTCCAGCTTGTCGAAGGTTTTGGAGCGATTGGTCTACAACTATGTTTACCCTAGTCTACATAAAATTATTATTCCAGAACAACATGGCTTCGTTAAGAACCGTTCTACTATTAGCAATTTAATCTTGTACTCTAATTATTTATTTCAAAGTATGGATAAACGAACTCAAATTGACTCAATTTACACGGACTTCTGCAAAGCCTTCGATAAGGTGAACCACAACTTGCTTCTTCAAAAAATAGCATTTAACGGAATTAGAGGAAATCTATTGAGGTGGTTTGCCTCTTATATCAGAAATAGGACTCAGCAGGTTGCAATCAATGGTTTTAAATCTGATATCATCAGAGTGTCTTCTGGTGTGGCCCAAGGGTCCATAATTGGACCTTTGCTTTTTATTATTTTTATCAATGACATCAGTAGTTGCTTTAAAAATTCACGTTTTCTTCTATATGCTGATGACTTGAAGGTATAGCGTATAATAAACTCTGTAGAAGATTCTCATAGCTTACAGGAAGATCTCGACCGCCTTACCGACTACTGTTGTCTTAATAAATTACATCTCAGTTTATCTAAGTGTAAATCTATCACTTTTACAAAAAAGAAAAATGTCGTCAAATTCAATTACTCATTATGTGGCTCCATCATAGACAAAGTATCCATGATAAAAGATCTTAGTGTTATCATGGACTCCAAACTTCACTTCGATATCCATATTAATTGTATAGTCAACAAAGCATTTAAACTCTATGGTTTTGTCATGCGAACCTGCTTACCCTTTAAGAGATCTCAATCCTATATATTATTGTACACTTCATTAATAAGATCCCAATTGGAGTATGCCACGTCTGTCTGGAATCCATTTTATACTAAGTACCATGACCAGATCGAGAATGTGCAACGTAAGTTTCTGCGAACTGTGAATTATCGATGCTTTCGTTCGAAGTCCCCTACCCTATCCTTCTGGATAAATTCTCACTGTCACCACTTAGACGCAGAAGAACACTCCTTGATCAATTCTTACTTTATAAAATATGTCACGATGGATTTGACTGTACTGACCTGTTAACCAAATAATACGCATTCATGTACCTTATCGCACATTGAAACGAGGCATTTGTAAGCGAAAACTATTTACACCTATTACATGTAAAACAAACGCGGGTGAACGAGCATCGCTTGCTCGGATCACGAAATCATTTAATCAACATTTTACAGATGTAGACCTTTTTGCAACTTTGTTCAAGAAGTCCATTACTCGAATTTTGCTGGAACAAGACACAGGTAGTGTGTCTTGCTCCATAACCTAAATTTAAAACTATAACTGTTGTACTGCCTAAATTATGTATTAAAGGTTGGCAGCGCACTTGTAACTCCTCTGGCGTTGCGGGTGTCCATGGGCGGCGGCGGTCGCTTACCATCAGGTGATAATGTCTGCTCTTCTGCAACCTAAAATTAAGTAATAAACATATATGAATGTTAACAGGAATACCTATGTGCACCAAGTGTCGGTCGAACCGTGCATCCTTAGGCACCCCCAATAGATTAATTATTATTTTATTCCTCTTTTTTAATTAAACAAAACATAATAGTGGCCTTATTTACTCATATGTAACTTAATTATTTCTCATTAGAAATGGATGTGTGTTCTTTATTACACATAACTCAAGGCAAGAAATTATTAGTATCTACTTTGGTAATTTCACCGTAGTCATATGTGTGTTACTGTTTAGTAACAGGTTTTTACTTGAGCCTCAGGATGCGCGTTGATTCCGATACGCGTTGTTATACGAACCAAGCTGTATTGTACGTACCTGCTTATTCTCTATTGCCCTTTTCTCATGTCTGTACCTAATCTGTAGACAGCGGTGCTGATTGCACACTAAATATTGTTATCTAGTATACATCACTTATAGTGTTACACGTGTGTAATTGTTTGTTGTCTTAAATAAATAAAAATAAAAAAATAAAATAAACACTAGTTTTCATGTCCTTGTAACTATCACGAAAGGTGCTGGTATAAGGACGGGAGTATTACGTAAATGAAACCATCACAAGTTCTGTAAATGCTCTGTCTATATTTCAAAGAGTAAACAGTTTATATAGTTGGATACACACACATTGACATAATAAGTAGTACCATTATAACACACACATCTCACCTCCCAGGGCGAGGAAAAAAAATGTAACATAAGTATAAGAACATTTTTTTTTTCAATTAGTATACAATTAAATTTAATATACACATGGATTTAAAAATATTATTTTAATAATTTCCATTAATATTTTTATTTTAGGTATATTTTCTCAAAGCAAATGTTAACTAAAATGTACTTAACAACTTAGGAACATTTAACGTTTACAATAACATTAAGATATTATCAGTATGTTTTTAAAACATTGCAGTGTTTATAAACAATCTCAACAAGCGGGTCTCGAGTTACCTACTTGTACCTACGATCAATTAATTCAAGCGCTAACAGCTGGTGCCTATTGTTTACATAGAGTTTTATTAACACGTTAGAGTACGTATCTAAAAATAGAGTTCTTAAGTTTAACTATATTAAATCACTTACATAATTTATTCGTGCACGAAATATATTATGTACTTATAGTAAGGTATTTATTACTTAAAGTTAAGTATAGTAAGGTAATTTTAATATAATTACTCGTAATATGGCTTTGTTCGATTTTTATGAACTAAATCAATTTTTCCATTGATATTTACCTCTACATTAGGCGATAAGTCCCGGACAACCGTATGAGGGCCAGAATACAAATCAGATAATTTATTTCCTGTCTCATTTTTTATCAATATTTTATCGTTCTTTTTATAGCACACAGGATTAATGTAGCTGTCAAATTTACTTTTTCTCTTAATTTTATCATTAATTAAATTATTTCGCGCCTCAGTTTGAGAAACTTGTAGGCGGTATTTTAGTTCTAACGGATAATAGTTATGATTGTATAGAGGTTCAACAGTTTTGCAAAGATTATTTGGCAAATTACATTTTTTACCGTAAACCAACTCAAATGGTGTGAACTGTGTCGAAGTGTGCACAGTAGTGTTGTACGCAAAGCACCAGAACGGTAGCCAAGTACTCCAAGAGTCTGGTTTTTCGTCAGTTTGAATTCGTAAAAATGAACCTAGACTTTTGTGAGAGTTTTCTAGCGCTCCGATGCTTTGGTGGTGATAGGCTGTAGAGTTCAACTTAGAAATATTAAGCAACTTACACACTTCCTTGAAAAGGTCAGACATGAATTCCGTACCTCTGTCTGTAGCTATCTTTGCTGGTACACCATGCTGCAAAACAAAGTTGTTCACAAACACACGGGCGACTTCTTCTGATGTCTTAGTGACGAGAGGAAAAGCACAGACATATTTTGACAACTCACATTGCATGGTAAGAATGTAATTGTAATTATAGTAGTCCCTATCTACTGGACCTACAATGTCTAAAAATATTTTTTCGAATGTCGAATGAGCAGTAGATGTTACCACCAATGGTTCTTTAACAACAACTGTATATTTTTGTTTTTGACATTTGGGACATTTTTTAACAAAGTTAATTACGTCTTTCTCAAGCTTGGGCCAAAAATAATATTTTTTAATATTATTGAACATCCGCCTTATGCCCGCGTGGCCACTTGTGGGCAGAAGGTGGAAGTCATTAAGTATAACCCTCCTATCGTCTTTATCGTCTATTCTCTCTACATTTTTTAAAATACACAGGCGGGGCCCAGTGTAATTTTTATTTTTACCTATCTCATTAGATACATTTTCTACAAATATTTTCGAATTAGTATCCTTTATGAAGTAAATTTCCTCAATATTTAATTTACTACAATATTCATTCATCGCTCTCACAAATTCGGCTCGCGTAAATTGCGATTGAGCAGATGGATTTATGTAAATAATTTTCTGTGGATCAGAAAATGAGAATAATTTGTTTTCATTCGTAATCACCTTTTCAGTACGTAATTTTTCTAACGTAATCTTATCTATAAATCTTAGCTCTACACCGTTCTTGGGTTTGATATATGTTTCTACGATTATCGGTTGATCAGACCGAACATCAGAAGATACAATATCATCCCGGGAAGGGTTTTCTAAATTTCTTCTCTGCGCACGTGTCATCACACATACACTATCATGCATTTCACTCAAATCTTTCGAACTTATAGTCACACGAGATAACGCGTCTGCAGCCGCATTATCTTTGCCTTTGACATACTCGACTACATAATCGTATTCTTCTAGTAACAATCGGAATTTAAGTAATCTGCTGCAAGGGTCTTTTAAGTTAAACAAGTAAACTAATGGTTTGTGGTCGGTTACAATTTTGAATCTGCGACCATATAAATACGGCCTAAAATGTTTCACGGCCCAAACCACTGCAAGTAACTCTTTTTCAATTGTCGGATAGTTACGTTCAGCCTTGTTTAAGCTTCTGCTCGCATAGGCGACAGGTCGACCGTCCGCGTTTGATAAAATTGCACCTATCGCATAGCCCGATGCATCAGTTTGTACAGTAAACTGGTTGTTTTTTGACAGGTCAGGATACTGTAAAACTGGAGGTGAAACCATATGTTTTTTAAGTGTTTCAAATGATTTTTGACATTTATGATCCCAAACAAATTTAGCATTTTTCCGACACAAACAATTTAGATAGTACGCTATATCTGCAAAATTTTTAATGAACTTCCGGTAGTAATTTGCCAAAGCTACAAAACGTTTTACTTCATCAGTGGTTTGGGGAGTGGGGTAATTTTTGATACACTCGATTTTCTCAGGATCTGGTAACACACCGTCTCCTGATACGACATGTCCAAGATATAACAATTCTTGTTTGAGAAAATCGCACTTTTCGGGATTTAACTTTAAATTTACGTTACGGATTCTCTCGAAAACATCAACTAAGTTATTATTGTGGTCCGTTAAATTTCTGCCGATCACTATTAAATCATCTTGATAACATAAGCATTTTTCGTATGTAAGACCAGCCATTGCCATGGTCATCATACGCGCGAAAGAATTTGGACTAGTTTTAAGGCCCATAGGCATTCGTCTCATCTGGTACCGGCCAGAACAAAAAGCAGTAAATTTTCTACATTCTTTCTTTAATTTCACATTATAAAATCCTTGATTAAGGTCTAAATGACTAAAATAGATACAACCTGATAAAGAATCTAGTATTTCATTTATATTAGGCAACGGAAATTTATCATTTTCGATAGAATTATTTAATTTGCGGTAATCGATGACCAACCGCCACTTTTTATTGCCATTTACATCACATTTTTTCGGCACTAACAGAACGGGACTGGACCATTCACTGTTACAAGTCTCAATAATTCCTTGATCCAGCATGTTATCAATGTCTTTCTGTATTTCCTCTTTTTGTGAATGCGGAAGTCTGTACGGTTTTGAAAAAATTGGTTGGGTATTAGGTTTCAAAGAAAAAGAATGTTCATATAATTTTGTGGTAGTTAATTTGTCTCCTTCAAGGTAAAAAATGTCATTGTACTTTGCGCATACGCTTTTAATAGTACTTCTTTCTTCTAAATTTAAATGATCCAAATCTAATTTGGTAAACAACTTTTTAACTCGATCTGCATTTTTCTTTGATTTTTCAAATTTGCAAATATTATAGTCACTTGCTAAATGAATAATAGGTTTTAATTCGGAAATAATACAATCTTTATCAGTGGTGTTTAAAATTCGTACTGGTACCCTACCGTCCACGGGGGTCACTAAAGTACTAGCCATAAAAATCCCTTTACCTTAGTCAGAAGCGCAAATTACACATTCCTCAGTTTTTTCAGTTTCGATAAAATGTATGGATTCCGACCTAGCGGGTATAGTCAATGATCGATTTTGTTTTGTTATGGGCAAACAAATTTTAGAGTTATTTTTCCACAGTGTTAATTTATTGTTTCCAAAGTTTAAAATTGATTGATACTTCTGCAAAAAATCTTGCCCTAATATGCCGCTGACTTTACTTGGTAACGTCTCGAATACAAAGAATTTATGACGGAACGTTTGTTCTCCGGCAATCAAATTGAGATAAACGTATCCGATGGCTTGGACTTTGCCCCCGATACCATTTACGACAAGCTTACTGTTTTGGATAGGAATGCATAGTGTTCGCGCCTGTGCGCTTTGAGTTGCTATTTAGCTTTAACATAAAACATTTACTTCTGGAAAAAATAATATATTTCTCAATATATTAGAAAAACATAACATTTTACATTGACATCTTAAAATCATCTGTCATTTTTCTTCTTATTACTAACACAGTGGTTTTATACAATTACAACGATTATCTCCAAACATTCCCGCCACCAAGGACATCATGACATCATTATGTCCCTCAAAAACCACAAAATGTACTGGAAAAAGTGTCCAACACACATTTACCGGTACATACCCGTAACACAATCTTAAAGATAATTCATTTTCAACAAAACCTTACTAATAAAAAAAAACCGGCCAAGTGCGAGTCGGGCTCGCGCACAAAGGGTTCCGTAGCAGCAAAGTCCAAAATTACAGTTAAATCAACCTATCTCAAAAACTATAAGAGATACTTTGATCAAACCAAAAATCGTTGAAAGAGTTAATTAGCATGCATCACCTCTATTTTTTTTAGAATTTTATACCCCGTAGTTATAAAAATAGAGGGGGGGGGACATACTTTTTACGACTTTGAGAGCTGATATCTCAAAAACCGTTCACTTTAAGAAAAATGTTTTTTAGAAAAGTTTATATCATTTTAAAAGACCTTTCCATTGATACCCCACACGGGTATGTACATCGAAAAAAAAAATTTCATCCCTCAGTTACATGTATGGGGGGCCCCACCCCCAATTCTTTTTTTTACTATTTAGTGTCATATTTTTGTAGCGGTTCATACAACACATATTCCCATCAAATTTCATCACTGTAGTACTTATAGTTTCCGAGTAAATCGGCTGTGACAGACGGACAGACGGACAGACGGACAGACGGACAGACGGACATGACGAAACTATAAGGGTTCCGTTTTTGCCATTTTGGCTACGGAACCCTAAAAACGTAAACCCCTTGAACCTAAAAATAAATTGCCTACACATTAAGACTAACACAGAGAAGCGATACCATACTTATACATTATATTATCAATATTCTATTCGAGTGTAGGGTACCTATCTAATCTAAACCATGCTAAACTAAAAAAAAATAACTACCTTAACTTTGCCTTTTAACTTTACCGCCTCTATTTTTTTCAAATTATTGTTTTTGAAGAATCCATTTTTTTATTAAATTAACCTATGCCCTTTGTTTCGATTTCCATTTATTGTAATCTTTATAACCCACTTCAATTTTATACGCATCTATCACATCCCGATACTCCAATAAGTATCTGTTTATTTCATTTTGTCTAGCATTTTCATTTCTCTCCTCTCTTACTTCTTTATTATCTTGTCTGAAGTTTCTACCGTTTCTTATTTCTTTTAGATCTAGTTTCTTTAGTCTCTTTTCTGCGACTCTGTTATCCCAATCACAGCGTCTTCGCTCCCAACCATCACAGCTAGTCGGTAATTTATTCACATAGCGACCTCTTCTATAAAATTTGCCTTTTTTTGACAAACTACTTTCACGTGCCTTTTTATTAAAATATTCATTTTGTATGTCTTGAGACCATAGACAACTATGGTCTATATTATTTGTTTGCATTTCTACAACATGCGATACGATTTCCGATGATTCTTCTAGATGGAGTAGCGTATGATGACGTTTTTTACATAAACAACATCGCGTTGGGTTTCTGCAGTACTTTGCTGAGTGATTGTGCCCAAGACAGTTAAAACACATGCCACTATCCTGCACATACCTCCGCCGAGCGCTACATTCTTCGGCCATAAACTTTTCGCAAAAGGGTAATCTATGTTTTCCAGAGCAGAATTTACAAAGTACTTTATTAATAGACTGACTACTATTACCTACATGAAACGACACTGTGTTCTCCCTACTAATACTTGCATCATCTTTGCTATCGAGATATTCAAGTGCTCTAAATTGCTTAGTTAGAAAATCAATAAAACCATTTAATGTTGGTAACTGACCTGATGCTGTATTATTTGAAACCTTGCATTCCCACTGTTTTCTAGTTTCTGTATCTAATTTCCGACTAATAATATAAATTACAATAGTGTCCCATTCATTCACTTTGATACCAAAATTCTCCAAAGCCTTTAAACATTCAGTAGTTGTGTCTAAAATCCCCTTAATTTGACTAGACGACGCTAACGTTATATTTTTCTGTTCTATCAATCTGCCTAATATACAATTAACAAGAAACCTTTTGTTTTCATACCGTTTCGTTAATCGATCCCAGCAAAGTGTGTAATTATCTCCCGTGACCGACATATGACGTAAAAGTTCTTCAGCTTCTCCTATTAGATAACCTTTTAAATAATGCAATTTATGAACATCACTTAAGGCCTTGTTTTCGTGAATGAGCGAAACAAATAACTCTTTAAAGCTGTTCCATTCTGTATACGCACCTGAAAATTGTGGAATAATTATTTCCGGCAGCTTAATGTTCTCATACATCTGATTCCCATTCATTGCATTTTGACGTTTTATCTCTAATAACTTCTCTTTTAATTCTACTTTTAGCTCAAGATACATGTGTTCCGTCCTGTCATAACATTCATTCAAATAATAATCAGACTTTCTAAATACTTCCCTATTTGTTTTCCTTATTACTTCATAATGTGTCTCACAATACCAATTCCATTGTTTCTCTAAATGCTCTAAATGAGTCTCTAAAAAGACCTGTGACAAACCTTCGTGCGGGGTTTCTCTTAAACTATTTACATTTTTACATATTTTACCATATAATTCCTCTTGAATCGTACAAATTAACTCCATCGTAAAAAATCATACAATAATAGAACAAAATCAAACATAAGCTCGCGCCTCTTCGCTTCACTACTAACACAAAAAAATTCGAATTACAACCAACATATAGTTCTAACACATGAACATCAAAATCGATAAAACTCAAACTTTAACTAAGTATATACAATTTCACTTTTTCAACAATAGTAATCCACCTCCACCACAAACACCTGCTTCATTTCATTTCCCTACTTATCAAAACTTATATGGGTCTTGAATACAGCCAACCTCCGAGGTATGTCGCTGCTCTTTTTTAAATCCTCTCCGCTTGGCTACCATTCATCTGCTCCTCTAAATCCCATCTAAAATCTTGTTGAACAGCGGTACCTTTTCAGATGTCACAACTCTGTAAAAAAACCAAGCGAAAAGATCCGGCTTCGATAGGACCATGTTCGCGCCTGTGCGCTTTGAGTTGCTATTTAGCTTTAACATAAAACATTTACTTCTGGAAAAAATAATATATTTCTCAATATATTAGAAAAACATAACATTTTACATTGACATCTTAAAATCATCTGTCATTTTTCTTCTTATTACTAACACAGAGGTTTTATACAATTACAACGATTATCTCCAAACACATAGATTGCGAATGCATTTGTCTAACACCGCGGAGATCGATGCGCCGGTGTCAATTAACCACTCCCTTGAATCATCATGTTCGATACGTAATGAAACATAACATGTGTTACTACACGACATAATTACTTCTTTAATCTCGAAAAAACTCATCTGGTTGATCCGAAACATTTTGATTTTCCGTCGAATCTGAGTTAGTCAAAATATGCATGTGCTGCCTATGACCACGGGACCTAGATTGATTGAAAAATGTCCTACCTCTGGACGACCTGAAGTTGCCACGACTGGCACCGCGGCGGCCTCCACTGGTGGCTCGCGCGCTGCCTTGCCATGGGACTGCACCTTGGCTGTTGGCAAAAGAGGGAGGAGAGGGAAGAGATCGTACTCGTCCCCGGCCAGACATATAATTACCCCTGTTATTTTTATAAAAATTTCCTCTGGACCTATTCTGGTGGGAAGAAAAAATATTATTCTGGCGCATGGCCATAACATCAGCGGAAGTAGATGCGCTCGAGATATCTTCGTCAATGGCTGATTGGATTGTACAGCGTCACTTAAGGAATCAAAACTTTTCGCTGATATTATAGTACTTAAGCGGCGATTTCTCAACCCGTTGGCAAAAGTATGTATAGCTTGCTTTTTATTTATTTTCCTTAACAGGATAGCGGCAGTTTCATTGCCGTCGGCCTGAGAAATCGTCAAGTCCACGAACATTTCAGTGATTTGTTTACCAAACTCATCTATAGTGAGTTCATTTTGCCTAAAATTTAACAACTTCTTTTGCAAAGATGTTGCACATTTTTTAGGTAATAAGTGTGTTTTCAAAGCCATTATTAATTCATCGACGCTGGAATATGTCTTTGCCAGCTTCATTTTTGCCGCTTGCGAAAGACGACTTTTAAGGACAAAATTTACTAACTTAGCCTTGCCATCAGAATTTAGCTCCGATTGATAGTATTCAATACCATCAATCAATTGGTTTACACTACCTTCGTCATCTTTAGAGACTTGCAATAAGCTCAGAGCAACCTTTAAATCGAACGAAGCCATATTTACTTTTTCATCAGAGGTAACTGGACAGGATTTTAACAAGTCTAAAATATTATCATACAAGTCAAAAAAATCTTTACATATCAAGTTAAAAGCATTGGTTTCTTCGCGAGAAAATTTCGAGGTCTCTATGTTTTGCAAGTTAATATTAAATTGTTCTACTAATTCATCAGCTTCTTTTAATTTTTTCAAAGCAATGTCTCCTTGACGTCTACTAGCGCCGATTTTTATTAAATATTTCCTTACTTTACGTAACTCTTCGCATAAATAGACAAGGTTTTCATACATATTTTACGAAACATTGCTAAGAAAAAAAAACATTTTATGCCATTAGAATACAGGTTAAATTTACTTATAATTAATTACGAACTATCTTAGCTTTTTACCATGCCGATGGTACTCACGCGTTATACCACTTCACTACACTGACACTTCACATTTGTCCTTTTTTTTATTGCATTTTCCGTTGTCTATTGTAGGTATATCCACTCGTTCAAGGGTGCCTCCGTCACACGGGGCTAGAAGGTAAATCCTTGCTCCGCTCTAGTCCTCTTCCAAATCGAAACGAAGGTCGCTGATAAAAAGTAGTCTGATGTCTCGCTATTTCATTTTTCATCATTTTAGAGTGGCATCGTTTATATATATGCAGTACAGGCCATATAGCATTGCGATGAGAATAAGGATGAAAATCGCAACCAGTATTATGTTTAAATTGCTGAGGTGGAACGCCATGCTCTCGATGGGAGGTAGTGGCATCGTTATTGCCTCCTGAAGCCGTTTGAGCAATAATCACTTGCTCTTGGTGTTTAGATTGCTCCTTGGCCATGTTTTAATTTTTCGGACACGACACTGAGTTCAAAGATATCAAACAGTAGTGAGCACTTTAGTTCTCCCATTGTGTTGAACAAAACAACCCGCGCAATGTAGGTACCGAAACTTTACACTAATCGTTTCATATCGCGTATGGCAGAGTCGCCATATAAGGACGGGAGTATTACGTAAATGAAACCATCACAAGTTCTGTAAATGCTCTGTCTATATTTCAAAGAGTAAACAGTTTATATAGTTGGATACACACACATTGACATAATAAGTAGTACCATTATAACACACACATCTCACTGGTTCTGTGTTTTATATTTTGTGTGATAATCGTCCCTAATTCGAATCATGTCTTTGATAGTGTCTGTTATCCATGGGTGATTTTGAATTTACGTGTTTTCAACGGAGCATGCAGGTCAAACAGGCCCTTGATACAATTTGTAAAAGCTACGACCATGTCATTAACACAGCCCATATTTTCAAAGCTTTGCCATGCTATGTTTTGCAGATCCTGTTCAAGTAGATTTAGGAGTATGTCTGTTAGTGGTCTGTATGTTACCAAGCGCGGCAGCGGTTTATTTTTTTTAAGTTTAAATTGAGCCATGATCATAGCAATGATTGCCTAGATCAGGTGAGTGCTTTACTGTTACACTGTGTGTCCCCAAGTCTGTACATACTACGTCAATAAGGGTACTACTATGATCTGTATAGTGAGTAGGATCTGTTACAAGTTGTTCAAGACTAAGGCTGTGAATGCACTCTGAAAGAGCTTTGGATCTACAACTATTTCGATCAAGGAGATTGATGTTAAAATCGCCAGTTAGCACAATCCCATCCACTCCAGTAAGTGAGGTGATAGTCTCCGTGATACCATCCAGAAAGAGATCAACAACGCCTGCCACGGCGGCCTGTACGCCGTGCCGACGGCAATTTTTATACTTTGTACGTACAGGACGATCCACATTTGCTCGATTACAGCTACGGTGTTAGGGTGAGGGCACTTTCTCACATTAAGACCTTTGCGAATATTGAAGCCAACCCCACCCCTGCGTCCGCCTCTGAAATGTGCAGGCCGCGGTGTATGTATCAGTCTGTAGCCAGACAGTTTCGGGGCTCTGTCTTCTCCCGTTCGCAGCCACGTCTCATTGACAGCCATGATATCCCGGGACAGCTCCTCCATTGCAACAATGAACTCCTCATGCCTCGTGCTCAGTGACCCAGCATTGAACAAACCTTCTAACAGATTCTTTAACCCAAGGCCGGTGACAAATGGATGGCGTTACACATTCTCATATTATTTACTACAATAGTATATATTAATTTTGAAACAGTAAACCTATACAATGTTCATAATTTCATTAAATACATTTTAATACACTTGTAAATATCACTATACCCAACTTTGGAGTGACCTAGAATGGTTGTTCTTGTATCAATATTTCTTAAAAGTAGATACCTAGCATAACGTGAGTGAAGAATGAATATATCAAGTAAGAAAATTGAAAAATTAGGGACCACCCTTATAGACAAAACATTGAGTAGCAATCCTTATAATGTAATTTTATGTAATACATAATCTATATTACAATCGTTTACAGCTATAATAATTCGAAAGGCATCTGAACTATCAACATTATTTTTGATTTTATATATACTATTGTATTTATAGCCGGTGAGTCATATTTCAGCCGCACCTAACAAGCTCACGACATCATCGGGACATCGCTGCTGATACACCTGTGCACCGTTACTCTTGCGAGCATGGATCCGGCCACGCTTGGTCCACGCGTAACGCCACTGCAGCCTGCGGCACCGCTCGCGCACCAACTAGAACAGCTGACGGTTCGGCCGAGTCAGGCGCTCGTTGACGAAGACGCGGCCGCCGCCCCCGGTGACGGCGTCGCGGCGCACGCGCGCAGCCTGCAGCAGTTCGTCACGCAGGGGCCTCCGCGCCCGCCGAGGCCGCAGTGTTGCAGTCGGGTGGCAAGTGGGGCACCCCTTGACTGAAATATGAAAAATATTTTTTGACGCTAATGATGGATGGATGTCTCCCTAGACTGGAAAACCATTTTGAATGATCTCCTATGGAGTCCTTTGAGGGCCAGGAGAAAGCTTTCGAACCTCAGCGTACGGGTTCGGTTCATTTGCACAATTCGGCTTATGAAGCTTTCCCTCCTACTGGGACGATGAGGTTCATGGCTTGATTGTGCATGAAACGAACAGGTACGCCACTAAAATTTCTTCTGCGGCTTTCCAGTCTGAATGGTTCCCCACTAACGTGCATGAAATTTTGTGCCTATTCGCGTTTTGGATGATGTTGGGGATCGTCAAAATGACAACTATTGTTATGTAGTTGCTTTTCTGTCGATCCTCTCCTGAAAACAGAAGTTTGCAGGCGCATCTTTACGCGCCGGAGGTACGAAATGTTAACAAGAGCATTACATTTTTTAGATTCTGACCCCGCAACTAACGATTTAAATCCCTCCATCAGTAGCGCTGCTAGAAGTATGTACCGAATACACCGTTTAAGACCAATAATTACTCATTTAAATTCAAAATTTCAGTCAAATTATATTTTAAGTAAAGATATTTGCATTGATGAAAGTTTAACCCTCTGGAAAGGAAGATTAGATATCAAACAGTATATTCGGTCTAAAGCTTCAAAGTTTGGGAGCAAATCGGTTGAGCTGTGTGAGAGTGTCACTGGCCCTTACTAAACAAAGGATATAGGTTATATATGGATAATTGGTATAATTCACCACTGTTAGCTAGGTTTCTCAAGCGCAATGGCACCGACTGTGTCGGTACTTTGCGCCCTTCCCGTACACACGTTCCCGCTGTAATAAATAAGGCTCCACTTTTAAGGGGACAAATGATTGCAAGACACTCCGGCGATGTCTCAGTTTTAGCTTGGCAAGACAAGAAAAGAGTAACCATGATTTTTACATGTCATGGTTCATCCACTGCTTTGCCTACAGTCGCTTCACGATTTTTATCTCGTCCTGTTCCGTACAAACCGCAAGTAGTATTAGATTACAATAAATACATGGGGGGAGGGGTTGATTGTAAAGACCAGATGCTGGAGCCTTATTTGTTAGAACGAAAACGTTGTATCAAATGGTACATGAAACTTTTTAAACGATTAAAGAAGATATTCATTTTGACGGACCACCAGTAAATAGTAATATTCTCCGACGAACGCCCTCTTGGTCTAGATGCTTAAGTAGGTACCAGGCCGTGATGTTAAGGCCTTGGGTTCGCTTCCCGGGTCGAGCAAAACAAATGTTTTGATTGATCGTGATCTGTTTGTTTTTATCACCATAGGCAAGTGTGGTGGTTAAGGTGATCAGCCACGTACGCAGGATATATTTATTGCTTAAGTGTGTGCGCAAACACTTAATACTTAGTACTTAATACTTCCATACTCAACTCTCGTATTCTATTGCAATCATCTACACAACATCACCAAGATAATTTAGCCTTCCGCCTTCAGCTTGTAGATTCCATCCTCACCAATCATCTTTCACATTGTCCGTTCAGTCGACGTTTTCAAGTTTCCAGTGCTAGAGGTACGCATGAACTGCCGGGCCGATTCATTCGCTCCACACATTAACCTGTTTTACTGGAAGCGACTGAGTGCAGTTCCACGAAGAACCGAAAGTTCTGGAAGCGTTGCCATGTTTGCCTTCGTGAAGGCAGAAAATCACAGAAGACGTCCTACTGTTGTGAATCTTGTCGTGTGCCTCTTTGTATTGTAAATTGTTTCAAGTCATATCATACATCACCTGAGTAGTGCTTTTCTTAACCTTTTTTCTTCCCAATTATTCATAAATAACCAGTATGATAGCTATTTGTGTATTTTAAGTGACGTGTATGAGTGTGTCTACGCCATCTAAGTAGTAGTAGTTGTGACTTCGCTAGTAATAGCGTGCACTGTAACATGCAATGAGGTATTTAAATGCTGAGGTTGTGCCTTTTTAGCCGCAAAATTTTAACCACTTGCATACCTATAAGTACTGAAATTATCGTGTTCTTTCTCCTGTTTTTGTGTCCAATAAACGTTATCTGTCTGTTTATAATTGATTTCACTAATTTTGTTTACATACAATTTCTATAACTACTACTATTACTCAAGATTTGGTTTGACCTAGTGGTCCCCAGTTATATTTTCTGTGATACCGAACCCAAGATGTTTTATGGTAGGGCTAGAAAGGTATACTTGACGTAGGTATTTACCTACCTATCTATTGCTGAAATGCCTTTAATAACTTAAAATCACATGTAAAAATTTACTGTATTCATTTGTAAGTCCAGCCTGCACTAATCTGATGTACTATGTATTATCAAAATTATATTGTTATTGAAAATATTCTGACGGTAGTGAGTTTGTTGCTCCATTTCTTCTCAGCACTGGCCCACTAGTCCCTGTAGTGGTAGGTTTAATTGTTATTATGGGACGTATACTAGCAATTTGACGTTCATAAGTGTATTTGTAGCCTAAACTGATTTTTTTATATGTGATAGGTAACAGACGAGCAGGCGGATCACCGCCCATTGACACCTGCAACTCCAGTGGAGTGCTGGTTCACGCCATTTTTCTGTGATGCAGTGGTATCAAGACCGGTCGAGCCGGCCTATTCATGGCGAAGCGTGGCTCTCCCACAATTAAATGTTATTTGAATTTGTAACTTTTGCTGTATTCAAATACAGCAGAGCCATGTTTAAATAAGCCAATTCACTTACTCACATAGAATGTAAATTGTTCAGTACCCAAGTTATACATGCTGATACAGTTATACATTACTACAAAATAAATGGTTTTATAAGAGTGTATTTAGTAATTAATAACGGAAATAAACAAAACTTCTTAATAAAAGTTGTATTTTTATTCTCATTTATCCTTACAAAAAACGCAATTATCGAGACCATTTCATAAAGTGAAGGAACATCCCTAGTATTTTCTATGACCCGTCGGGTCGAGTTTCAAGTGGTGTTTAAAAACATCTCACACTTTTTTCCATCTGTTTGAATAATAGTATACTTAGTACATACGAAAAATAAGACATCTGACCGATATTGAAGCAGCAAGACTTGTGTATTTCAGTTATTTCCATAGTGTTATGGTCTGCTGTTGTGGGGCTCTACAGCTGATATTCAAGCTATCTTTGTGCTACAGAAGCGAGCTGTCAGGGCCCTCACTCAGGCCACGGGACTCACTTAGAAATCTCTTCAAAGAAATTAACATCTTAACATTAGCATCTTAACAGTACATCTTTGACTGTATTATGTATATTTATAAATAAAACTGGATTTATTTCCTAAAAAATCTGATAAAAACCTGAACACCAGAAATAAACATAGGCTTGCTGTTCCAAATCTCAGACTTCATAAGGTTGGTAATTCATTTGTCGGAATGAGTATTAAAATATTTAACAAGTTACCACAAAAACTTGTTGACTTAGGTACCAATGCCTAAATTTAAAACACACAGTAAAAAATATTTAATGGCAAAAGCCTATTATACAGTTGATGATTATTTAAATGACAAGAATTTGTGGAAATGATAAACTGTTTGCCTACACCTTAGATATTGTAATGGATAAATTTATTGTTGGACATGAAATCCACTTATTTATGCGAGTAATATAGTAAAAATAACATTAGGTATATTAAAATTTTGGCGATTAAAAAGAGTAACTGGCGAGATTCTTGCCGGATCTTCTCGTCAGAATCAACTTTCCGATTCCGGTGGTATAATCACATTAAATATGTTTATTCATTTCTTAGTTTATTATATGTATCGACATATGTAATTACATGTATATTATACTAACAAATAAATAGTTATAATTTCTAATGTACGACGATTTGAAAGTGCTGTATGTATACAAGCCTATGCAAATAAAGATATTTTGAATTGAATTGAATTGAAAAGTATATTTGTATAATGGGTTTCATATAGTACATCGATTATTTTTTTATTTTCGAGCCTAAAACATTGTTGACAAAATTGAACTTGTAGATGTAGTATTTCTTCCATTGTTAATTATTTCAATTTAGTACTTGAATGATAAGAAATATATTAATTTACTCATTTTTTTTTACAGAATGATAAAATATGCTTTCTTTATTGAATAGTAATCATTTACGTCAAAGGCGGTAATTACGACGCCATTATCCCGCTCGCGCATGTGTCATTATTCCTAAATGACATTTTGTATATGTATTAACCCCTCAGCCATGGAAACGAAATATATATGTTGATACACAAAATATACTGAAGAAATAAATAAACATAATGCGATTCTACCACCGGCTCGGAAAGTTGTTTTTGGTCGAGAAGATCCAGCAAGAAACTCGCCAGTTACTCTTTTTAATCGCCAAACTTTCATACAATATTTTGTCATCATCATACCAAGCCATACAGTTTAATTGTTACACAAAATTAAATAAAGGAAATAATAATAAAATAAATATTATGAGGTAACCCGAAGCAGACCAGTCCCCAAAGGTGGCACCTGTTCACAAGTATGACGTATGTGTCAGCGATCATTTCACTCAACCATATTAGAGGGAATGTAATGACCCGCCACATAGTGCCACCACCTCAGGGACATTTGAGTGAGCATGACTACTTAGGTTCCCCTCATAGGTCACAAAGAGTAGCAGTTACTTAATCCCATACTAATAAACTGCAGGACGATGTGTACAAAGTAGGTGGTTAGCATCTTGTCAATTATTGAATAATCAGTATAAATAAATTTATATACAGTAATAAATGCTGCTAAGCCTAATTTATTAAAATTGAGTAATTATATAATATTATTAATTTCCGTTAATATATGTGAAAATGCTACAAGTGTGCAGGCGTGGAGGTCATTATGTCCTTGAATCCTTATCATTTAGGTAGTCTACAATTTTATAGTATCCTTTACTCATTAAACAGGCTTTCACGTGAGATTTAAATTTATGCGTTGGTAACTCAATAATATTTTGTGGCAACTTATTGTACATTTTAATACTTAGACCAACAAATGAATTATTAATTTTTTGAAGTATCAGATTTGAAATCGCGAGCTTGTGTTTATTTCTAGTGTTAAAACCATGACAATCAGATTGTTTCGATAAAATGTCTATTTTCTTTTGCACGTACGAAATACAGTCTAAAATGTATTGTGAAGCTACGGTTAAGATGTTAATGCTCTTAAATAATTCTTTTAGTGAATCGCGAGGTCTAAGGTTGTATATGGAGCGGATGGCCCTCTTCTGAAATACAAATATAGTCTGTAAATCAGCAGCAGACCCCCACAACAAGTGACCATAAGACATTACACTATGAAAATAATTAAAATAAACCAGTCTCGCGGTTTCAATATCGGTCAGATGTCTAATCTTCTTAACCGCATATGCGGCGAAACTAAGTCTTCCCGCTAAGGCTGCGACGTGGGGACCCCATTTGCAATTTAGCATCCATGGTAATTCCAAGGAAAACTGTTGAATTAATGACTTCAATACGTTCATTATTCATAGTGATGTTAGTATTGACATGTCTTACATTGGGCATTGCAAACTTTACACATTTAGTTTTCTTAGCATTAAGAAGTAAGTTTTTAGTGGTAAACCAATGGAGAACTTGTGACAGAGTGTCATTTACATCGTCAAACGTATTTTTTCGTCGGTCAACATTAAAGATCAACGAAGTGTCATCAGCAAATAGCACTACCTCACAAAGATCTTGTGTAAAGTAGGGAAGGTCTTTTATATATATCAGGAAAAGCAGAGGCCCCAATATCAATCCTTGGGGCACTCCCATCAATAGAGTATATGAAGAGCATATGTCCCATTAATGTTTACTTTCTGGATTCTATCAGACAAGTAAGAATTTATCAAACTTAGTGAAATCTTGGATACACCATAATGAGCTTATTTTCACAACAATCTTTGGTGCGTACCGCAATAAAATGCTTTCGATAGGTCACAAAATACACCAACAGCATCCTGCTGGTTTTCCCATGCATCAAAATATGCTTGATAAGTGCAACTCCTGCATCAGTTGTTGACTTACCTTTAGTGAACCCAAATTGTTTATTATGAAGCAGGTCGTTAACTTTAAAATGAGACAGCATCTGAACGAATATGACTTTTTCAAAAATCTTACTCAGTGCTGGTAATATAGAAATAGGCCTAAAGTTAGAAGGGTTACTTTTATCACCTGATTTGAATAACGGTATGATTTTGTTATACTTCATTAAGTTAGGAAATTGGCCTTCGTCAACACATCTGTTGAATATCATTGCCAAATGGGGTGCGATATGCAGTATTATATTTTTAAAATGTCTACGGATATTTCCCAAAGATTTTCAGTTTTTTTTTTATATTCAGATCTTTATAAGTTTTTACTATTATCTAAGGTGTTACATGGGTAAATCTGAAAGGTGTTTTACATTCGTCGACTTTTGCCTTTAGCAAGAAGACAGCAAGATGTGAACTTGAGTTTAATGTACTTGTCGTTGCCACTGGTATATTAGTGAAAAAAGACTCAAATGCATTTGCCACATCAGCATCAGAGTCAAGTTGTTTGCCATTGATTTTTAGAGAGACCTTGTGTTCTTGTGTTTTGTTTTTACTAGTCTCTTTGTTTATGATATTCCATGTGATTTTAATTTTGTTAGTGGATCATTTCGATGACAGTCGATAACAGCCAACTGACCACTGTGATCAGTTTATGAAATTTATTATAGATTTTTCCCCTACATTACAATCACAGAATATCTTGTCCAAACATGTAGCTGAAGTGGAGGTGACTCTTGTAGGTTCATTGAAAAGGTGGTGTAAAATGAAAGACTTCAAAAGATTTCAATTATAATTCAATGGTGACTTCGATAATAATTCAATGATAACTCGATAATAATCCAATGTTAACTAAATGATCTTTCAATTATAATTCAATAGTGACTTGATAATAATTCAATGATAACTTGATATTAATCTAATGATAACTTAATGATATTTCAATTATAATTCAATGGTGACCTAATAATAATTCAGTGATAATTCGATAATAATCTAATGTTAACTCAATGATAATTTATGACGACAATAGCTCACGACTATTTAGGATAGTAATAGGAATCAACGTTTAATACTAATTAATGAAAGACTTATGACAATTGATATTTAAAGTTAATGATTATTTACACGAAAATGTACGGCAATAATTTATATTTTACAGCTGAGTTCTGTGATATTAAGTAACGATAAGATGAACTAAATGATATAAAATAATTTAATTACATGATCAAAGATTAAATTATGTTAAAAATAAGATAAGGTGTAAATTTACTACTTAAAAGAGTGAATTAACGGAACAATTTTGTGAAGGGGTATAAAAACTAAGTTTTATTGGAAAATACCTTTTATTCTAGAAAATGACAAACAGCATTAAATGTACCAAAATAGGTCAATATATTTGACTCGAATAAATTAACGACTTTAAAATAAATATAGTGGAATTGTTTTTGAGTTTCCGATATTAAGAATTTAATTTGAATGTCGTGATAAGGTCTTAACTTTCGTGCTGGTTCTTGTCAGTAGACATCGAAATAAGGGACTAGTTGTAGACCACGCATTTGATCATAATGTTTTATGAATTATGTTACATAAGTACCCCGTATGGACTTATACTGAATATCTTTTATTCAATTCAATTCAAGTACAATAAAATAAATAAAAAAGTATTTTTTGTTAAAAATATTTACTTCAATATTCACATAAATGGTTAAGGATTGCAGATACCAGAACGACTTTGAGAATTAAGGGCATGTATGTTATAATATAAAATCATGCTGATAAGCTTTGTCAGCTTTGTATATTTTTGTAATGGTAATGGTGTAAAATAATTATCAATGACTAGTGTACTCGTAGTATTAAAGGTAAGATGTGCCTTTAACCTGTGAATAAAATGGTGAAAGGTACTCATTTTTTCGAGTAAATTATTATTCTCTTTGCAAAAAAAAAACCTACAGTATGGATGGACGAATATGGCAATTCCCCTTGGCAATTCGACAAGTTTCCTTTCCATTCTTTACTAAATAAAACGCCTTGGAAGATAATTTGATGAAACAAATATATAAATATACTTGTAGGATAATAATAAAATGTTTATCAAAATTATTAGATGGTTGAATAAAAAATAGTGATTTTAAAATAAATGTAGGTAAATCATAGAAACCGAGACAATAATCACTAAATAAGACTTTCACTACGACAATTAAAGATAATTTGATGGATAATCTGTGTAATATATAAAGAAAGATGTATAGATGTGACTTTACTGATTTTTGTAATATTTTTTTATTAGAATAGCCAGACATTTGGCCACAATGTCACCTGATGACCTGATCATCTGATCGCCTGAATATAACATTAATTAAATGATTAAAATTTTTGCTTTTGTTGTACTCGTTGTACTCATCATAGATATTATTAATTTACATAGAAATCAATTTGAACATGTAATAGATACAACTTGATCATAAACAAAAGGGACATATTCTACCTTTTGAACAAATGGTTTTATAATTATTATTTAAAACATCAATCATTACAATTCTCATGTAACTACTTAATAAGAGTACCTATCAATTTTTTTTCCGAATGTCATGATTTTAATAATTGCTTGTTTTGGTAATGTTTTCTATTCTAATACGATGTCATCGTATTTCTAATACGATGTCGGATGGCCGAATGTCATGATTTTCAAAAATTAATTGATGTAATTTTAGGATTCGAGAAGTTTAGTAGTGTTTGATTTGACTGTTGACGGTTTTGAGAACTAAATTCAGGCCCGTCATAACCGGAAACGCATCGATAATCAATAGGCACGCCAAACCGATACAATGACTTGTCGGTTGACATGCGAACGGGCAGTTTGATTTGAGCAGCCGTCTGGTACGGACGTTTCGAAATAGGCCTCGTGTAAGCTAAAAGTTCTGAGTGCTTATCAATGTATCTATGAATATCTGTACCTGCAAAATTACAGAATAAATGACATGAAAGTCGGAAACTGGAGTTTCATCATAGGAGAGTACAGCACAAATTTAAAAAGAACTTTAGGGAGATAAAATTGAGATATATTTCATTCAAAAGGAATAAAATCGTATTTACTTGGACTGCGACAAGTACACAACCCTCAGTTTTGTTGTCAGATTTACCTATACATATACATGCATAATAGGTATCTAGAGCTGAGATTTCGGGACGAAAATAAATACTCAGAAGTTCTGTTTATGATATGATATGATAGTATTCAATTAGGATATCAGCACTGAGTACTGTGAAAAGTTTTAACACGAAACAAAAGGGACCGTAAATAACCTGTTTGCAAACTCCTCGTAGGTAGGTGTTTGAAGGTTATTGTTTGCATTAAATTAAGTCAAATATAGATGATTACGTTTTAATCGTTGCACTATTGAAGTAATATGTAATTAAATTATAGAAATAACACTTATACTTCCCCGATTTGTCCGTTGTGGGTTTGAATCACCTTGACAGGTTGCCTCCGAACAGTTCCTCGGTATAAAAACCAGGAATTATCGGAGCCACAGGCTTGCGCACATTTGTCCTAATTAATTAGCCACTTAACACAATAATTGATTTAATTTTAACAGAAAGTTTAATGAATTACATACATAACAAAATTAATTTAATTATTATCAGCTGACGATTTGCCGTGTGACGCTTCAAAAGAAAAGTATTAAATGTATATATGTATTTGTAACTCCGCTGTTGGTTCTGATATCCGTGCATAAGCTATCTCGGAGTCGGATCAATGTAAGCATGTAATGTTATTTAATATTTATTAATTCTGCTGTAGGTCTATGGGACAAATTAAAATTCCTTGATAAAAGAAAACACCACCATTTCTCTTTAAATGAAAGAAATTTCTCCTTAGCTACTTTATTACTATTGCCTCTTGTAATAATATATAATTAACACCTAATAAAACCATAACAGTTTCAAACTTTTAATCCTTTTTGAAGTAATAAGATTTAATTTGAAGAATACAATATAGTCGCAGAAAAAGTACTCTGTGCAGACTATTTAGTGAATGTATTAAACTCATCTATATCAGATGTTTGACCTTATTCACAAAGACATAAAATCCTTTTTTAATACACTATAAATGCATTCAACCGAGCGACAACACCTTTCTAGGTATTGTGAATTATGACATAAGGACGCGAGATACGACTTGTCAAATTCAATATTACGGATGCGTTTTGGTGTCTTCAAATTAGCGTTTGAGACGAGATGTGTCAAAAGAGTTTCGGTTGAGTTCAACCGACGCAATGTTCACTTTAAAAAAGAAACGTCGTCAAATACGTTTGATTGAGTCTCAAAGTTAACTTCAAATTAGGCCCTGGTTTGCATCTGTTAATGACACAGTAGAACACAATAACGGATTGAGAGTAAACTCTTTACTTAATAATTTTGTTTTTTTCCGAATAAGCAAAATTTACTAACTATTACGGAATAGTTAGTGAATGATGAACTGTAGATCTCTAAATAAACATAAGGTACTCGTATACAATATTATTTAAATGTTGACTCTTTTTAATTAAAATGCTAATTCCACCTGGCAAAATACATACTTTAAATGATTGGAGTGCATTATGCAATGCTAACTAGGTATTCTGAAATCCTTTAGACCCATATCGATCAACTCAATCCGATACTAAATCCACAGATCTATGATGTAGCGCTGTCATTCTCTACCAGTCTGACGTTATAAAGTTTATCCGTATAAAGATTGGTCGAATCGGGCCGAGCTGTCGTTGTCTAACGACAGCTCGGAATTTGGTAGAATTATTTTGGTACGTACACTGATTTCATACAGAGATATAATGAAGTAGATATTCATTTTTATATATAAGAGGACAAACGAGCAGACAGCGCACTTGATGGCAAGAGATCACCGCCGTTCATGGAATCGCTCTGGAGCCCATTCTTAAACCATGATGCAGGCTTCGGAAAGTCTGGTAACTACAATGAAGCGACTGCCGTCTGACTTACCGACCCCTTTTTTTTTGTTGACCAGGAGAAATGCGTTACGCATGCCCATCCGTCTGTAAACTGATGGGTTATGTCGGACTCTCCTTTGGCGACTGCTTTTCCTAGCGAGAAGCCGTCGCCAGAGGCCAGAGGCATACCAACTATAACTCCTGGGACTCTCCCTCATCGTCCATAGTGGGAGAAAGTCGTGGGCCAAGGTACGAAACCGGCCACCACGACTTTCTCCCGGACGGAAGCCCGCCTACAAGGCAGGCACGCCGCTTCCTCTCTCGGGGTTGGGGGAGGGAATGGGGACAGCCAGGAGAGTAGAGCCGTCCCCACCAGGCGTAGGAGGAGGTCCGTGCAATGCTGGTGGTAGGGTTACAGCGCCACGCACCAGCGGACCACGTCGTCTCCTCCCCCTCCGTGCCTTGCGGAGCGCGGGGGTGAGAGGGTCTGCCTCTCGCTCGCGCTCCATCGCCTCCTTTGCTGCCATCACATGCTCGGAAATGGCAGCGAAAGCCTTCCAGGCCTCGTCACTTGCTAGTATAGCGAGAGCTATAGAGCTATAGTGAGAGGTCCTGGCCGACCTTCGCCACCAATGCATCACGTTGCGGTGCCCACGGCGCACATACCGCTAGGGTATGTTGCGCCGTGTCCACCGCATCGCCGCACGCGTGGCACGAAGGTGTCTCCTCCAGATGGATCTTATGCAGGTAATAACAGAAGCAACCATGCCCGGTCTATTCCTGCGCCATCCGGAAGGAGACCGAGACGACACCGTGGACACTACAACTATACCCATTTGGCGTTGAATAATTGGTTTGATTCTTGTTCTTTTCAAAAAATATTGAAACGAAAGCAACCAGAAATTCTTCATAACTGCATAAACCTACCCGAAATCAAGGTGATGTTCATTGTTGACATTTTAATTAAAAAGCAAGACACTTTCCACCTGGGTCGGTGTGGAACGATATAATTATTGATAAAACTAATTACAGGCCGCGCCACCAGCGCGCTTTTCACGGGGCTTGTCCCCGCGCGCTGCGTCACCATCAACATTCAAATTTGAGCTTTAAGTAAATTGATACAAGGAATTTAAAATTTTAGTCCGTGTTTTGCCGCGAGACTTCCTTCGTGGCGTGGACTCTACCTATAAGTACCAAGGAATTGTAGATTTGTTAATCTTTATGGCTTAGTGCTAGAAGGAAGGTAGAATTTTTGGTCATCATGAGTGCAATTGGTGGGGTCGGCCAAACGTAAGTAAAAAAATATATCAAAATTGAGAATATCACATACATTGTCCTGGTCCTCACTAAGCTTCCACCTTGGATTATGGAAACCAAGAACAAAGGAGTTACCGTAAACACCCAGGAACAACACAATCTGTTTCACATCTGTGTTGGTGCTGGAACCGAACCCGTGACCCTTGCGTCTCCACCGACGCTCAAACCACTGCGCTATCGAGTCAATAACACAAATAAAAAAGAATACTAAGTAAAACAATTCAATCGGTTTGATTGGAATAAGGTTAGGATAATACTGAATGATCCATGATCGTGGACCAGATCAATTGGATCATGATCTGTTCATGTTGGCTGGTTCTCCTGGCTAACCATGATCCAGTTAGTCTGATTGTCCTGGCTAACCATGACCCAGTTAGTCTGGTTCCCCTGTCTAACCATGATACAGTTGGTCTGGTTCCCCTGTCTTGCTATGATCCAGCTGGTCTGGTTCCCCTGTCTAAACATGATACAGTTGGTCTGGTTCCCCTGTCTTGCTATGATCCAGCTGGTCTGGTTCCCCTGTCCAACTATGATCCAATTCCCCCTGTCTATACATGAGAAATCCAGAGGTGTACGCGCGGTTTGAAACCAAGACCCCACGTATGGAGGGCGCGATCTCATCCACTGAACTACCGTCGCTCTCCGGGACCCTTGGTCCTTCCTTCTACCAACACAAATAGCGATTAAGTAACTAGTGCCAATGTTCAGCTCCGATTAAAATGAGGGAAGGGAGGGTGAGATCAGCTGCTACAGCTGAATCGGTTGGAGGATTGCTTGCTTACTCCGCTGGCTGGAACTGGCTGGAACTGATCTCTTATTTCTACAAAATGGATTCTTTGTGAATACGGTATTTGACTGTTCTTTTTGTAATCAAAAGACCTCTCAATGATAGAAACATCGATAAAAAATTAATTACTTGATTCGTATTTAACTACCTGAGATATCACAACTTTCAAATCACATTATTTGGGCAAACCCTAAACGCTCCATACAAATAGCTACAACCTGTGCGGATAAAGAATGGGATCAGAAATGGCGGCGCATCTATTCACTTCTCGCTCGCACACTATTTGCGTCTATACTCGCACCCCACGAGTGTGAGTATAGACGCAAATATGTGTGCCGCCATTTCTGATCCCATTCTTTATCCGCACAGGTTGTACTAAGATGTGACGTCACACCTAAGTATTTTGTATGCATTTCATTTGAATTTTATATGGAAGCTATATCAAATGTTTCGTTTATGTCAATGGTTCTATTATAATAGTTGGTGCAAATTGTATGGGTTATTCAATGGTATAATGTTTTTTAAATAATTTCATACTTTTAAAAAGGTCTTGCCCATGAATCTTTGAATGACCATAAAGCCGGCTAGATGTTATATTTTCATTGAGAATTTTGCTATGGGCACATATATACCTATATTTTGATAAAATATATTTTGTAAAATCTCGAGCTTAGTAGAATACCCTCGGGTTTGTAAAAACACTATGATCGTTATTAAGTAAGTAGTATTTTTTATCACAGCTCTTTAATGGCACATTTTTATACTACAACGGTGGCAAACAAGCGTGCGACTCTTCTGATGATAGGCGACTACCTCTTATGGACGCCTCCAGGGGACCTGCATTCGCGCTACAGACCCTTTAAAAACCTTAACACTCTTTTTCTGGAGAATCTCATGCTGTAGCCCCTCGGGAAAACCGCTGAAGGGAGCTCATTCCACAACCGGAGCGTTCGCGGGAGAACATTACTCTGGAACGGTACCACTTCGGTATGATATAATAAAAATTATATCAATAAAAAAAACCGGCCAAGTGCGAGTCGGACTCGCGCACCGAGGGTTCCGTAGAAACCTGCAAGGTTTACAAAGTTCGTTCATTACGACAATCGAGTCATAACTATGGTATTTTTATTGCAAAATGAAATTCATAACATTACAATGGGGAAAGATGGAGGAGCATACATTTAAGACAAAGATCTCTTTATCGTTTAAGTAATCCTTTATTTTATATTAACACATATCATTTCGATAAAAGAACGTCGAAATATAAAGAAGAAGGCCAATTCGTCTTCTTTAAATTTTGCCCTCCCCATACATAGTATAATAACTCACGGTCATTGCTGTAACTACAATTACTATGTTTGCAATCACAATTTTTTTGGTGGTATAACTACTTAAAATTATAAGCTTTTCGGAATTTTTCTGTTAACTGTGCTGTAAGCTATTGCTTCTTACCAAATTTCGAGATTCTATGTCAACGGGAAGTGGTCTTTAGGTTTTAATTCCCTTGCGTGTAGTTGCGAGTTTCAAAATATGCGGTATCAATGGTTGTACTTTTGCGTTTTGCGTTTTTGCGTTGACTTAGAATTTTTTCTTTTTCACGGGTTATAGGCAATTAGATCTAAGTATTTGATATGAATTTCAACTTGATAGCTCTACGCGTTCATGAGGAAAAATGTAATAAGTTTATATTTATTAAAAAATATATATTTTGTAATGTAACAAAATATTTAAGGTTTTCGGAATTTGTCCTTTATGTGTGCTATAAAACGTTGCTTCATGCCAAATTTCAAGATTCTAGGTCGACTGGAAGTACCCTTTAGGTTTTGATTCCCTTGCGAGTACTTGCGAGTTTCAAAATATGCAGCTTAAATTGCTGTTTCTTTTGATTGCGTTGACATAGAAGTTTGATTTTGTTACAGCTTAAAGGTATTACAGACTTGAGTATTTGGTATGAATTTTAATTTAATACCTCTACGCGTTTATGAGGAAATGGGTAGTAAGTTTAAAATTATTAAAAAATATATATGATGTGATGTAACTAAAAATGTATGGTTTTAGTAATTTTTCCTTTATCTATGCTATAAGACGTTGCTTCGTACCAAATTTCAAGATTCTGAGTTCACGGGAAGCACCCTGTAGGTTTTGATTCCCTTGCAAGTGTCGAAAATTTGCGGCATAAACGGCTGTATCTTTTGATTGCGTTGGCTTAGAAGTTTGATTTTTTCACAGCTTCAAGGGACAGTAAACCTGAGTAATTGATATAAATTTCAACTTCATACCTCCACGCGTTCCTGAGAAAAAGGGTCTTGACAGACGGACGGACGGACGGACAGACGGACAACAAAGTGATCCTATAAGGGTTCCGTTTTTTCCTTTTGAGGTACGGAACCCTAAAAATAGAAAAACTGTTTCCCATTCCTGATCTCGTTATGCAATACTCACTAGTATTGCATAACGAGATCAGTAATTAGCCTTTCAGCATTAGGTGTTTTTTCATGATTATGAATAAATACATAAATATTTCACAACATCACATACATTGATCCGACTCCGAGATAGGTAGCTCAAGCACCTGTGTTACGGATATCAGAACGAATATATTATGTTACTTGAACATATGTAACGGTAAATCAATAACATTTTGCGGTATCTTATAAACATTTTAATGCTTAATTCGACAAATGAATTGCCAAGTCTAAAATTGATTAAAAACAGCAAAGGCACCAATATGGAGCCCTGGGGCAAACCCATTATAAGACGGGAGCCAGCAGAGTCAGTTCCATTGTCATTTACTTTCTGAATTCAATCTGATAAGTAGGACTTCATCAGACATAGTGAGGCACTCCATGCCACCTTCTCATATGCCTCCCTCCTATCGCGTCACAGTCCTTCTCTCAGTACGAAGTACGAGTAATTGTTTAAAAATTAAAACAAAAAGCCTTTATTTGTTCATAAACGATATAAGCTTAGGAACAACACATATCTACAGCTCAAAACTGCACATAATAAAAAAATATGTGCGAACCTAAAATTATTTTTCCAACTCATCAGGAAAGAGGATCCCATGACCTTGAACTACATGAAGCTGATCCGAGGGATGCTGCGGCTGGTGGGCGCGTGGCCCGGGGACGCGGTGGCGGGCAGGCCGCGCCGGCGCCTGCCCTACGTCGCGATGGCGCTGGTACTGAAAACCTCCGTCAACGTGTTCGGCCAACTCATGTTCCTCCACCAGCGAATTCATGAGATCGACATCATGGTGATAAGAGAAATGTACATCACGTTGATTGTTGGGTTCTTGACTGGTGTGAGTTTTTTATTATAAGTATCATTTACTGGACCTGTTTCTAGGTTTTCCCCGCAGCATTCTTAAATACATGAACGGTTCTCTATTTCGAAATCGGATCATCAGTCATTATCACTAAGGTTCTTTTGATCATGAATAAATTATTCCCTAATCAAAATCAGTTCAAACACAAGGTAGTCCAACCTTGAAGTACCAGAGGAAGGGCGGTGGAATTTATTGGATGCGGGCGGCGTAATACAAATATATGTGGAGAACATTTGGGGAGGCCTATGTCCAACAATCGGCATTGGAATTTTATCAGCTAGGTGTGTTTTTCAGTTCATGTGCGGTATACCCATTGTAGAGGGATATGGGAAAATATTCTGGAAATTTGTGAATGACTTTCATTTGAGTCATTTCAAACACAAGGGCGAATACGCGGTGCAGGTGAGATCCATTAGTCTTTGGTCAAATCAACAAATGGTTTTCAAAAATTAAACAAGTCACATTTCTTCATCATGAATTTGCTGAATATAAAAAGGTAAAAAATCCAATTTATTATAAATTGGAGAATATAACCTATATTCCTATCTATAAAAGTTGGGGATCATTTAAAAAAAAATGGGACAGAGAGTACTTTAGATATTCCAAAAAAAAACTCACGCGATACTTACCATGCCTCGGCTGGTTTTCTATGTGGCTTGAAGCCAGCGGGATTCATGTGCAGCGCAGAACCTGGCATTTGGCCTGATGGTTAGTATCCGTTTCAAGAAAATTTTACAATTTGCAGATCTGTCAGAAAGTAGACCGTATGTCATATTACTTCACGCTGTACATGAGCATGTTAGCGGTGATGGGCCCCGCCACTTTCAACTTTCCGGGGATATATCTGAACTATCGCCAAGGTGCGTTCCAGAGACCTCGGCCGGAGAACATCACGGTAGGAGGCAGCCTCAGCCACTTTTTCAATTCATTGGTGGCCGCGATCACCATTCATCACCATCACCATTGCCATGCAACAGGCCAAACAACTCGCGACACAAAACACTCAAGGCCCATTGGTCCACGCGGGCCGGGACGCGCGTCAGCACATTCGCTTTTCATGTAACTGGTATGTGCCGGGCAGATTTAGTCCCTAGTTTATGTTTATGTTAGATTGCCCTCTCCTAGCGATGCCCTGAGTCGAGCGACTCGAGGGCCTACTAGCCCGGAGGGCGCCCTGAGGCTGTTTAAAGTTTTAAGGGTGTGAACCGTTTGCTCTCCTTAAAATAAATCGTTTACACGAAGATTGACAGAACTGACTGACGGACAAAAAAACAAACCAACCGGCATAGCACAAAATACATGTAAGCGCTGTCGCTGAGCATGGAGTCCTGAAAAGTATATTTTCCTAGTTTAGGCTCCATTCATCGTTATCTTAGCGGAAAATCCCAGTTTCGTCCCAAGCTGTGGCTTCGAAGCTCAGGGTCCGCTTCCCTGCAACGACTCTTCCACGATCTCGAGCATCCATTGTTCATTGATATAAAGGTCAAATGACATCTGTCATTCAAATAAAGTTTTATTTTACGGACTGTAGCTACATTTATAGTTATGTATCACAATTATAAATTTCACTTGAATTCTATAATCCGGCATCTCAGACTTATCATTTGGACATTGAAGCGATTGCCGTTTGAATTCCTTAAACCACATGAAGTGGACACATTGTATGTTCAGAATCATTATCTCAACAGATCTAAAAATGAGAGACTAAGAAACGCACAGGGTTTCTCAACATGTTTCCCTCGCCACCGAGCCAAAGGTTCTTATGCACAGCGCATACTTTCAACTTGGTGGATGTCTTTTGGAGTTATTACTATTAGTACTTTTCTATAAACTCCGTTCACCTTTTTCCTAGTTGGAGTTTTGTATCCGCACACAATGGCCTGGCTTCAAGCAAGAAGACCACTTGTACATAGCAACCGTCGACAACTTGTACTCATCCATCGTCTTCGGCATCGTCTACTGCATCCAGGACCTGTTCCTGTGCCTCACTGTGTTCCAGCTGATTGGCCACATAAAGATTTTAGTGAACACTTTAAGGAGCTTCCCTAAGCCACAGAGTATTACTACGCAGGAGTATCGCCAAAGGTCTGGATAGTATTATCATCACAATACAATTACTAGTATTTCTCTAATTTGTGTCTTAGGGCCGATTTGACCAATCATTAGTGGATAAATCTATGGTATAAATAACGTCAGATTTGTATGAAATGACAGCGCTATATCATAGACTTAGTCTCGGATTAATATTGGTCGAATCCAGCCTATCGATTGAGGTCGACCGATGGAACCAAATCGAACGGTTAGTCGAACGATATCTATCCACTCGATTGACGTTGATCGATTCCTTCGATATATTGGACTGGTAAAATTCTTAAAGAAAAAAAACTATTTTCAGGAGTGGCAGTAAACATATTATAATGGGGATTGTGAAGGATTTTGACGACCAGGAGAATAAAACGATAGAAAAACTGATCAAGGAGTGCGTGGAACACCATATCTTCATAGTGCGGCAAGTTTCTTTAGGTGATAGTGGTAGCTGAGCAAAGGGCTGGGGCTATGATGGTAAGCAATTGCCGTCTCCATATAGACACCTGGAGCTGACTGGAGTTAGAATAGTGTTCATACTTATTGTGAAATTAGCATTTTTGGAGCAGCCATGAGGAACCAAAGTCAGTTCCGCGGGACTCTTGAGCAAACAATGACCAGACTGTGTAATTTCGTCACTGCTGTTCTATATACCGGATTTCATTTTTTTAAGGAGGAAAGAGACACAGTTTTGACCATTTGTTATTATCAATTGTTCCAAAGGATATTGTTTTTACAAAAAAAACTTTCATTTTCGACGAACGAACAGTGGTAGTGCACTCTGCCTCTGGTGCAAGGGTTGCGGGTTTGATCCCAGCAATGTACAAACATTTGTGTGCATGAACATGTCTTTTTGTATTGGTCTGGGTGTTTTCTATGTATTATATGTATGTATTTACAAAAGAAAATTAAGTATTATATTTGTAATCTCACTGTTGATTCTGATATCCGAAACACAGGTGCTTGACCTACCTATCTCGGAGTTAGATCAATGTATGTGAACTAACTAGCGACCCATAGTAAGTCTTGGCCTCCGATAATAAGAGCCTCCATCTTGGTCGATCCTGCGCCACCTCCTGCTAGTTTGGTCAATGTATGTGATGTTGTGAAATATTTATTTAGTTATTACTTTGTTAAAATTTCAAATTCTAGAGCAATGAACAATGACAAAATTACTTTATGCCTACCTATCTATGTCTATATCCAGTAATGTCTAACGTTCAAGATGAAGATAATTACTAACAGGGAACCTATTCTATAATTAATCAAGACGGGAATTAACACGATATTTATAATGTGATACAACATTGTGTACTCACATATTTTACTCGACAAGGGAAACTATTCGTTTTGAGAACTGCATTTTGTAACCAACACTATTAAGTATGTCACTAGTTATCATATTAGCAATAGCTATTACTCACGTCATCTAAAAGTGTAGTTGCTCCTCCTGTTAATACCGCATTTGGAGTGCCAAATGAGCGATAAGATTATGATATTTATTTTCAAGACGTCTTGTCATCTCAACGTCAGCCCATTTAAGTCCCCACTGCTGGGGCACGGACCTCCCTCAGTCACATGAGGGGTAATTGCCATACTCACCACGCTTGGCAGACGAATTGGCGAGGGTTTTGATATAAATGCAGAGTTTTCCTTCTCAGGGTGCTGATGATCATGCCAGCAGCTTTACCTTAGTCGCCTTTTACGACACCTCGGTAAGAGTGAGGGTGGCCTATTCTACTCTGCCGGGACCACACGGCCATTTCACCATAATCATAAGTAAAGTCTCAGCCTATAAACTGTCCCACTGCAGGGCAAAGGCCTCCTTCATAGAAATCAAGTTATCGCTACTATGATGGGATTAGGCTTAATCACCACGCTTGCCAAATGCGGAATGTTGATCACAAACCCTAGCTATGTTCGAAAAATTCGAAACATACTTTTCGCTCGACCCGGGAATCGAACCCAAGACCCCGAGATCACGGTCCGGTACTTAAACCACTAAACCAATAGGGCGTTAATCAATACTTATCAATTTAAAAGTGGAAGCTGTAGTTTTTCAGATGAAATCTCCAAATTCTTCGGGCCGCTGCTCGCCTTCAGCTATTTGTACCAAGCGATTTGCTTGTGCATCCTGCTCGTGCAGTGTATGACAAATGTATGTATGTGTTAAATACTATAATACTTCAGAGTGTTAAACCTAGGGTCAAGGGTGAACCTCGTTAGGATGCCCGCGCGTATCTGCATCGGCGAATAGTTCAGGCTACGCTAAAGTTTGCGCGGGCGCTTAGCTAGTATTCGATAGGTAATATGCAGGCAGACCCGCGTGCGTGCACGCACCCACGCGAGGTTTAGCGTTGGCTCTTAAGGTACATAGAACTTTGTAATTCCAATTTTTGGAGTCATTGGTTCAAATACTATAAAATTTCAGAGATCAGCGTTACTTCGCTACTTCTTTCTGACGATAGGGACCCTGGGGCAGCTGCTACAGTTCTCCATTGTCTTCGAAATTCTCGGGACTGAGGTAAAACATTCTTATTAAGTATTATTATTAATTCTGCCATGGTCTACGCTTTTTCAACATTTCAAATAAAACTGCAGTCAACGGTTAACGTCTTGGCCTTCTATAACCCACTACGAACACTATAACCGTGTACTTGCTAATCGTTGATTATTCACCAAAGATGAAATTAGTGTATTCATTATCATCACAGTGCTAAATACCGATTGAATCACAAGCTCGCGAAAGTAATGTATTATTAATGTGCATTTCCAGAGCGAAAAGTTGAAAGACGAGGTGTACTACGTGCCCTGGGAGTTCATGAGCGTCAGCAACCAGAAAGCCATCTTGTTCTTCCTCAGCCGCGTGCAGATCCCCATCCAGGTCACCGCCATGGGGATGACGCCGGTCGGGGTCCAGACCATGTCTAAGGTATATCTCGCATGGTATATGTTCTCTGGTTTGGCTGATGTATCTCCTCATAACGTCCCGATAGCTCTCCCTGTTAGCTGACACTCTAGAGAAACTCGTTGTATGCTCCACTGACATTTTCTTCACTTGATCTCTCCATCATATCGGTAATGGACTCTTTGGAATTTATTTTAGCCCAAATTAGAAACAGTAAAAACTAACAGAAGTGTGTTTATTTTCAGATTCTCAGAACTACGTTATCGTATTGCGCGTGTCTGAGGTCAATGAATCAATAAGGAGTCATAATAGTCTCAGCGTGTCTAAGGAAAATGGAGATTATGATCTCCATTTCTTGTTCCCTTGAGACACTCAAGCTTCACTTGAGCTTTGGGACACTCTTGTCAATAGAGGATAGTAGGAGTCGTTTTCACTAAAATGAAATAATCTTTTGAATTATACCTAATATTAAAAGATCTACACTCTTTTACTCAGCGTTATCCACATCTGATGTACCTTTAAGTTACACATCTTCAAGTATTATAATAACATGGTATACGCAGTTTTGCATTTTTAACTACAATAATTGATCGAGTCTGGCATCGTGGTCTCCTCTCGAGGTTACGACTCACGGACTTTGTGAGAATTCATATCCAGCTTTTTGACCAGCAGCTGGTAGCTGCTCTAAATGCATTGCTAATTAATGTTGATGTCCCACAAATGTTATGTTAGTCATAGAAGACCCACTGTTACGCGGATGACAGCAGGAATGCTCAGTATACAGGCCGTCCGCCGTAAGATTGAGAGTCTCTGATGGAGGTCATACTATCTATCTGCTCGTCTGCCACCTTTCACATAAAAAAAGGTCTCGAATCACTAGGAAGGTCGTAGGTCAAGCTCGCATCTAAAAAACTCGGTGTACTGAACAGAGCAAAGGGGTGCCACAGTTCCAGTCAAAGACTTCTATTAATATAACTATCAATACAATCTCTGGCCAGGAGCAAAAGCTGCATACCAGCTTGAGCCCTTTGACTTGATGTGCGAATCGTCGATGATCCCAAACTCTTCACCGGAATGACCCCTTAAGCTTGAGAAGAGATTTTGCCTCCTTATGTGTGTTTTACCGCTTGTACAATGGTTTGAACTCCTAGCCATAATGGCGTTTACCGCACCGCTCGCCGTTCACCTCACATATTGGAGCCAAAGTGGTCGCAGTGCCAACATTGGAACTGAAGGAGGAAGTACAGACTCACTTACAGGCTGCGACGGCTTCCAAATGTGAATAATTAAATAAGTTTTTTTTTCTGTATTTTTAACCGACTTCAAAAAAAAGGAGAAGGTTCTCAATTCGACATGTATATTTTTTATTAGTTGGAAAGTAGATAGTCCCGGAATTGTACCATGATAAGAATATCAAGATCTGATGATGGGATCCTGGAAAAATTGAGAGGAAGCCTCAGAAATTGAAACAATAAAATGCTTGAAAAAAAATTTTGTGCGAAAGAAAACCACCTTCAAAAACCACGAAATAAAAAGTCCTATCTTATTTATAATGCCTATTTAAACTTGGCTCTCATTTACATTTTTAATCAGAAATCGTTTATTTGCAGGAAAAGTGGCACAAGAGGTGGTATGAATAATAAATGTAGCTAGCACAATTCACTAGAAACTGGCGTGCGAAGTGTGACAATAATTAAATTTGAAATTAATAAAAAAGTAAATTTAAAAATAAGGAGGTTCTCATCTTTTGTTTTATGGTACCTAAACTTTTTAAAAAGTGTTCTGTATATGCATAACTATTTCACTTCAGAGCACAACTTGGAGGTTTTCCAAACGCCACGACAAAAGATCAAACTGGTAGGTAATTGAAACCGATTAAACAACATGTCAAAATTGATTAGATCATAAAATATAATGTCATCAAATAATAAAAAAAATACATTAAATTAATAAACTTGAATAAGTAACTATGTAATCATAATGTAAATAAATGTAGTGGCATTCAATATTTAAAAAAACCGGCCAAGTGCGAGTCGGACTCGCGCACCGAGAGTTCCGTACAAACCTGCAAGGTTTACAAAGTTCGTTCATTACGACAATCGAGTCATAACTATGGTATTTTTATTGCAAAATGAAATTCATAACATTACAATGGGGAAAGATGGAGGAGCATAAATTTAAGACAAAGATCTCTTTATCGTTTAAGTAATCCTTTATTTAAATTAACACATATCATTTTGATAAAAGAACGTCGAAATATAAAGAAGAAGGCTATTTCGTCTTCTTTAAATGTTGCCCTCCCCATACATAGTATAATAACTCGCGGTCATTGCTGTAACTACAATTATGTTTACAATCACAATTTTATTGGTGGTATAACTACTAAAAATTTTAAGCTTTTCGGAATTTTTCTGTTACCTGTGCTGTAAGCTATTGCTTCTTACCAAATTTCGAGATTCTATGTCAACGGGAAGTGGTCTTTAGGTTTTAATTCCCTTGCGTGTAGTTGCGAGTTTCAAAATATGCGGTATCAATGGTTGTACTTTTGCGTTTTTGCGTTGACTTAGAATTTTTTTTTTCACGGGTTATAGGCAATTAGATCTAAGTATTTGATATGAATTTCAACTTGATAGCTCTACGCGTTCATGAGGAAAAAAGTAATAAGTTTATATTTATTAAAAAATATATATTTTGTAATGTAACTAAAAATTTAAGGTTTTCGGAATTTGTCCTTTATGTGTGTTATAAAACGTTGCTTCATGCCAAATTTCAAGATTCTAGGTCGACTGGAAGTACCCTTTAGGTTTTGATTCCCTTGCGAGTACTTGCGAGTTTCAAAATATGCAGCTTAAATTGCTGTTTCTTTTGATTGCGTTGACATAGAAGTTTGATTTTGTTACAGCTTAAAGGTATTATAGACCTGAGTATTTGGTATGAATTTCAATTTAATACCTCTACGCGTTTATGAGGAAATGGGTAGTAAGTTTAAAATTATTAAAAAAATATATATTATGTGATGTGACTAAAAACGTATGGTTTTCGTAATTTTTCCTTTATCTATGCTATAAGACGTTGCTTCGTACCAAATTTCAAGATTCTGAGTTCACGGGAAGCACCCTGTAGGTTTTGATTCCCTTGCAAGTGTCGAAAATTTGCGGCATAAACGGCTGTATCTTTTGATTGCGTTGGCTTAGAAGTTTGATTTTTTCACAGCTTCAAGGGACAGTAGACCTGAGTAATTGATATAAATTTCAGCTTCATACCTTCACGTGTTCCTAAGAAAAAGGGTCTTGACAGACGGACGGACGGACAGACGGACAACAAAGTGATCCTATAAGGGTTCCGTTTTTTCCTTTTGAGGTACGGAACCCTAAAAATATATGAGTAAGGGCCGAACATAGGCATGTACCCTCGTTTTCTAGTTCCATGGGGCGGATTCGACCAACCTGCAAACCTTCAAGAAAAGAGCGTACTCCTTTTTAAAAAGGCCACCTGTGACGTGGCAGGTGTCCATGTCCACTTAGACAATTTAAATTGTCTATGGCTTAGACGGTTAAAAAAGCACGGTGTATAACTTATATTATGCACGTTTAGTACATATTGCGTGTCCCTTTTAAGGTGACGGGCAGGGCACACTAGCGACGCCAATAGATTTTAATTTTAAATAACTTCGGGGTTACAACCTGTCGCAAAACACTTATACTATGCCAAGAGGAAAGGGGAGGGGGTTAAAATAAATTTTCACAAACTAAACTTTTTAGTTTGTGGTTTTTGAAGGCGGATTTTTTTTTGGTTATAGTCGTTTAAATTGACGATAGTATCGATTAAATTCATTATTAATCGATTTTTAGATTATTTGGGTCCCATTTGCATTATCGATTAACAATAGACGCACAATCGATTATCGAACAACACTACTGTTTAGAACGCGCTGTAGGCAACCAGCCTTCTGTTTCTATAATTTTGTGGTCGGGCTATGAGTATATCCAAGACAGGACCACCAGGTGAGCAGTCTGCTCGTTTGTTCGCTATAATGTGATAAAAAGGACAAATAACAAGTAAGTAAGTATATTCAATTCTTTATTGACGTAAGAAAAGCGCAATATGACAACGTCGTCCTGATGATCTGGAAAAGAAAGTTTGTTTTATAAACCAGGTTTATACAAGTATTGGCTAGACTTCCCGCCCTCAATTCGTTAACGGGACTTCATTTTGCACAATGACATAAAGTGTCAAATTGATTTTTTTCTTCTTCTTGGAATATGACGTCGAGGCCCGATAGACTTTTTTCATATTAACTATTCATCCCCGTTTTACCCCGTTAGGGAGTGAATTTACAAAAATCCTTTGTTAGTGCTCCCCTACGATTTAAAAAGAAACCCATTGAGTCTGCCATCCTCATCCTGATGGCCTGCTGAGATGCCGCTTCACGCCGCGCCTAAAAGACCGCGGATTGTATGACGGAGGAAACTTAAGATTTAAGTATAAATCTTAAAGGTTAAAAAGGTTTCCCTAATCCTTAAACTAGATTATCATAATTTATACAGTACAGACTTTGATTCTCGATTGCTTACGCACTAGTCGGCATCTGATACCGGCATCTGCGGAAATCGTCGCCTCGGTCCTTTTCCAACCCACGCGAGGATCTCGTTCTCACTACACTATACTTGTTTATATTCCCACCATAATATTAATTTGTATCTTATTGTATATTTATTTGCACACCTTTATTAGACAGAACATTATCTTTAATTTAATTATAAACTATTTACCTATGTACACACACATATAAACTATTTATGTACCACATAAAGATAAAGATAAAAAAATCTTTATTCAATTTAGGTCCACACAGAAGCACTTATGAATGTCTAAAATAGTACATATTATCTACCGCTACCGAATATATCATCCGTGCGTCACACTTAGGGCTCACATAAAACCAGCGCCATGGCCTGAAGGTACTCCTACTACATAAAGCCATGGCCGAAGCTGAGTGAGCTACTTTTCACTGAACTATCGCGACATACCTTACACAAACACACACACCTGTACGCAAATACTTAATGCCCGGTTTGAGAAGCCGTATTATTACTTTGTTTTTTTTCTCTTAATTTTTTTTTCTGTTTGTCTCCTATTATATAAGTTGTGTTTGCTGTTTTAGTTTGTATTTGTTTCTTTTTCTCTTAGTTTAAATATTATATGATTATACTTGTTGCGCTCTTATCTGTAAAATGTGGTGTGTCGTATTTTTCAGTGAATAAATGTTTCTATCTATCTATCATGATACCAATCGCTTCGGCATAAATGGGCCGGCTTGACCGGAGTGATACCACGACCTCACAGAAAGCCGGCGAGAAGCAGCGCCGACGCTCTGTTTCACCGAGTGAGTGAGGGTACTGGAGGTCAAATCCGGGAGACAGGGGAGTTAGAGGGTTAGCAGCGCACTTGTGACTACCACCCATCACATAACTATCCATCGCAATATCGTCCGACCTTTGCTCCTCTTCCCACTATAATTCATACCCACAAGTCTTTTGCTTCCTTGCTCTTCCTATATCCTCATCACAGCCGTACCAGCGAAGACGATGCCTTCCAGACAGCCTGGTAATAATGACAAAGGTACCTGGCTCATAGTCCGGACGCCAACTGGAGTCATGCCGAAGGCGGTCAGTCGGATGGGCCTCTGCACGCGGCTGAGGAGGAAGCAGATGGCCTTCTGGTTGCTGACGCTCATGGACTCCCAGGGCACGAAGTACACGGCGTTTATCAATTTCTCGCTCTAAAAATTTTAGACTGAATTTCTCCAAAATGATAAATTTATAGCAATTTAAAAGTAACTAATGCACTTAAAACTTCTTCGATGGTTCTAAGTGTGGGATCTGAACTAAAAACCTGACACTAACCTTGGTTAGTTTTTCTAAGTGCTTTCTTCGTCGTGAGCAGACAATAGCTAAATAGATAGATAGATAAATCATTTATTTGTAATAACATAGACACACATACATGCAATGGCTTAAAAATAAACAAATTTAAAGAAAGTAAAGAAGAAGAAAAAAAAACACATTCATTTACACACACAAATTGCGCTTCTTCGGCATGTGTGTCACAGCGATACAAATGGGTAATAGCTCAGCAAATTTGTTTGCCGAGGGCAAACTGTTGATTTTCAGGTATACCTAACCGATGAAAATAAAGGCACGCGCAGCAAACAGTGAATGAAATTGACATATAATTACATGACAGACATACGTACATACTAATACTGATAGATAGATAAACTATTTCTTAAATACACTTGCACAAATTATATTAAGATAAGATATTTATATACAATTATTAAATCGAAATTAACCACATGCCTATAATGTAGGTGCGGATAAACTACACTGGGACAGGGAACACCGGGAAACCGTCACCTAGGCGACCAGAGCCTACTTCTAATCTTTGGCGTTCCAAGAGGGCTGATTTAAGTTGCTTTTTAAAGGTGTTCTTTGATTTACTTAATCTGATTGGCGGGGGTATATTGTTCCAACACTTGGTCGACTGGTAGGTAAATCCTACTGTCCTGTGAGGGTGACTCTCCAATGGTGCCCGGATTGACCTAGGACCACTAGAATTATGACTCTTTTGAGTGCTCGGAAATCTCAATCTCGTATACAGGTATTCCGGGATTTTGGTTTTAGTCAGGTCAAACATTAGCGTGGTGAGGTGTAGCCTCCATCGGGATTCCATGTTAAGCATAGCTCGACTATTAAGAAGGGGTGAAATATGACCTCGCGCAGGAACATTATAGCAAAAACGAAAACATGCGTTTTGTACACGCTGTAATAATCTTCTACTACCATGCAATACACGAGGCCCACACACTAAATCTCCATAATTTTATCTTGATAGTATAAGTGACTCGCATAAAGTAACACGTGAACCTTCGGACAGATAATTGCGAACCCTGTAAAGTACCTTAAGCCGGTAAAAACAGTAACTGACCAGATTCAACACATGGTTCTGAAACCGTAATTGACAGTCAAAAAGTATACTCAAATTTTTTGCTTCCTTAACATGTTCCACATCAATACCAGATATTTTAATAATCGGGTTGTTTTCCAGTATTTTCTGAGTTTGAGTTTTAGTGCCCAAGATCATAAATTGTGACTTCGAAGAATTTATCACGATAGCGTTTTCAGTGGACCAGGTGGCAATCGCATCTAGATCATCGTTGAGAAGCTGTATGGATTCACTTATCTTGGTGGGAGGGCAGGGAATATATATTTGTAAATCTAAATCAGTCCTCATCGTGTCTGTGTCATTCCCAGTTGCCCGAACAGCTGTGACATCAGAACCAGGGTTGGCTTCGAATCTAGTATCATGATTCAGGATAGAAGAACTATCGAACCATTTCCCTTCTAAGCCTTGTCCTATAAGCTGTTTTCAAGGGTCTTGAAACACACAAACCATCTTGCGCGGAGACTTTACGAATTCCAACCACCGGAACAGGCTGGGTTTCGGAGCGGATACGGCACCACAGATCACATCCACACAGTGCGGCAGATTATACAGAAGACAGAAGAGTATAATCAGTCCCTGTGTCTAGCATTTGTGGATTATGAGAAGGCCTTTGACTCGGTTGAAATCTAGTCTGTTCTGGAGTCCCTGCAGCGATGCCAAGTCGATTGGCGATATATCCAGGTGATGAGATGTCTCTATGGTGCCGCTACTATGACCGTCCAAGTACAGGATCAGCAAACAAGTCCTATACCATTGCATCGAGGAGTGAGACAAGGGGACGTCATCTCCCCGAAATCGTTCACAAATGTAATGGAGGATATGTTCAAGACGCTGAACTGGAAGAGACGTGGCATCAACATCAATGGCGAATATATCTCTCACCTGCGATTTGCAGATGATATTGTCATAATGGCAGAAACGCTGCAGGACCTACAACAGATGCTGAATGACCTGGCTGACTCTTCAAAACGCATCGGCCTACGGATGAACTTGGATAAAACCAAGGTCATGTTCATACCAGGTTCTACCGGAACCGATTGCAATTCACGGTGCCGTCCTCGAAGCTGTTCAAAAATACGTATACCTCGGGCAGATTTTGCTATTGGGTAGAATTGGTAGAAACTTCGAGGATGAGGTGAATAGGAGAATCCAGTTAGGTTGGGCAGCATTTGGGAAACTACGTCGTGTCTTCGTATCGTCGATACAGTGCCTAAAGACGAAAGTCATCAATCAGTGTGTCCTACCCGTCATGATATACGGGGCCGAAACTTGGACACTTACGGTACGGCTTGTCCACAAGTTAAAGGTCGCTCAGCGGGCTATGAAACGAGCAATGCTCGGCGTTTCTCTCCGAGATCGAATCCGAAATGAGGTGATCCGGCAGAGAACCAAAGTCATCGACATTGCTCACCGGATTAACAAGCTTAAGTGGCAGTGGGCTGGCCATATTAACCGCATAACCGACAACCGATGGGGTAAACGAGTTCTAGAGTGGAGACCGCGTCTTGGCAAACGTAATGTAGGGCTCCCTCTGGCTAGGTGGAGGGACGATGTGTATTATTTACTTCGTCAAAGATTCTTTTTATTTCGGGCTAGTTTGAAGAGTATTCTTACATACTGTTTTAAACTTTCGCGTTGCATTATACAAATTTATTTGTTTTACATACTTCTGAGCCAACAATTTCAAAAATGACCGACATGATTGTGAGTTGACCTAAGATAATGATCGCCAGGGGTCCATAGCGCACGTAAGCACCTTTCTGAAACAGACATTTACCACATGAATCTGTGAGTCTCCTTCTATTAGATAATAAAATATTAAAATAAATATTTTAGGTTAAGTATGTACCTAAAGTATCAACCTATAAACTGTCCCACTGCAGGGCAACGGCCTCCATTATAGAAATCAAGTTATTGCTTACTCGCTTGCCTAATGTGGATTGGTGATCACAAACCCGGTCTCGAAAAATTTGAAACATATTTGATGTCTGTTCATGAAATTTAGATAATCATCTCGCCAATCTTATTATATACGCCGAACTTTGCAATACTTTTAGGGTTATTATGAGGTGGTAAAGTTTACGCTCTACGTGCTGCGTGTAATACTGCTCTTGTCCACTTGTTCGAAATTTTTTTTTCCTTGAACTTGGTGTAGATTTAGAAATCTCGTACCCCTTGCATGCATTCCACGAGGAGGAGACTGCAACTGACCAATTGATATAAATAGTTGAAACCGATCATTGATCCGAAATTCCTTGAAATATCCTCTGTGAAACTGCAACAATAACCAATAAGATTTCTTTCTTAAAATTACATATAACTCATTATTGTATTATAGGTAATGACATCGACATGCGAAGTCCAGTTTCGCGGTTATCTGGAAGTTAAAGCTAAAATAGAGAGAGAGAGGGCGGCGGTGTTTCACGCCAGCATATCGGTTACTTTATAAGGCACACGATTGGCCCATATCACCCACCTCAGAACCTACTTCTTACTTTGGACCGCATACAACTTAATGTTGCTGTAAAATTTGCTGACTTAACTCTGTTTCTGCAGCTGCGAAGCGAAAATAAGTCAGTCAGATTCGGAATTTAACCTTGTAAAGATAAATAACACACTTAAAAAAATCATCTCGTGTTCAGTCGGGACTCGAACCCACACCTTCCACAATCCGGGTTAATGTTCTACCAATTAAACCACTGAACGCGTTAGTAAGCCGACAAAATTTATAAGTGCTTGATTCGACATGAGCTGTCATGTCGAATCAAGCACTTTGGTGAGTTACCACATAAAATCATCTAAAATCATGAATTGCATTAGGTAATTGTAATTTATGAAAATTGTACTAGGATAAGTACTAACTAGGATAATAAAATTATAAATGGATGCGTTTCGCCTGAATAAGTAAATGAATTGATATTATTTTATTTTATTTCAATACTGATTTGGATGTAGTTAAAAACGTTACTATTATCACTTTACGAACTATTAATTAGAGATATTAATTGTTTCCAGGTATCTGGGGGTCTACATACTGTTCTAAAAACAAGCACATGGCCAGGACTTTATGGTGTATTAATAGACTGATTCACAAGTTGATGCCACGTCCGAGACACTGTATTGAACGCTCTGCAATACCTACTTACTGCTTGCGTGTCTGTAACCGAGAGGTAGGTTACTAGTCCTTACTAATATACCGTGAATAGTGGTATCCCGGGTTCGATCCCGGATATAGGCAACATTTAATTTTTTAATTGGGTGCATTAGAAGGTTTTAAAAATGACTGCTACAAACACTCTTTTGCATTTGCAACAAGTATCTTTTGTAATGGAACCTAAACGTGCCTACTGTTTTCAGGCATCGCATTGGAGGCAGCAGATCGTTCCAGCACTTGGACGCGGCAAATTTAAAACTTCCTCTGAAGGCTACGGTGCGGTGCGGAGGCAGAATTAACGAATAGCCAGACCGGCGAGTCCTGGACTGCACGTCGCGCAACCTCATCAGCTTTTTCATCAGATTAGAAGGCACACCATATGTTACTAGTCCAAACAAGAATGTAGCAAAGTGCAGCTTTCTACGCCCGTCCATTTTTAATATGATTGCGTTATTTATGAATGGTGTAACGTGGGTTCTTGGTGGTATTTTAAAACAGAATCGGGCGCATACGTTCTGCACATGCTGGATCGACTGCTGTGTGCGAGACAGAAGCCGGGGATCATAAACGATGTCCATATAATTTAATTTTGAGAGCACCAACGAGTCACATAGCTTCATCCTGCTTTCTAAAATAGAATAAACTAAATTATTAATATAAAAGTTTAATTTGCTTATGTCTGATTAATTGAGTAAATGGTGTTTTTATTATATGCAGTGGTTTTAATTGTTGTGATCCTAACCCTTTACTTCTAACACATCATCTAGATGGATGGATACGTTTCTCGCCGAACTTTCTACCACGTATGTCAGTTTTATGGTACGCTGCAGCAATAAGTATTTCCCGACGTCTACAATTTATAACGTTCCAGATAAGATACTCCTTAATAAAAGGCTCGCAACGCACCAGCCACCACTAAGATCTCGCATGTTCATGTGCCGCAGTGATTACTTACAATCAGGTGACCCGCTTGCTCATTTGTCGCCAATAGCACAAAACAAGAATCAAACCCAAATACCTAACGATCATGAGGTGGTAGCGGACGCACTCGTCGATGAGTACTTTAATCCTCGCATTCTCTTGCTCGTCAAATCTTATATGTTTTACACGTTCAGAAGTGTGATCGCTGAAATAAAATTATATTTTGTTACATATTTTTACATATTTATATTTTGTACATATTTATTTCTAGCGTGTAGAGGTCATCCATTAATAATGTCAAACTAAATAGGGTCCTTATTTTTTTTTATTCATACGAGTAAAACAGCTCATGAGTAGCAGCTGAAGAAACTCCATAAAATATATCAGAATAACAATATTTACCAATTACCATTCATAAACATATTACCTACGTCCATATCCATTAACCTACGTAATGTTAAAAGGGACTTGCAGGAATTTTGGTCCGGGACTTAGTTCGGGAATTGTAATATGGGAGTTCTTGTATATTATTGTAAAACGTAAATACAACTACATTTTTTAGATAAAAAAGGTTAGACACTAATCATTCAGTTATCGAATTAATTTAGGTGTCCAATTTTTGACGAAATCTTAACATGGACACGCCACAAACGTTTTTATTGGACTATAAGCTAACACTCCACCACATTGCATCTGATAGAAAGCGACGATGAGGTCCAGTAGGATGATACGCATCTGCCTATAATATGCCTACATGTACCTACTTAAATACTTGATTATTTTTTTAATGTCGGATGTTTATCCGAAGTATGGAAAATTTCCGAAATCGCGCAATCCCGCGGGACTATCCGTATCGTGGTCGTTGACCCTAAATTGCACTTCCTCATTAAGCTTCCGACTTGTTCAATTCTCATTGTTGTCAAGATTTAATGTTGTATTTTTATTTATTTACCTACCTTTTTTTAAAAAGTATATCCCTCTTTTGTCGTGGCGTTGGGAAAACCTCCAAGTTGTGCTAGAAAGGGAAATATTTATGCACATACAGAACACTTTTTAAAAAGTTTGGCCGCTCATTTTTTTACCGTACCCACGAAGCTATAGTATACTATAGCTTCGTGGCCGTACCTACCATAAAGCAAAAGATCTCAGTCCTGCAAAATGGCTTCCTACAAACGAAGCGTAAAGAAGTTAGGATCCGCACCACGAAAGCTCAAAATTAAATGTTGACGGCGACTCAAGCGCGGTTTTTACTTCTGTGGTGGCGGGGGCTCAGGATGATTCCTCACTCTTCGAGGGCCAGTATGGCAATGCGTTGGCATGGCACCACATCGGTTGGGATGAGGTGCCATGCCATTAGGCTATGGCGAGGCAATGTGCTTACTGCGTTACTATAAAAAAACTTAAGACTATCAAATATCCACATCTCCGCCGATGTTGTTCCTACCTTGAGAGTTTTGATATGGCCGACGATCTGGAATGCGATGATGAACACGAGAAGGTCCAGGGCGCAGACTATGAACGAGCATATGTAGGACAGCACGATGTTCACCAGCGTGGAGATGATGAAGTGGTCCTCCTGCTCGAAGCCGGGGAACGAATAGCGGACTGCAAACTCCATCTACAGGATAAATAATAGGCGTGAAAGTTTCTTACTTAACCCCTATTAATACAGTTTTTCTTTCTAGACACAAAAAGATTAATAATTCCTATAATAACCAAACAGTTACTGGACTATATTTATCACATACCATTTTTCTAATTTATAATGTGCAGGTCAGTTAATATTGGATCTTGATGCAGAAAAAATCTTCGAAGTGACTCTTTTTTGTAAGGCAGAATTGACGTTTTCATCATAGTTTGTGAATGATGATTGCAACAATGCTTTTTTCCGAAATCCTATTCTAAATGTATCTAAGCGTTTTTTTAGATTTTCACGTTGGATTATAACTATAATTAATCAAGACGGGAATTAACACGATATTTATTATGTGATACAACTTTGTGTACTCACATATTTTGCTAGACGTTTCGGCTACGTTACAGCAGCCATCGACATGGAATCCAGTAATTAACAAGTGCAAACCCCATGCTAGGCCGTTACTTACGCAAACAAACACCGATACTGTTAGTGTAGTGTGTCGGAGTAGCTTCACTGACAATTCATCTAGTGGCGAATAAATATCGGAAAATGTGAGAGTGTCCGAAGATTCACAGCCCGAGCCCCAGCAGACGACGCCGTGCTCCGCCAGTCCGCTCGTGGCCACGGCTGCTGTAAGCCCAAACGTCGAGCAAAATATGTGAGTACACAATGTTGTATCACATAATAAATATCGTGTTAATTCCCGTCTTGATTAATTACGGTATCTAAGCGTTGCCCATTAAAGCACCGGAACTGGGTGACCATCTCAAAGTTTGATTATTAATTTCCTCCGTTTAACAGCAAAACTGTCTTTTTAGATCTATCTTAAGAAGTCCTCCTTTACCAGAACCCATAGGTAAGTCCCCACCACACACCAGTCCCGCTGCTACGGACGCTTGGTAGAGCATAAAGTTTACCGGCGTTACTGACCGTAAGGTTTCCCGGTCCCTGGCCGCGGGCCAGCTGGTGGTACAGTCCGCTGCGGTAGTTGGCGAACAGCGGGGTAAGGTTGAACGATATTAGGCCGGTACACGTCGACCCCATCACGATGCGAGTGCAGTACAGCGAGATGTCGTTTACCTTATCGTAGATCTGTGAGAAAGTGGGATTAAGGCTGTCTGTCCACCGAAGAAAAACGAGGCTGCGGAGCTGTGAGGGAAGCTAAATTCACCTAAAAGCGGTTTAGGCAGACTTCTATCAGAAATGTCCGGTTTTTAGGGTTCCGTACCTCAAAAGGAAAAAACGGAACCCTTATAGGATCACTTTGTTGTCCGTCTGTCCGTCCGTCTGTCAATACCCTTTTTCTCAGGAACGCGTGGAGGTATGAAGCTGAATTATATCAATTACTCAGGTCTACTGTCCCTTGAAGCTGTGAAAAAATCAAACTTTTAAGCCAAGCCAATCAAAAGATACAGCCGATTATATCGATATTTTCATCAAATTTTCGACACTCGCAAAGGAATCAAAACCTACAGGGTACTTCCCGTAAACTCAGAATCTTGAAATTTGGCTTGAAGCATTGTCATATAATGCAAATATAGGAAAAATTACGAAAATCATATTTTTTTAGTTTTATAATATAATAAAAATATTTTAATAAAATGAAATTTACTACCTTATTTCTCACGAACGAATAAAGATATCAAATTGAAATTTATACCAAATACCTAAGTCTACTGTTCCTTTAAGCTGTGAAAAAATCAAACTTCTAAGTTAACGCGATCAAAAGATACCGGCGGAACCCTCGGTGCGCGAGTCAGACTCGCACTTGGCCGGTTTTTCTAATACGGCATCCTTAGTGCTTTCCAATGGGCGTGGAAATTCAGGATGAAAGAATGATCTAAGGATTGAAATTTGCAACAAACTGTTGTAATAATTATTGGGAACTAGGACTGCGTTGTAATTAACGTAGTATTTTGTGTTTGAAGTCAAACAATAACGATTTAAAATAATAAAATCCTAAGCAATTCGTTGCCGAACGTATAGCGCGCTTTCGACCAAACTGACAATTCCAAGATGGCCTTCCCGCTTCCACAGACGCAACGCTTTGTTAGAGTTTCTATAACTCTGCATTGATGGTTTTTTTGGTCATTCCACGATTTTCCTAGAGACGCCGTCACACCAAATAAAAGAACCTTGGCCGGTGAGGAGCGGAGATTTTATGCTATACTCTTATACTTTTGGTGGATTTTACCTCGGTGACCGCTTCGTAGCTTCGCTCCGTTTCTGGAGACCGGCAGTCTAAATGTGTAAATGCCAAAGCTGCCTTACTGACCTACTAGTCTATCAACGCAATGCTTTGCAAGGGCTTTATCCATAAACGTAACCTCCAAACGCAGTTATAAAGCAGTTCGAAACAAAATTTACCAGAAAATTCCCACGTCCCAGGAAACTGCAAACCCTGGCTGACAGTTAGTAATATGGTGAGTTAAGGCGACGAGTAGGGCACACTAGCGACGCCAATTGATTTTAATTGTTAGCTGCCAAAACAAATATATTTTAAATAATTACGGGACTTCCGTCTCTCGGCAAACCCTTATACTATTTATTTAATAACTGTTGGGAATCGTGGTGGTGGTGGTTTTGATCACCTTGATGTATGTAGATTTGCATGAATTCATAGAATTATAACAAGACTTGAAGGATAGTTTCCATACTGCTATCATCTCAAATTTGAAGCACAAATTTGGTTTTTCAAGTTGGTACTACTTACGTAGTATCAAAAAAAAATCATGTTACCAGTCACAACGTATTTCCCTAAAACATGGGAAATGGTTATTGTAGTAACTGTACTGGTTTTAATAGTAACTCAGTAGTTCCTCTTTTCAAATATTGATGATGTTACAGACTTTCAATTGAGAAGAGAAAAAAAATACAATTATGAAAGTTAAACTACTATGAATAACAACTCAAAAGATTAATCAATTAATATGACCAAGAATCCTTATCATTTAAATAGTCTTGTACACTATAGTAACCTTTCTTCATTAGGCAGGTTTTAATATGAGACTCAAACTTATCCAGTGATAGGTTAATTGAAGAACTTTGACTGGTTGGGCGGGATCACTCCGCCAGAGTATCAATTGTAAATGACGTTGAGATTCGTCTCTAAACTGTAGCCAAGCCGATAAATTTTGGCAAGTTTATAGTTGGTAACCTTATATTATTTAATTGGGCTACATTTTGGCATGAGCCAGAGCTATGACACGACCCCTGACTGTTGTTTTGTGAGTTAGAAGATTTTCCAAAATTTTCAATAATGTTTTGAGCGACTGATATGATTCTACAAAAGTTGGTTTCTATTGTATCTCGTTCTTCTATCAACGATTCTAAATTTATTTTGTACTTCGACGAATTGAGTCAATCATTGTTGAATTATTGATAGTTTAAATTCTAATTCTCCTATGTCGCACTTGTCTATTTCCTTTACATCTAATTTGTTGACATAAGTTAGAAATTTAGTTAGTCTAGCCTTGATTGTGCCTCTTTGATTGATTAAATCCTTTTCCTTTTCCATTGTTAAGCAAGCAAGGAACCGATTAGATACTCAAAAATATGAAATGTGTATCAACCTTGAAATTATACACTAAGTACTGAATGTGTTTTCTTTAAACCATGAAATGGTTAAACAAAAAATTGATGGTGGAATCTATCCTGGGCACCGAGTATATTGACCTAAACTGAGTAGCTTTTCCAAAGATCCTTCTCCATCAGTCTTGGACGCGCCGATCACGTCGGGGTCACCATGTTGAGAATCGTGGCGGTTGTTTTGATCACATTGATGTATGTAGATTTGCTATAAATTATATTTTGGTAGCTCCCATTTTCTTCAGCTTGGACCGGAAGATGATGTATAGAAAGGAAACTGTTAATGGTTTTTGATGATGGTTTATTCTCTGTTTGTTTACAAACACGCTAAAAAAGTGAAGTGACAATTACGCCATGTTTTTTCGTAGAAGTCCTTTTGTCTATGACAGATCTAGTGATGTCGCTGAAAATTGTCTTTGACAGATGTAGTGTTGTCAACAATGACCATGCCCAAATGTTGGGTCTGTTTTTGTACTAAAAATATTCATTCACGCCAAAAGTGGCCGCTTTTGGCGGTATTTCAAAATTCGAGTGCAAAACCAGATCAAATAGCTAACAATAACTATTAAATAAATAGAATAGGTGTTTACCGAGAGACTGAAGCCCCCAAGTTGTTTAAAATAGATCTGGTTTAGTAGCTAACAATAAAAATCAACTGACGTCGCTAGTGAAAGCGTATACCACACGCTTCACCTTAATGAATTAATTCATATTAAAAAACAAAGTAAATCATCGGAGGGTTGGGTATTTATTTTTAGGTACATAATGTTTTGCCGTCTGAAAAAAAAAATGTTTTTAGAAAGAATGCAAAATGCTTCATAACACCGTTTTAGTCAGCAAAGGTTTAACAAAATTATTTATTCAAATACCCTCACTCTTACCTTCTTTGTATATCCACCCTTGTGTTTGAAATGAATTAAGTGAAATTTCGTTATGAAGTTTCTCACAACCTCGGCATAACTATTCTTGAATACAAAGATATACCTGAACTGAAAAAAAAAGAAAATCTATATTTATAAACCGACCGACTGACCGGATGGCGCAATTGGTAGTGACCCTGCCTCTTACGCCAAAGGTCGTGGGTTCGATCCCCACCCTGGACAAACATTCGTGCGATGAACACTTGTGTTTTTTCAGTGTCTGGGTGTAATATATGTATTTAAGTATATATTTGTGTTCCTCTGTTGTCTGATATCTGTAACACAAGTGCTTAAGCTACTTAGTACGGAATCAGGTCAACGTGTGAGATGTTGTGAGAATTATTATAATTATTAAAACTGAAAGCAACATGGGTAATCCAAATCTATACTATTTATAAAGCGGTAGATCCTACAGGCAGCGGCAACGCTTGTAGGCCTTAATCCGAAAACACAAAACGCTTGCGCGGTGTATTGGGATTATTTCTGTCGTAAAATATGTTGATGAAAAAGGTTATTGTTCCGTGAAAAACTTATGAATCATAAGTAAGATAAATTTGATTTTTCTGATCATCGTTCGCAAGTAAAAACTTCACAACAACTATTTTGACGAGTTCTCATCATCATCGTCAGCCCATTTAAGTCCCCACTGCTCGGGCACGGGCCTCCCTCAATCACATGAGGGGTAATTGCCATACTCACCACGCTTGGCAGACGGGTTGGCGAAGGTTTTCATATAAATGCAGAGTTTTCCTTCTCTGGGTGCTGATGATAATGCCAGCAGCTTTACCTTAGTCGCCTTTTACGACACCTCGGTAAGAGTGAGGGTGGCCTATTCTACTCTGCCGGGGACCACACGGCTCTGCCGAGTTCTGCTCAGCGACAGATACGAATTCAAAATGGCGATTGATCGCGCCGATCTAGATTTAATGAACGTACACGAACGTTTGTTCATGTACTTTGGCAGAGGGGAACGCGTCTACATGCCAGGTCCCGTGTTAAATTGTCTAAGATAATAGTGTAGAGATTTAAAGGTTACATGAGTGGATAAGATTTGTTGGCGTATGTATTTTTTTTATGTCAATGGCAGACGAGCAGACGGATCACCTGATGATAAGCGATTGCCGCCTCACATGAACACCCGCGACACCAGAGGAGTCACAATTGCGCTGCCAACCTTTCAACCCCCTTTCACCCGGATTGGGAGCAGCGAAACACAGCACAATGCTGCTTCACGCCAGTATTCTCTGAGGCCGTGGTATCACTCCGTTCTAGCCGGCCCATTCATGCCGGAGCGTGGCTCTGTGGCTCTCCCTCGGTTAAACATAGAGGCCTAAGATCAGCAGTGGACGCGCACACAAGGCGATAAAATAGGGCAAACTCACTAGAACCAGGGTAGCCAAGAACAGCGTGATATATACATCTCCAATGATAAAGAAGGACAGCAGATGAAACCGGTAGTAGATGAAGAACAGGTGGCCCGCCACGGCTATCACAGACTCCACTATGAGGTAGTAGCCAAACGCGGAGACGCGGTGGGGTCTGCCGGCCACGGCTGCCGCTGGCCACGCGGCTACCGACCACAGCATCAGACGAATGTACCTTATGTAGTTTATGGACAGAGCGTCCTCGTTCCTGGCAAGAAAAGTTTACATTATGCATATAGAAAATTCTACGAAAAACAAAACCGCCTTCAAAAACCACCTTTTTATTTACGGATTAGCCTCCGATTTGACAGCTTGGAACGCAACCTGGACAAAATGCTAAGATAAGAGGCTCAGCATACCCACAATTAAACTAAGGGCGTCTATTGCTCTTATTTTCGTCATTGGAATGAGAAATCTCGTCAACAATAGCGGGGGCAGCCGCCAAAAGACCTTTCTCACTAAAACAGCGCTGCCCCCGTGGGATAGATAAAAATTAGTCTCGCATGGCGTCTGTCAGCGGCCATCCGTATCTTGACCATCGCAGGTTGCGGTGGTAATACGCCTGGCAATGTACCGGAGACCAGGTACTAATGATTGGACCTCATCCGGTAGCAAGTTAAGATGCGTCGTCAGTAGTAGCTTAAAATGCGGCACCAATGTCTTACTAGATAAGGTAGGAAAGGTGTACGAGTTGATCCCCTAAGGGAAAATTGTTGTAACTGATCCAATACTTAACTAAGGTACGATTTAAAAGGATATTATCTAGTAAATTTATCATTCTACATATTGTCATACTTAAAATTGTTAATTTGTAAGCTACTTTATTATATTTTGCCACTTTTTTAAAACTTTATTAAAGGATCATCTTGTACACCCCGGTGTCCAAGATGGTCCCTACGCAAGGGGCAAGATGATCCTGGGGATCAACACGCCCTTGTTTTAGGAATGTCAGATTTCGGCAAAAAGCATTACTAAAAAAAACTACGATTGAAGAAATATATCTTTAATATTGCAACAAAAAATATGTTTAAACTTAATCTAGATATAAGTAATTAACCAGTCTCTCTTAATAGACAATTTGAGATCAAGATATTAAATTAATAATGAAAACTCTTCTAAAATGTTTGGAGATAAGAAAACTAAAGAGCCAAACGTCGTTTTCCTGGAGTGGTTATACACATATCACACGTGAATTCGACGTCATCACTGTCTATACCAGCACAAGCCTCGTGACCCTACCTTTGGCACACTACACATTTGACCCAACCCTCGCCTCTGTCATCATTGCCAAAGGTTTGCGTACAAAACAAACATTATGTATCTTCATCTTCTTCAGATGAAATAGATACCGTTTTCTGTTTCTTCCTATTTGATATTCCTTTACCTATTCCTTTTCCTTTACCTATTCCTTTATCTAATCCCTTTCCTTTCTGTTTCTTTTGAGATTGTCTTTTCTTCGCATTCGTTTCTTTTCTGTTTTTTTGTCAGTCTTCTTATTCCTCTCATCCTCTAAATAATCTTTATACGGTGTGCTCGTTAAAATTGACGATCCATGCGCTTTCTTTTAATGTGACTTCTTCTACCTACAATCTTTGGTAATGGATGGATTTGGGCGGGCGTAAAAGTTAATGGTGCATGCTGAGTATCTTCAATAATTGAAGGCGTTACACTTGTGTTGCGAACGTAGCTCGTAGATGGTATTGGTGATAGAGGATAGCGAACTGAGCAATCCTTCTTTCCGCGTTAAACCAAACATCCAGGTCTCCATATCTTTAATATGCTTTACCAGCTCAAGTTCCTGTTCTACTGTAAAAACTGTTTTTTTTTTCTCCTAAATATTTGATTGCCTCAATAGCAATATATTATTTGAGCCCTTTTTAATGTTATGACTGGAACATCAAATTGTTTACTAGCTGTTCTATACGGCATTCCATTTATGACAGTATCTAGGGCTTTGATCATGGAGTCCTCCGACCACTCGCCGCGATTAGTTTTTCTTTTTTAATTACGAGGCATAATCCACAACAAAAATATATCCATAATTAAACCCCATAAGTAGTTCCGCGATATGAATATGAAATGTGGACAAAAAATTACGAAGAATACCAAAATACTCCAAATATAAAACTATAATCAGTTAAAATACAAATGGTTAAAGATGATCCCTCCATAGTGCAAGATGATCCGCACGGATCAACTTGTACACTATGTCTTGGATCATCGTACACTAGTTTTTTTATATTGTGTTTAATAACATAACCTATAATAATGCCAAGAGTAATCGTGGCATAATAAAGCAAAATATGACATTTAACAAACATCTTGATATAGCCAGTTTAGCATTAGACGTCGTAGATTACCTCTAACATAAATTCAAAGTCACCCTTACCTTAGATCACCGTCACGAAAAATTTGGTTTTAAACACAAAAAAAATTGCAGTTGTTCAATCCGCCATTACGGTCGACTATGGTCAAAGTGAAGTGGGAAGACCGTAGTAAAGTAAAAAAAAAACAGATGGCGTTAGTAGTTATCTGGCAATCAAAAAGGATCATCTTACCTCCAGGGATCATCTCGTACATCCCTATTGGTGGCGAATTTTAAGATAAGGTCAGCATCGTTTAGTTTTGGTGGCAATTTAAAATTTAGACGTTAATAATTACTTCAAAGTTCATTATAACTATTTTTTTATGAGAAAGGGAGGCAACGAGCAAGCGAGTCATCTGCTGGTAGTGATCACAGCCGCCCATGGACATCAGCCACACCAGAGTTAGTGGAGTTGCGTTGCCGGCCTTTAAAGAAGGTTATAATTATTTTTTTATATGAGAGGTGGCAGACGAGCAGACGGATCACCTGATGGCAAGCAATTCCGCCGCCCATGGACACCCGCAACACCAGTGGAGTCACAAGTGCGCTGCCAACCTTTCCCCCCCCCCCATTGGGCCTCAGGTAACCTCACTTACACGGCGAAACACAGCGCAGGCGCTGCTTCACGCCGGTCTTCTGTGAGGCAGTGGTATCACTCCGGTCGAGCCGGCCCATTCATGCCTAAGCGTGGCTCTCCCACATTTAAAAGGTATATGCTCGTTTATTGAAGGTTGCAATTATTACTATTGATTGCCTAGAAATTATGAATGAATGAATGAATATACTCTTATTGCACTCAAAGTACAGTATGAAAACTTAAGACTAAGTATTACAAATGTAATATTATGAGCATAATTCTTGTGAAAACAAAAACAACATAGCCCGAAAAATTACAAGAAAACGCATTTGGTGATATTCACCCATCTTTTTTTTTTGGTAACGAAGGGAAAATGCATTAGGCACCTTCCCGTCATGTCGGGGGACCTGACGCGGTGTGTGGGACTCCCAGAGGTTTACCCACTAAAAACCCTCCGACGCTCGCTGTTGGTTTATAGGCGAGGCCTACGGTGACTCAACAGTCCGTTTGACCTCGCCTACGGCCAACGTCTGCCAGACCAAATAGGCAGGTCGCCTCAGGGGGGTGCTATAATAGGACCCACTCCTTAACTTTGATATTCACCCATCTAACCTAACTCCAAGCCTAAAAGCGATTATAGTATTGAAAGAGTTATATTTTAACTCATAGACGTCGAGGAGTTGACCTTCCATCATAAACTGAGCCACACAATTATTACAATCAGGCGTAAATAACGTCAATGATAACGTATGTCATGAATGAATGAATATACTTTTATTGAACTCAAAATAAAGTATGAAAACTTAAAAACTAGATTTTACAGGATGTGTACAACGAAGGCGGCCTTATCACTATGAGCGATATTCTCAACTTTGATATATTTTGATTTTACTTACGTTTGGCCGACCCTACCAGTTGCACTCATGGTGACCAAAAACTCTACCTTCGTTATAGCACTATGCCATAAAGATTAACAAATCTAGAATTCCTTTAGTATTTATAGGTAGAGTCCGTGCCACGAAAAAAGTGCCGCGGTAAAACACAGAACTGAAATTTTAGATTCCTTGTGTCTATTTACGTAAAGCTCAAATTAGAATGTTGGTGACTGCAGCGCGCTTTTCACGGGCCCTCTCTCGTGGCGCGGACTGTAATTAGTTATATCAATAATTATATCACTCGACACGGACCCAGGTGGAAGGTGTCTTGCTTTTTAATTAAAATGTCAACAATGAACATCACCTTGATTTCCGGTAGGTTTATGCAGTTATGAAGAATTTCGGTTTGCATTCGTTTTAATATTTTTAAAAGTTTTTTTATTTTTTTTTTTACTCAAGCACCTGTGTTACATACATACAAACATATACAAGAAACAGGAATATAAAAAAATACAAAAACAAAAAACTAATCAAAATGACTCTGACTTAGGCCACATAAATAAAAGAGAGGACAGAATTCGACGACCCTATTTGGAACAGTGGTAGTGAACGCTGCCTCTGGTGCAAGGGTTGCGGGTTCGATCCCCGCACAGTGCAAACATTTGTGTGCATGAACATATCTGTTTGTATTGATCTGGGTGTTATCTAAGTATGTATTTACAAAAGAAAAGTATTATATGTATATAATTGTAATCCCACTGTTGATTCTGATATCCGTAACACAGGTGCTTGAGCTACCTATCTCAGAGTCAGATCAATGTATGTGATGTGGTGTAAAAAAAAAAGAATACAAGCTTAGAACAATCGGCCGAAATCTTTGAATCTGTGTGTGTCCAACTGACTAGCTGTTACAGTCATTTGACATGCTTGTCAATATCGGGTATGAAACTCCTATACTCTTGATTCGACGTTGTCTATGGGTGACTGCAAGCTTTTTATTTTTTAAATGAGAGACTAATTTAGTATTTGCGCATTCACTTGAACACTAATAAGATATCCTACGTATGTGTGTACCTGAATATTGAGATTGAGGATATTAATATACGGTTTATGTTGGATTAGTGGTCGACCCGTGGGCCGACGGCCAGTTGGCCGACCTAGGTATCGCTGGAAGGACGTCGTCGAGACTGATCTGCGCGAGCTCCTGGTCTATAACTGGCAAGACGTGGCGATCTCTTGTTTCGGAGGCAAGACTCTATTTGGGTCGCTGAGCCAGCGGAATAAGTAAGTGGTAAACTATTTTTGAGGGAATAGCACTAAATTTAATTAGATAACTTTACTTTTCTAGATCAACTATCCAGTTATTGATAACGTATTGTTATTGATTAACTTTTTTAAACATTCCTTTTCATTCGGACCAAATTTGTTAATATTCTTCTGTTAAAAAAACTTCTGTTACTATTAAGGTAGTTTTCCTATATAATATTAGTGCGTATGTAAACTTAAAAACTACTAAAATTTATAAAATTCTTTCACCATTAGAATGCTATGAAATAATCTCCAATATAGAGAAAACTTCTTACGGAAATTAGTCTAATAATATTTGAGATAATCATTCCGAATATGACCATTTAGTCTAGTTATCTAAAGGTTGGGAAAGTGGGGACTACGGTAGTATTTTTGCTCTATTTGGAGTTGCTACCGAAAGCATTCTGGCGTCCCTGGGCAACGGCGGGTAGTAATCGGCATCGCCCATTGCTACCCGGCGGCTAACAGCTGCACACACATTGGAGGGTTTTTGGAGTCGTTCTGTTGACCCCCAGTTGAGCCCCCGCTGTGGGCCCGGGGCCCTGTTCGGCGTCACCTCACACTTGATTGCGTTTTGACGTGGGCCCCACCAGAGTGGAGCGCCTTCGGGCGTAGTGGCCGAAAGGCCTTGTTCGGAGTCGAGTCTTTGAGCCACGGGGCTCGATAGTTGGACGGTGTTGCTAACTTTCCTCAGCGGAGTTGGGTTTCGCGGCGGCTTCGCTTTGAAGCCTGTGGGTTTTATTTCCCCAACCCACTCTGCACTGCAGCCAGCAGTGTGGGTGTCATTCGGGGGGCGGTGTTTGGTGGGCCGTGGGAGAGGCCCTGAGTCCGTTGGACCGGAGTGTGGAGAGAGGCCGTACTGGCGAGCCTCTTTCGCCCCGAGCGGGTTCACGGAGACTTAAAAAGGTTCGTCCTATAGCCCGCGTTCCCGCTCTGAGAGTTTCTCCCGGGCGAGGGATGGAAACTGTCGCAGAGAGTTTAGTGGGTATGCCCCTAGGAGCACCCCAGGGGAGAGACCCACACTATCCGGCCGCCTCCCAGCGGCCGGGTGTGCATAAGGCGCCGCCGACCAACGGCGCCGACGTCGGGCCCTTTTTTTTTTTTAGAAAGGCCAATCAGGATGACCTCACTCCGCCTGATGGTAAGCGGCCGTGAAATCCAAATATGAGGCTGACAGGCACAAAAGAACTAACAAAGTCCTTACGAGCCGGCGGGATTCTCTCTGCGTTACCCAAAAAAAAAAAGAGTTGGGAAAGTCAGACGGCAGTCGCTTCATTGTAGTTTACCAGACTTTCCGAAGCCTGCATCATGGTTTAAGAATGGGCTCCAAAGCGACGCCATTCCATGAACGGCGGTGATCTCTTGCCATCAAGTGCGCCGTCTGCTCGTTTGTCCTCTTATATGTAAAAATGAATATCTACTGTATTATATCTCTGTATGAAATCAGTGTACGTACCAAAATAATTCTACCAAATTCCGAGCTGTTGTTGTCCAAGGCCCGATTCGACCAATATTTATACGGATAAACTTTATAACGTCAGATTGGTAGAGAATGACAGCGCCACATCATAGATCTGTGGATTTAGTATTAGATTGAGATGGTCGAATAGGGTTTAAAGGATTTCAGAATACCTAGTATAGCATTGCATAATGCACTCCAATCATTTGAGGTATGTATTTTGCCAGGTGGAATTAGCATTTTAATTAAAAAGAGTCAACATTTGAATAATGTTGTATAATGTTTATTATTTAGAGATCTGCAGTTCAAAATTTTCTAAATATTCCATAATTGTTTAGCAAATATTGCTTGTTCGGTAAAAAAAAAGTATTAAGTTAGTTTTTTACTCTCACTCCGACACTACTTCTCGAATGTTATTAAGGTGACGGGTAAGGCACACTAGCGACGCCAATCGATTTCAATTTTTAGCTACGAAACCGATCCCCAAAAGTGACCGCTTTTGGCGTGAATCAATTTTCCGCGTACGTGTTGGACCCAACATTTATGCATGGTTATTTAATAAATAGTATAAGTGCTTGCCTAGAGGTTTTAACCCCGAATTGATCCGGTTTCGTAGTTAAAAATTAAAATCGATTGGCGTGGTTAGTGTACCCTACCCGTCACCTTAACAGATGCAAACCAGCTGTCAAAGTATTTGAACACACCGTCCATAGAGTCCGCGCCACGAAAGACATTATACATTTTTGTTCCGTTTTATTCCGCGAGAGTTCTTTCGTGACGCGGACTCTATCACAATCATCTCTAGCAAAATTTTTATTTAAACAAACAGCATTTGAGTTACAATAATGATTGAGGTAAGATTTTTTTGGGTGAAGCAATTTTTTGCAATTTATTCTTAAGTAAATAATGCCCTGTTGGTCTAGCGGTTTAAGTACCGGGCTGTAATCTCGGGGCCCTGGGTAAAAAAGCAAAAATTATATTTCCTAATCCGATTAAGTAGCGTTAACTTGATTTCTATGATGGAGGCCTTTGCCCTGCAGTGGGACAGTACATAGGCTGATACTTTGCTTTACTAAATAATGCACTTAAAATTTTTTCGACAGTTAACGGGTGGAACTTGAACCTACGATCTTATGCTAACCGGGTAACTGCTTTACAGACTAAGCTGCCGGAGACATACAAATATTGATGAAACTATCGTCGGCTCACGGGAAAGCAACCAGCACTTACAAAATTCGTCGACATAAGTACTAAGTACTTGACAGACCGGATGGCGCAATGCCTCTTAGGCCAAAGGTCGTGGGTTCGATCCCCAGCCTGGACAAACATTCGTGCGATGAACACTTGTGTTTTTTCAGTGTCTGGGTGTAATATATGTATTTAAGTATATATATATCAAAAATGATGTAATCCGACAGAGAACCAGACTCACCGACATAACCCACCGAATTAGCAAACTGTAGTGGCAGTGGGCTGGTCATATTAGCCGCAGAACTGACAGCCGTTGGAGCCGTAAAGTCCTTGAGTGGAGACCGCGACTCGGTAAGCGTAGTGTAGGACGCCCTGCGACAAGATGGGATGATGACTTTCGAAGGCTGGCTGGTGTGGGCTGGATGAGAGTGGCCGAAAATCGGGAGCAGTGGCGTGCATTAGGGGAGACCTATGTCCAGCATTGGACGAGTGTGGGTTGCTGATGATGATGATGATGATGATGATGATGATGATGAAGTATATATTTGTGTTCCTCTGTTGTCTGATATCTGTAACACAAATGCTTACGGAATCAGGTCAACGTATGAGATGTTGTTAGAATTATTATTACTCAGGTCTTCGGTTCAAGCCCCACCCGAAGACTGTCGAATAAAATTGGACCACGGCAATAATAATTTCAGCAGAGATAATTTTCGTGTTTTGTACTTTTTAGAGCGTGTTTTTTGGGTAGTCGGGTTTATTCTTCTTTAGCCATGTTTCTAGGGTAACAGGCCTCCTTCAATGAATTTTTTGGCACTGCGACCACTTCGGCTCTAATATGTGAGGGTGAACTCTCCACCCATGGCGAGCGGTGCGGTAAAATGAGGAGGTTGCCATTATGGCTAGGAGTCCAAACTATTGTACAAGCGGGCATAACACACATAAGGGGCAAAAATCTCGCCTTAAGCTTAAGGGGTCATTCCGGGGATGAGTTTGGGATCATCGACTGATTCGCACACCACGTCTTTGAACCAAGTCAAAGGGCTCAAGCTGCTATACTAGCTAGAGCCCTTTGACTTGTGCTCCTGGCCAGAGTTTGTATTGATTGTTATATTAATAGAAGTCTTTGACTGGAAGTGTGGTACCCCTTTGCTCTGTTCATCACACCGAGTTTTTTAGATGCGAGCTTGGCTTCGCATTCTTAGTGATTCCAGACCTTTTTTTTAATATGATGCATACGCATTATGCATACGAGCAACCTCCATCAGAGACTCTCAATCTTACGGCGAACGGCCTGTGTACTGAGCATTCCTGCCTGTTGTTCGCATAACAGTGGGTCTTCTATAACAAACATATAATTTATGTGTTACAGGAACAGCGTTGGAGATAACATAGAACTTTGTGGGACATCAACATTAATTAGCATGCATTTAGAGCAGCTACCATCAACTTACGGCTTTTTTACTTCTGCTAGTCAAAAAGCTGGAAATGAATTCTCACAGAGCGCTTTGGACAGTCCGTGAGTCGTAACCTCGAGAAGAGACCACGATGCCAGACTCGATCAATTATTGTTGTTTAAAAATGCAAACTGCGTATAACATGTTATTATAATACTTAAAGATGTGTAACTTAAAGATAATATATTATGACGTGGATAACGCTGAGTAAAAGAGTGTGGATCTTTTAATATTAGGTATAATTCAAAAGATTATTTAATTTTAGTGAAACCGACTCCTCCTATCCTCTATTGACAAGATTGTCCTAAGGCTCAAGTGAAGCTTGAGTGTCTCAAGGCAACAAGAAATGGAGATCATAATCTCCATTTTCCTTAGACACGCTGAGACTATGATGACTCTTTATGGATTCATTGACCTCAGACACGCGCAATACGAAAACGTAGTTTTGAGAATCTGAAAATAAACATACTTCTGTTAGTTGTTACTGTTTCTAATGTGGGCTTTTAAATAAATTTCAATGTGGGCTTTTTCTAATGTGGGCTTTTAAATAAGAGTCAATTACCGATATGATGGACTGATCAAGTGAAGAAAATGTCAGTGAAGCCTATAACGAGTCTTCTAGAGTGTCAGCTAACAGCGAGAGCTATCGCGACGTTATGAGGAGAAACATCAGCCAAACCAGCCAATATATTACAATATACCTTAGACATGGTCTGGACCCCGACCGGCGTCATGCCCATGGCGGTCACATTGATGGGCCTCTGCACGCGGCTGAGGAAGAAGCTCAATGCTTTCTGGTTGCTGACGCTCATGGACTCCCAGGGCACGTAGTACACCTCGTCTTTCAACTTCTCGCTCTGAAAATGCACAATAATAATACATTACTTTCGCGAGCTTGTGACCAACCGGTATTTAGCACTGTGATGATAATGAATACACTAATTTCGTCTTTGGTGGCTAATCAACTGTCACCTTTCTTTAGAGGAAGGAGAACAAAAGAAAACAACAGATAGTTGATAGGTAGTTTATAGGGGTTCCTTAAATAAAGCGACCGTAATTACATAACCTAGCCCTTATCACTATCACTGTCCTGGTATAAGTCCGCCGCGTAGCTCCAGGGGCAGGTCTTCGGGGTAGGTAGTGAGCAGCAAGTGGATGCGGGTCCAGTAGATGGTGTGTTTCCGTTACCGGTAGATGGACCCTGTAATAGCGTTATACAAGATATTTTATAATCAGCCCATTTTACAGTTGCACTGCTACATCGTTGACCAGCAAGCGAGGCGGTGGATAGGTACAGATGATAATGACAGGCATGAATAGTGATCGATGATGAGGCAATAATTCACTAAATAGATTAGGCATACAACATAGGTACAGCAAGGCATTATCCGGCGACGTCTCCCGAGACACAATTTTACAATGATTAAATATTATTTATTCGAACTATACTAGTATGTTTATTGTCACTAAGGTGGGTGTGAAATGTCTCAAAACAACAACGGATACGTTTGCTATTAATCTACGAAATAAACATAAGCGGTGGACCATAATAATTATGATGATTAACTACTAAACAAAATATACATAGTGTCATGATCGAATTATGTAATTAGGTACATACTACCTTCAAGTACAAAAAAAAATAGAATATATAAAATCTTGGCTTATTTCCTAAACATATTAAACAATTATAAAATAAAAGTAAAAAAACTAAAACCCAACTACGACAAAAAACGTCGCTGAAAAAGTATGAAACAAGCCTTCGTTGTCAATTTATGCAATATTCACTATGTAGAGATAAAATTTCATGTTTGGAAATCCGCAGTCACACGTTGTCAAAGGGTAGTATATTTAACGTGTGACTACGCCTTTCCAAACATGAAATTTTATCTCTACATAGTGAATATTGCATAAATTGACAACGAAGGCTTGTTTTATACTTTTTCAGCGACGTTTTTTGTCGTAGTTGGGTTTTAGTTTTTTTACTTTTATTTTATTTGTACTATTTTGGTGTCCAAGTGCTAGTAATATATATATATATATATATATATATATATATATATATATATATATATATATATATATATATATATATATATATATATTCAAAATGTACAAGTCAAGCGCTTTCAAATGATACCAAACACGGCATATTTATCATAACTTTATTTTTTTACTCTGTATGTTTTGTCCGCTAGAGGGCGCCACATTAGATTTTGTGAAACTTCATATAGCCTATAACCAGCGGACGATCAAGACGCTTATAATGATATGTCATTTGTCAAATTCTGATAAGTAGTTAAGAAGTTACGTGGAAACAGATGAACATACATACATACATACATACATACATACATAACATACATAGCCTGTCAAAATCATAACCCTCCTTTTGCTTTGCCGTAGTCGGGTAAAAAGTAACAGGCTACTTAAATTATTTACGAGTGAATGATGACGACGTCCTTCCCGTCATGACATACGGAGCCGAAACATGGACACTTACGGTACGGCTGGTCCACAAGTTAAAGGTCGCTCAGCGGGCTATGGAACGAGCAATGCTCGGCGTCTCTCTCCGAGATCGAATACGAAATGAGGTGATCCGGCAGAGAACCAAAGTCATCGACATTGCTCACCGGATTAGCAAGCTTAAGTGGCAGTGGGCTGGCCATATTAGCCGCAGAACCGACAACGATGGGGTAAACGAGTTCTAAAGTGGAGACCGCGTCTTGGCAAACGTAATGTAGGGCGCCCTCTGGCTAGGTGGGGGGACGATCTGCGCAGGATGGCTGGCAAGAGCTGGATGCAAGAAGCCATGGATAGATCACAGTGGCGAACAATTGGAGAGGCCTACGTCCAGCAGTGGACTGCGATAGGCTGATGATGATGATGATGATGATGTGATGACGACGTTAGCATGACACTACGTATACTTAATTGATATTTACAATTGAGATAATTTACGGCTACATCTATAAGCTTATTATTATAAGAACACCTTGCAACACTTACCCAATATTGGGGAATTCACGTATATAATTAGTAATCACTTTGCATTAAATATTTTATATAAACGATGCACAAGTAGGTATGCGGAATGCAGTAATAGATAAGACTAGTACGCAGCCTCTTTGAAGCGAATCTAGCGGGCAAGTGTCGCAGGACTCCTGCGCCGCAGTGACCTTCAAATCCCTTTCACCGACCGAGGACGCACGCGCATGTCGCAGCGCGTAACGCGAACGACACCGACGTCGCAGTTATCAGTCTTTATTTGAACTGTACTGATTATTATTAAGTAAGTTATAATTAAATATAACATCATTCCATGTTTTAAGTGTAGGTATTTAGTATTTATTATTGTACCATATATAGATTTAAGTTGAATTTTAGAATGTATTATTGTTTTTATTTGTCAATGTTGTTTAGTGTAAGGTTAAAACCTTGTAACTTAATGTAAGTAGTATTAAAAAAAATATTTAGATAAAATAAAATGTTACACAACGTTAAGCAAGTCCGCGGTTATAATGTTCGTAGTGGGTTATAGAAGGCGAAGACGTTAACCGCTGACTGCAGTTTTATTTGAAATGTTGAAAAAGCGTATATCATGGCAGAAATAACAATAATACTTAATAAGATTGTTTTACCTCAGTCCCGAGAATTTCGAAGACAATGGAGAACTGTAGCAGCTGCCCCAGGGTCCCTAACGTCAGAACGAAGTAGCGAAGTAACGCTGCTCTCTGAAAATGTATATAGTATTTGAACCAATGACTCCAAAAATAGGAATTACAAAGTTCTATGCCCCTTAAGAGCCAACGCTAAACCTCGCGTTGGGTGAGTGCACGCACGCGGATCTGCATTACCTATCGGGAACTAGCTAAGCGCCCGCGCAAACTTTAGCGTAGCCTGAACTATTCACCGATGCAGATACACGCGGACATCCTAACGAGGTTCACCCTTGTCCCTAGGTTCAGCGCTGTGAAGTATTATAGTATTTAACACATACATACATTTGTCATACACTGCACGAGCAGGATGCACAAGCAAATCGCTTGGTACAAATAGCTGAAGGCGAGCAGCGGCCCGAAGAATTTGGAGATTTCATCTGAAAAACTACAGCTTCCACTTTTAAATTGATAAGTATTGATTAACGCCCTGTTGGTCTAGTGGTTTAAGTACCGGGACCTTGATCTAGGGGTCTTGGGTTCGATTCCCGGGTCGAGCGAAAAGTATGTTTCGAATTTTTCGAACGTAGCTCGGGTTTGTGATCACCAATCTGTCTGTCTGGACATGATTGAATATAGTTTTGTTTTTTTTCCTTTTGTTTTATTTATATGTATTTTTAATTGTTTTCTGTATGTGCCAAATTGTGTTCTGTTTACAATTGCTATATGTTCTGTGTTGTGATGTCTATAATAATAAATATTTTCTTTCTTTCTTCAATCCGCATTTGGCAAGCGTGGTGATTAAGCCTAATCCCATCATAGTAGCGATAACTTGATTTCTATGATGGAGGCCTTTGCCCTGCAGTGGGACAGTTTATAGGCTGATACTTTACTTATAATTATGGTGAAATAGATGACAAGACGTAGATTTTATTCACGTCTTGAAAATAAATATTATAATCTTATAGTTCATTTGGCACTCCAAATGCTTTTTTAACAGGAGGAGCAACTGCTCTTTTAGATGACGTTAATATTAGCTATTGTTAAGATGATAACTAGTTAAATCATCATCAGCCCATTTAAGTCCCCACTGCTGGGGCACTGGCCTCCCTCAATCACATGAGGGGTAATTGCCATACTCACCACGCTTGGCAGACGGGTTGGCGAGGGTTTTGATATAAATGCAGAGTTTTCCTTCTCTGGGTGCTGATGATCATGCCAGCAGCTTTACCTTAGTCGCCTTTTACGACACCTCGGTAAGAGTGAGGGTGGCCTATTCTACTCTGCCGGGGACCACACGGCCAGTACTAGTTAAATACTTAATAGTATTGCTTTCAAAATGCAGTTCTTAAAACGAATAGTTTCCCTGTTAGTAATGATCTTCATCTTGAACGTTAGACATTACTAGATATAGACATAGATAGCTTAAGCATGGTGTAATTATGTCATTGTTGCTCTAGAATTTGAAGTTTTAACAAAGTAATGAATAAATAAATATTTCACAACATCACATAAGTACTTTGATCTGACTCCGAGATAGGTAGCTTCAGCACCTGTGTTACGGATATCAGAATCAACAATAGGGACTACAAATATATACAAATAATACTTTTCTTTTGTAAATACATACTTATAATACATAGTAAACACACAGACCAATACAAAAAGACATGTTCATACACACAAATGTTTGTACTGTGCGGGGATCGAACCCGCAACCCTTGCACCAGAGGCAGCGTTCATTACCACTATTCCAAACGGGTCGTCGAAAATGAAAGTAATTTATTAAAATTCTGTAAAAACACAATCTGTCTGTTGTTGTTGTATCATGCTTGTATTTTATTTGTGTGCAATAAAGAATATCTATCTATCTATCTAATATTCTTATAATCTGAAAAATATGGGTTGAATTTAGTAATAGGTACAAATAGTTAAAACTTTGTCTCAAATTCTCAATCAAAAATAAAATCCGATCTATAGATCAGCAGTGACGAAATTACACAGTCTGGTCATTGTTTGCCCAAGAGTCCGGAACTGGCTTTAGTTCCGCATTGCTGCTCCAAAAATGTAGCAAAATGGCCCAATTCCACAATAAGTATGAACACTATTCTAACTCTAGCCAGCTCCAGGTGTCTAATGGAGACGGCAATTGCTTACTATCAGGGACCCATCCGTCTGCTCAACTACCACCTTATCACCTAAAGAAACTTGCCCCACTATGAAGACATGGTAATCCACGCACTCCTTGATCAGTTTTTCTATCGTTTTATTCTCCTGATCGTCAAAATCCTTTACAATCCCCATTATATGTTTACTGCCACTCCTGAAAATAGTTTTTTTATTTAAGAGATTTACCAGTCCAATATATCGAAGGAATCGATCAACGTCAATCGAATAGTCTGATGGCTGTAATTAATCGACGGATAAATATCGTTCGACTAACCAATCGAATGATTCCATCGGTCGACCTCGATCGATAGGTTAAGGCTGGATTCGACCAATATTAATCCGTGACAAAGTCAATGGTATAGCGCTGTCATTTCATGCAAATCTCACGTTATTTATACCATAGATTTATCCACTAATGATTAGTCGAATCGGCCCTAAGGGCTAAGACCAAAATAGAGAAATACTAGTAATTGTATTATGATGATAATACCAGACCTTTGGCGGTACTCCTGCGGAGTAATACTCTGTGGCTTAGGGAAGCTCCTTAAAGTGTTCACTAAAATCTTTATGTGGCCAATCAGCTGGAACACAATGAGGCACAGGAACAGGTCCTGGATGCAGTAGACGATGCCGAAGACGATGGATGAGTACAAGTTGTCGACCGTCGCTATGTACAAGTGGTCTTCTTGCTTGAAGCCAGGCCATTGTATGTGGATACAAAACTCCAACTAGGAAAAAGGTGAACGGAGTTTATAGAAAAGTACTAATAGTAATAACTCCAAAAGACATCCACAAAGTTGAAAGTATGCGCTGTGCAAAAGAACCTTTGGCTCGGTGGCGAGGGAAACATGTTGAGAAACCCTGTGCGTTTCTTAGTCTCTCATTTTAGATCTGTTGAGATAATGATTCTGAACATACAATGTGTCCACTTCATGTGGTTTAAGGAGTTCAAACAGCAATCGCTTCAATGTCCAAATAATAAGTCTGATGTGCCGGATTATAGAATTCAAGTGAAATTTAAAATTGTGATAGATAGCTATAAATGTAGCTACAGTCCGTAAAATATAACTTTATTTGAATGACAGATGTCATTTGACCTTTATATCAATGAACAATGGATGCTCGAGATCGTGGAAGAGTCGTTGCAGGGAAGTGGAGCCTGAGCTTCGAAGCGACAGCTTGGGACGAAACTGGGATTTTCCGCTAAGATAATGATGACTGGAGCCTTAAACTAGGAAAATATACTTTTCAGGACTCCATGCTCAGCGACAGCCTTTACATGTCTTTTGTGCTATGCCGGTCGGTTTGTTTTTTTGTCCGTCAGTCTGTTCTGTCCATCTACGTGTAATTTGTTTGAGGGGAGCAAACGGTTCATACCCTAAAAACTTTAAAAAGCCTCAGGGCGCCCTCCGGGCCAGTAGGCCCCCGAGTCGCTCGACTCAGGGCTTCGCTAGGAGAGGGCAATCTAGCATAGGTTTTGGGACTAAATCTGTCCGGCATATAACAGTTACTTGAAAAGCGAATGTGCCGACGCGCGTCCTGACCCGCATGGACCAATGGGCCTTGAGTGTTTTGTGTCGCGAGTTGTTTGGCCTGTTGAATGGCGATGGTGATCGCGCCCACATATGAATTGAAATAGTGGCTGAGGCTGCCTCCTACCGTGATGTTCTCCGGCCGAGGTCTCTGGAACGCACCTAGGCGATAGTTCAGTAATATCCCCGGAAAGTTGAAAGTGACGGGGCCCATCACCGCTAACATGCTCATGTACAGCGTGAAGTAATATGACAAACGGTCTACTTTCTGGCAGATCTGCAAATTATAAACGTTTCTTTAAACGGATAAAAATCATCAGGCCAAATGCCAGGATCTGCGCTGCACATGAATCCCAACAAATAGCTGGCTTCAAATAGGAGACGAGCCGAGGCATGGAATCGCGTGAAGTTTTTTTGGAATTTCTAAACATCTCTTTGCACCATTTTCTTTGAAATGATCCCCTAAATTTAATTAATATCTAATAGGCTATATTTTCCAATTTATTATGCATTTATTCCCTTTTTATATTCAGCAAATTCACGATGAAGAAATATGTCATTTTTGGCTGGTAAACTTTTTGAAAACCATTTGTTACTAATTATGCACAAAGACTAATGGATCTCACCTGCACCGCGTATTCGCCCTTGTGTTTGAAATGGCTCAAATGAAAGTCATTCACAAATTTCCAGAATATTTTCCCATATCCCTCCACAATGGGTATACCGCACATGAACTGAAAAACACACCTAGCTGATAAAATTCCAATGCCCAATGCTGGATATAGGCTTCCCCCAATGTTCTCCACATATATTTGTATTACGCCGCCCGCATCCAATGAACTCCAGCGACCTTCATCAGGTCCTTCAAGGTTGGACCACCTTGTATTTGAACTGATTTTGATTAAGGACATAGATATAATTAATTCATCATTTCAGCCAATAGACGTCCACTGCTGGACATAGGCCTCCCCCCAATGTTATCCACGCAGATCGGTCCTGTACCGTCCGCATCCAATGGATTCCCGCGATCTTCACCAGATCGTCGGTCCACCTTGTGGGAGGCCTGCCACGGCTGCGACGTGGCCTCCGTTCGAGGACCTTTCCGCCCCAACGGCCGACGGTTCTCCTCGCTATGTGCCCTGCCCATTGCCACTTGAGGCATGCAACCCTTTGGGCTATGTCTGTGACCTTAGTCCTCCTGCGGATCTCATCATTTCTGATACGATCACGCAGGGAGACTCCGAGCATAGCCCTCTCTATTGCTCTCTGGGTGACTTTGAGCCTCCTTAATTGGCACATTGTAAGCGGCCACGTTTCGGTTCCGTATGTCATCACTGGCAACACACACGCATTGAAGACTTTCGTCTTGAGACACTGCGGTAGATGGGCCGAAAATATGCTGCGTAGCTTCCCGAACGCTGCCCAGCCGATTTGGATTCGTCGATCGACCTCTTTCTGGAAGTTGGACTTACCAAGCTGGACTTTTTGTCCGAGGTAGATGTACTCGTCTACAACTTCCAGTGTAGAGCTTCCAACCTTTACAAGAGTGGGTACGACATGGCAATTCGACATGATTTTCGTCTTGTCCATGTTCATTTTCAGACTCACTTGTTGGGAGACTCTACTGAGGTCGTCAAGCATTGTGCCTAAGTCTTCCAAGGTCTCATCTATGACTACGATATCATTTGCGAATCGAAGGTGGGTCATGTACTCGCCATTTATATTGATGCCAAGTCCATCCCAGTCCAAAAGTTTAAACACGTCCTCCAACAGATTGGTGAACAGTTTCGGCGGTATAACGTCACCCTCGCTGGAGAGGTGTAAGCTCTCCAGCGAGGGAGAGGTATGGGTTTTTTCTGATAATCCTACGATACTCCAGCGAATTCTGCTTAATTCTTCCTCTAGTTCTAGCAGCTTCTCTTCGGTCCGCAGTGTAGATGTGTTGTACGTTGCCAGGGCCAAGGTTGTTTTTGACGTTGGTATTTGCCACCCGGGGATTCTTTGCACCCCTGGTCCCGGCGCGTCGCCCGCTTCCGTCAGCGCCGGCTCGGCCTCCGATACCGCCGGGCACATGGGGCCTTGTCTTGATGACTGATGATCCGATTTCGAAATAGAGAACCTACCACCAGACTAGAAACAGGACCAGTAAATGAAACTTTTAATTTAAAAACTCACAGCAGCCAAAAACCCAATAATCAACGTGATGCACACTTCTCTTATCACCATGATGTCGATCTCATGAATTCGCTGGTGGAGGAACATGATCTGGCCGAACACGTGGACGGAGTTGTTCAGTACCAGCGCCATCGCGACGTAGGGCAGGCGCCGGCGCGGCCTGCCCGCCACCGCGTCCGCGGGCCACGCGCCCACCAGCCGCAGCATCCCTCTTATCAGCTTCATGTAATTCAAGGTCATGGGGTCCTCTTTCCTGACGAGTTGGAAGGATAATTTTAGTCCGAACATATTTATTAATTGTTCAGCTTTCACTTAAATTCAATTTAAAATAAAATAAAAAATATATTTTCTTGACAAAATTGATAATTTATTAATTTTTCGCTTGCAACACTGGTAGGATATTCTACATTTTTTGGTGAAGTTTAAAAACGTTTTTTGGCGGCTAAAAAGTAGAAACTTCCTCTTCCATTTTCGAATTCGCGCTACAGCACACACATTTTTTCGTCGCTCTCGTTTTTCGTAGATTTGCAATAATTTCTTTATAAATTAGCATAACTAATTTGTGCCTGCAACCACCGCATCGTCTTCTGGCAGCCTACGAAGAGGAGTGTTCCACTTTGGGTAAAGATAACATTAGTCTCAGCTGTGCTAGGTTTGAACCTTTTAGTGTGAACCCGTTCCACAAGCTCCAGGGATTCCATGTAAGTAGTGCACAAGAATACGATTCCCGGTCTAGCAGAGCAAACAACCATTTTTTGTTTTCGTTTTTCGTTTCGCCATAACTACAGTCCACTTAATTTACACACATTAATTATGTGTAGTTTTGAGCTGTAAGTATGTGTTGTTCCTAATATCGTGTCGTTTGTGAACAAATAAAGCTTTTTATCTTAATATTTAAACAATTACTCGTACTTCTTACAGAGAAATGGACTGTGACGCAAGAGGCCTATAAGAAGATGACATGGAATGCACACTCTGTCTAATCAAATGTTACTTATCAGATAGAATTCTGAAAATAAATGACAATGGAACTGACTCTGCTGGCTCCCGTCTTATGATGGGTGTGCTCCAGGGCTCCATATTGGTGCCTTTGCTGTTTTTAATCAATCTTAGACTTGGCAATTCATTTGTCGATTTGAGCATTAAAATGTTTATAAGATACCGCAAAATTTTATTCATTTACCGTTACATAAATTCAAGTTACATAATAATGAAAAATCACCTAGTGCTGAACAAGGCTCATTACTGATTTCGTCACCTGTTCAATACTCACTCCCAGGAATGGGAAATGGTTTTTCTAATTTTTTTATTCATATTATTTTTATTATATCATACCGAAGTGATCGCGTAAACGGAACGGTTCCAGAGTAATGCTCTCCCGCGAACGCTCCGGTTGTGGAATGATCTCCCTTCAGCGGATTTTCCTAGGGGCTACAGTATGAGGTTCTTCAGAAAAAAAGTGTTAAGGTTTTTAAAGGGTCGGCAGCGCGAATGCAGGTCCTCTAGAGGCGTCCATAAGCGGTAGTCGCCTACTATCAGAAGAGTCGCACGCTTGTTTGCCACCGCCGTAGTATAAAAAAGTGTCTTTAAGAGCTGTAATAAAAAAATATTACTTACTTTATAACGTTCATTGTGTTTTTACAAACCCGAGTGTTCAGTTAATATCTCTCCACAAAGTAATCCTTTTCAATAAAATCGATGCATAATTCTAAAGAAAAATAATTGCCTATTTCTTCTCAAGGGTGTGTAAATTTTATTAAAGATGATGACTTTTACATACATTATATTGTTTTAAACTTTCATCGTCAATAAGATTAGAACTATTTACGGGATTTCTACCATACTCCGTTAATCCGTGACCTTGCGCTTGCAACAGTGCCAAAATATCGGAAACTGAAAAATAAGGTACATGGTAGAAATCCCGTGAATAACTATTTTAATCACATACATCTGACTCCGAGATAGTTAGCTCAATCACCTGTGTTACGGAGATCAGAATCAACGGTGGGATTACAATACATGCATATAATACTTTTTACCTAATCTCTGTTGAATAATTGATTGTTATATTAAATTACAAGATAGTATTAGGCGCCGACTTCGGTAAAACCTTTTCTCGAGTGTACTGTTGTAAAATGTTATTTGAAGTGTATAAAGTGATAAAAATATTATTTTACACTCTTTAGTTCGAGGTTTATGAAGGAGGTTTTTTTTTGGGTATGGTAAGGGTACTAGCTCTAGCTAGTACTAGTTCTAGCTAAACGCAACGAAAATAAACAAGTACATACTTGACGTTTCGACCGTTGAAAAGAAGATTAAGGGCCGATTCCAGGAGCCCAAATCTCGTGCTTGTGATATTTTGAAAACATGGCGGAAATGATGAAAACCATACAAACAAACTGTGTTTTAGTGATATATTTCGTATGAAAATAAATGTCACGAGCACGAGGAGCTCCAGACCAACTTTATCCCGATACAAAAATGTATATCGCCGTTATTTCATACAAATCTGACGTTATAACATAGATTTATCCACGGATAAAGATTGATCGAATCGGGGCTGATTCGAATTAAAGAGATTAGAAGATTATTTAAGAAAATTTATAGTATTTCAATGTAAAATACAGTAAATGAAAACAAATTTTATTTCTGTTGGTTACATAGATAGACTCTTTGTTGCACAACATGCAAAACTTAAAAGCTAGGTATACAGAGATACAATGTACAATTTAGGCGGTCTCATCACTAGGAGCGATATTTACCAGACAACCTTCAGGTAAAGGAAACTAGATAGAAGACAGGGTCTATTATATAAAATATACTACTTACAGATACGTTATAAATCTGGGAGAGGACTCACCACGGCGAACGTCAATGACAGGAAAGGAAGACAGATGAAGTTACTAAGAAAGCATCAGTGGGGGAGAGGGTTTCAGTTTTCAAGGAAGTATGGTTTGACTCGAGCTTTAAAGATGGGCAGGGATGGGGACTGTCTTATTGGTAGGGATAAGGAGTTCCATAGGCAAATTGACTGGACTGTAAAGGATTGATTACATGAGCAAGTGGAATGGGGAGGAAATCTAAGGTGGAGATATTTGGATGGTTGCATGTGACCCCGCGTAGGCTGCAGAAACTGGAAACGCTCCCGAAGGTAGGACGGTGATTTTGCACTAAAAAGTATTGGTTCTACGCCCACCATACAAAAATGCCCAAAAATCTCGTAATCCTTTCACAGTGTTATATTATGTAATTACATGTAAATTATATCTAATACTTAAATCAATTGTAAATGATTTCAATCTATGACGATTTGTCACAGCTGTGTACATACAAGCCTATGCAAATAAAGATTTTTTGTCTTAGATTTTAAGTTGTATAAGTAAGCCAAAAACTATATAATAAGTTAATTAAATAGACATTGACAATTTTTAATAAAAATTAACAGTCTACGAAAGCAAGCGCTTTACAACACCATAGCGAAGAGCATGGCGTTATCCTCAAATTCTGGCCCCACGTTGGGAGCCAATGTTACATTATAAAATAAAATTGAGGGGAATAAATTAAAGAATTTAAAATGTTTGTTAAGTTAACTTTATTACATTTGACCGAAAATGATAATGACCGTGTTAACCGCCAATAGGGGAACCGGAAAAAGTCAGTATTTTTTTTTATTATATAGATGGCAGACGAGCCGACGGATCACCTGATGGTAAGCGATTCTGTGAGGACGTGGCATTTCTGTAAGGAGAATTGGCAGATTTGTTAAAGGCAATAGAAATAGAATAGAATAGAATCGTTTATTCCTTTAAAATATGGTGTTACAGAAATGGTCCACCGCCGCCCATGGACATCTGCAACACCTGAGGTATCACATATGCGTTGCCGGCTCTTAAGAAAGGAGTAGGTACGAATAAACCCTTTTCTTGTAGGTCACCAGGTCGTATCTGTTCGGAAACACCACGGATGGAGTTCTCCCCTATGGTACAAAAAAATCAAGTTTATATATCCCCCCGTGGTCCCCGGCAGAGTAGAATAGGCCACCCTCACTCTTACAGAGGTGTCGTAAAAGGCGACTAAGGTAAAGTTGCTGGCATGATCGATCAGCACCCAGAGAAGGAAAACTGCTTTTTTATCAAAACCCTCGCCAACCCGGCTGCTAAGCGTGGTGAGTATGGCAATTACCCCGCATGTGATTGAGGGAGGCCCGTGCCCCAGCAGTGGGGACTTAAATGGGCTGATGATGATGATACATAGCTATAATTAATATTTTTCATGTATGACGATTTGTAAGAGCTGTATATAAATAAGCCTATGCAAATAAAGTACTTTTGAATTTGTGAATTTTGAATCGATAGTTACGCAACTCAATCGCCCTGCGACCAGATGGGATGATGACATTCGAAGGCTGGCTGGTGTGGGCTGGATGAGAGTGGCCGAAAATCGGGAGCAGTGGCGTGCATTAGGGGAGACCTATGTCCAGCAGTGGACGAGTGTGGGTTGCTGATGATGATGAGTTACGCAACACTAGTTTGAATAATAGCATTTTGCTATTGTGCTTCGAACGGTGAGTGAGAGAGCTTGAGGCCTACACCTCCCCCCCCCCCCCCCCCCCCCATCAAACATGTCAGCGGCATTGTAGCTACTCTTGAAGAAACACGTGAACTGTCAACTTGTCAACGTACACGCCCTCGCTGTATACAACATTACAATCAATTACCCTGCTGCTGATTGCTGTTTTATTATAAAATATTCATATTCTACCTAATAACGTCATAAATATCTAAACAGAGACTAATAAAGACATAATAACAACTTACGTCTGTCTCTCAGCAACCCACCGCCGGGTATTTCTTTTTATGATATAGGTGGCAGACGAGCCGACAGGGTCACCTGATGGTAAGCGATTACCGCTGCCCATAGACACCTGCAATACCAGTGGTGTCACAAGTGCGCTGCTTGCCTTTTAACCCCCCTTCCCCTGGATTGGGCCTGTACCCTCACTCACGCAGCGAAACACAGCGCATGCACTGCTTCACGCCGGTTTTCTGTGAGGACGTGGTATTACTCTGGTCGAGCGGGCCCATTCATGCCGAAGCGTCGCTCTCCCTCTGTTACGGGTTATTAGAAACTAAATATGTAGTAAAATTTTCAAGCGGGGTAAAAAAAAAGTGAAGCTCAGCCTATAAACTGTCCCACTGCAGGGCAAAGGCTTCCATCATAGAAATCAAGTCAACGCTACTATGGATTAATCATTGTTGACGACCCGATTGGAACAGTGGTAGTGAACGCTGCCTCTGATACAAGGGTTGCGGGTTCGATCCCCGCACAGTACAAACATTTGTGTGCATGAACATGTTTGTTTGTATTGGTCTGGGTGTTTGCTATGTATTATAAGTATGTATTTAAAAAAGAAAAGTTATATTATATGTATATATTTGTAATCCCGCTGTTGATTCTGATATCCGTAACACAGGTGCTTGAGCTACCTATCTCGGAGTCAGATCAATGTATGTGATGTTGTGAAATATTTATTTATTTATTTTATTTATCACGCTTGCCAAATGCGGATTGGTGATCACAAACCCGAGCTACCGAGCCGAAACATACCTTTGCTCGACCCGGGAATCGAACCCAGGACCCTGAGATCATAGCCCGGTACATAAACCATAAGACCAACTGGGTGATTAATAGGCTGATACATTTTTACTAAAATTCTCAACATAAAATTCCTGCACCAATTTTCTTAAAAGTACGTTTAAAAATAGGTAGATTGGAAAAGCGAATTACGTTCTACCGTTTACTGTAATCCCCCCCCCCCCTCGCATCACCCTCTAAGGGGTTGAATTTCGGGGTTTTGACATTTTTCTGTCCATATAGATACAATATATATCCTATTCTTATTCTTATTCTATACCAAGTTGCCGCTCTCTAAATTCATAGGGAAGTAATAGTTTTAGACGTTCTCCCATATAAACTTAGCCCCCTCCCCTTTCACCCTCTTCGGGGTTTAATTTCGGGGTCCAAGGTTGGCAAGTTGGGGCATTGGGCAGGGATCAAAGGAAGAATTAGGGGAGGCTTTTGCTCAGCAGTAGGACGCTACAGGCAAACAAAAAAACATGCACTTGAAAAAATTTCAAAAAATTCGTATTCGCTTTTGTGTTTGAAATGACTCAAATGGAATTCCCTTAGAAACTTCGTGTACATATATTTTTCCATATTCCTTCACTACTGGAAAGCTGCACCTGAACTGAAAATAAAATATCATCATCATCATCATCATTTCAGCCAGTAGACGTCCACTGCTGGACATAGGCCTCCCCCAATGTTCTCCACACAGATCGGTCCTGTGCCGCCCGCATCCAATGGATTCCCGCGATCTTCACCAGATCGTCGGTCCACCTTGTGGGGGACCTGCCACGGCTGCGACTTCCTGTGCGTGGCCTCCACTCCAGGACCTTTCTGCCCCAACGGCCGTCTGTTCTCCTCGCTATGTGCCCTGCCCATTGCCACTTGAGGCATGCAATCCTTTGGGCTATGTCTGTAACCTTAGTTCTCATGCGGATCTCATCATTTCTGATACGATCATGCAGGGAGACTCCGAGCATAGATCTCTCCATTGCTCTCTGGGTGACTTTGAGCCTCCTTAATCGGCACATTGTAAGCGGCCACGTTTCGGTTCCGTATGTCATCACTGGCAACACACACGCATTGAAGACTTTCGTCTTGAGACACTGCGGTAGGTGGGCCGAAAATATGCTGCGTAGCTTCCCGAACGCTGCCCAGCCGAGTTGGATTCGTCGATCGACCTCTTTCTGGATGTTGGACTTACCAAGCTGGACTTTTTGTCCGAGGTAGATATGTACTCGTCTACAACTTCCAGTGCAGAGCTTCCAACCTTCACAATAGTGGGTAAGACATGGGAATTCGACATGATTTTCGTCTTGTCCATGTTCATTTTCAGACCCACTTGTTGGGAGACTCTACTGAGGTCGTCAAGCATTGTGCTTAGGTCTTCCAAGGTCTCAGCCATGACTACGATATCATCAGCGAATCGAAGGTGCGTCATGTACTCACCATTTATATTGATGCCAAGTCCATCCCAGTCCAGAAGTTTAAACACGTCCTCCAACAGAGTGGTGAACAGTTTCGGCGATATAACGTCACCCTGTCTCACACCTCGCTGGAGAGGAATGGGTTTTGATTCCTGGTCCTGAAGACGGACTGACATTGTGGCGTTTCCGTACAATGACTGCAACACTTGTATGTATCGGTAGTCTATTCGGCACCTTTGGAGAGACTGTAGCACGGCCCAGGTCTCGACAGAGTCGAAGGCTTTCTGATAGTCCACAAACGCTAAGCATAATGGCAGGTTATATAAAACCTGCCGCAGCGTATGTATGTGGTCTATAGTGCTAAAGCCTTTTCGAAATCCGGCTTGTTCGGGAGGCTGGAAGTCGTCGAACCTGCGTGCGAGACGATTCGTCATAACTCTCGAAAACAGCTTATATATGTGGCTCAGCAGCGTGATAGGCCTGTAATTCTTCAATTGGGATTTGTCACCCTTTTTGAAGAAAAGCCTTACCACGCCAGAGTGCCACGCTTTGGGTGTCTTTCCCTCAATGATGATGGAGTTGAAAAGCCTCTGAAGGGCTTTCAGGACAGGTCGTCCACCTGCTTTCAGAAGCTCCGCTGTGACTCCATCATCACCCGGTGCCTTACCGTTTTTAAGCTGTTTGAGAGCTATGCTAATCTCGTATAGGCTGACGTCCGGGATATCTTCGGTGTAGTGCCGGGTTAATTTGGCTCTGCGCTCAACGGCCTGAATGACAGGTGTGCGTGATGTCGTGTAAAGCTGTCCATAAAAGTGTTCGATCTCGGCCAAAAGCTCTGGGCGTGACGTGACGATTCTGCCATCCTCTGTTTTCAGCTTGGTTAACAAGCTTTCTCCAATAGCCAGATCTCTAGCGAAGACTTTGGAGCCTTTGTTTCGCTCTATAGCCTCTTTAATACGTTCCGTATTAATTCGGCGTATGTCCCGGGTCAGGCACTTGGAGATGCGCTTGCTAAGCTGCCGTCGTTGACGCGCTTCATCAGGTTTGCAGATCCATTTTCCGCCTTTCCTCCATTAGCTTTAGAGTTGGCTCCGAGATTTTACTGACTTTTTCGTACGGCTGGGTCTGAAGACCTTTGCACCCGCCGAAGGACAGCTTCTACGAGCCTGTCATTATATTTGTCCACATCTGAGCAGCTCTCTAGGCAATCGAAGCGATTTTCCAGTTCAAGTTGAAAGCTTTCGGGGTTTTCAATTTGGATAGCTACAGGGCGGAGCGTAGATTTCATCAGTCGATACCTTTCGGATGCAACGTGTAGATTCAAAGTGCCTCTTACCATTCGGTGATCACTTCCAGTGTTCAGCGAATTGATCACTGAGACATCATTGAATATCCGGGTCTTGGTAGACATGATGAAGTCAATCTCATTTTTTGTAACGCCATCCGAACTTTCCCAGGTCCACTTACGATGCAGCCGTTTTTTAAAGAAGGAGTTCATCATGTAGAGTCCCTCCCTCTCCATATACTCGGCTAGCATTCGACCTCGGTGGTTTAGGATTCCTGATCCAAATTGCCCCACTTTCGACTCCTCATCGCCCTTTTTGCCTAGCCTTGCGTTTAAATCTCCCATGACAACAGTGTAGTGAGTATTGGAAGTATGTATTGCCCGAGAGATATCCTCATACATTACTTCCACTTCCTCGTCGGGGTGTGTCGAGGTCGGGGCGTAAACCTGTATTACCTTTAACGAATACCGTTTGGTAATTTTGAGTGTAAGGTACGCCACCCTATTAGACACACTTCCGATTTGTACAATGTTGTTCACGAGGGACTTGTGGACAATAAACCCGACTCCACCTTTGGACAGTTCTTCGCCCTCCCGGAAATAAAGCAGATTCCCGGATTTAAGGATCATCGTATCCTCGCCCTGTCGTCGGACTTCGGATAATCCTACAATACTCCAGCGAATTCTGCTTAATTCTTCCTCTAGTTCCAGCAGCTTCTCTTCGGTCCGCAGTGTGCGTGTGTTGTATGTTGCCAGGGCCAAGGTTGTTTGACGGTAGGTATTCGCCACCCGGGGATTCTTGGCACCCCTGGTCCCGGCGCCTCGCCCGCTTCCGTCATCGCCGGCTCGGCCTCCGGTACCGCCGGGCACTTGGGGCCTTTCGTTGATTTTACAAATCATAGGGGGGGTTTGGGCCTACACCCACCACGCTGGCCCAGTGCGGGTTGGTGGGGAACGCCAGGGCCTCGTCTGTTGTGCAGCAGGGTGCGCCACGTGCATGTGAGGTTGACTTAGGCCCCGTTAGATATTGGGCGGGACCCCTTAAACCCCAAATATGTTACAAAATAAAATATGTTACATTTCAATTCATTATATATTTTTTCCCAAGTGAATCACACATTCTCTTGTTTATTAATCAGCCTAGTATATATACTAGCTATAGTACAGCCCCGGTGGGAGAGCCCCAAGCTTCGGCATGAATAGGCCGAAGCGTGAGAAAAAGGCGAAGAGAAAGAAGAAAGTGTCCATGGCAGGCGACAATCGCTTACCATCAGGTGATCGATCTGCTCGTCTGCCACCTCTCAAATAAAAAAAGCCACACAACCATAAAGGGATTTCATGTAGTATTTCAAGTGGAAGTCCATAGATAGAGCACCGCTTTGGACACGGGTGCCCAAAGCGGTGCTCGTACGAAAAAATCGTAGAACAATCATAAGGGTGTACCGGGGTACACCCTTATGAATGTTCTACGATTTTTGCAGTTATCACAACAACTTCGGAACAGGACATGCCAATGAATCTGGATCAGGTAAAAACTCCAGTCATAAACGACAAAATCATCGTTAGGTACACATATTAATAATAATAATAATAATAATTCTCACAACACCTCCTAGGTTGACTTGATTCCGTACTAAGTAGCTTAAGCACTTGTGTTACAGATATCAGACAACAGAGGAACACAAATATATACTTAAATACATATATGACACCCAGACACTGAACAAACACAAGTTTTTATCGCACGAATGTTTGTCCAGGGTGGGGATCGAACCCACGACCTTTGGCGTAAGAGGCAGGGTCACTACCAATTGCGCCATCCGGTCAGTCAAAAACACATATCCAAGGAGGACAAAGTCGAGCTCGTGGAAACGGTAGTAGAGGTAGAAGAAGTGGCCTACAGCGATGGTGGACGCCGTGGAGGCCAGCGCCATGGCGTAGTAGGGCTGGCGCCGGCGCGGCCTGCCCAATCGCAGCATCCCTCGGAGCACCTTCAAGTTCATGAGGTCATGGGACCCTCGGCTCTATTGAAAGAAAAAGATCATCATCATCAGCCTGTTCCAATCATAGAACTACACTCGTCGGACTACGCTGTCACCGCTTCACCGTGAAAACCATTCCATCACGGACTAAAAAATAGGGATTCAGAGGGTAGGGCTAAAACAAGCCGCGTGGGCTGATGGAATTCAAAGGTTTTAAATTAGTTTCTAGTGGCTTTTAGTGTACAAATTTGGAGTTTATTTGTGCAGTGAAGTGCCTCAAAGTGATCCTAATAATAAGAATCGTTGGATTGTATCGTTTTTGACACTGCTTTGGTATGTCGAGTAAGTTGTCTCGAGACAACTTGCGTGGACCTAATAGAGTCTTAAAACCCGCGATTACTTTTAGAGTGATATCCGCGGAATCCGTATGTCGATAAAACGTAAAACACCGCCGTTTTATTGAGTAACTGTGACTTTGAATGACTTCGACTGTTGACTACCTACTTATTCTTAATAAGTTACATGACTATACTATATAAATGTAACTATGACTGTAACATAAAAATGTTAACCACAACTATAAATAACATACATCAAGGTTGCCCTAAGTAAACTAACATCTATGTATTGTAAATTTTATATGAATGAATAAATAAAAAAAATTTTTTTTATTTGTTTATTTAGTCTCTCAAAATAAAATAACGCAATTTATAAATTGCCACAAATATTGTAGTGCCCTAACAGAGCCCATGTCAACACTGATAGCACTTTAAATTAAGACCTAGATTTGATCTAAGCTTTGCCTACATGGAACAATAAAGAATATGAATTGAATATGACTTTAGCGAATTATCTTCGGGTAGAGAGGTAGAAATATTTAAAAAAACCAATGAAGGGTTCCGTAGCAGCAAGTAAGATATATGGAAGGTAAATTGCGGTTTACGGTTTATACCGTTATTAAAAAAAACTACTCACTATATCTAGTTTAAACCAATTTTTGTTGTTAGTTTTCATGATTATGTACATCATATATTTTTTTAGTTTTAAAATTAATTTATTATAGAAGTTAGAGGGGGGGGGCAACACACATAATTTACTTCTTTGGGAGCGTCTCTTGCGCAAAGTATTGTGTTTAGAAAAAAATGATGAAAAACATCAACATCATTTTTAAAGACCTAACCATAGATACCCCTTTCATCAAACCGTATATGTTAAAAAAAAAATTATGAGTTTCAATTTCACGTCGATCGTACCGTATGTCGTTCACGTACAAGTGGAAGAGTGGTTGAGACGTTAGCCCCCCCTGTCTCACGCCGCACTCCAGCATGTACTCCTCAGAAAGCTCACCAAGACATTTAACCTGGTTAGTTTGGTGTACCTATATTTAAACAGGTTTATTAATTCATCTGGCACGCCTGTATCTTTCTATTTCTGCCAGATGATATCGCACCTAACCAGGTCAAATGCCTTAGACAGATCAAGAAAAGCCGCATACGCTTCCGTGCTCCTATCCGTGTAGTATTTGACAGTCTGCTTAAGAGACATAATTGCACATTGTACTGAAAGTTCTGGTCTGAAGCCGAACAGTGCATCAGGGTAACTTTCAGTTATCTCTGACCATCTTGACTAATTAAAACCTTTTTCAGTATTATTATTATCTTATAAGGAAGAAAGTCCTAAGTCGATTTGATGAAATTTAATTTGTAGGTATCATATTATAATTGGTAATAAAGATATTCCTACAATCCAGAGTCTCGCCAGGTGGAAACGACATTTATTATTGTTAAGCTGTAATAAAGTCCTATAGAAAACAGCGGCCAAGTTCGGACTCGCCCATGAAGGGTTCCGTGGTAGTAAAATAATGGTTCACGGTTAAAGCAAAAGGTTTATGAAATGAAACTTTTTTTTATTTGAGTTGGTACGAGTATAATGGTATATTGCGGTTAAAGATTTATGACGTATAAAACTACTTTTTTTTTATAGAAAGGCCAATAAGGATGACTTCACTCCGCCTGATGGTAAGCGGCCGTGAAATCCAAATATGAGGCTGACAGGCACAAAAGAACTAACAAAGTATCCATTGTGTCTGCCATCCTCACCCTAATGGCCTGCTGAGATGCCGTTTCACGCCCCGCCTAAAAGACCCTTAGACTTACTACTTAGATCTCGTTCAAACCGATTTCGGTTGTAGTTTGCATGGTAATGCACTATTAAATATTTACAGAAAGCTTAGATCTTACTTAATTTCAAAGTGCTACTACACTATAAATGAATACTTAACACAATAAAAAAGAAATGTCGATCTCGTGGCCAGATTGTTATGTTTATTCTTAAGTAAATAAAACACTCACGACGTGGACACTCACGGCTGGACTAGTCCACCGGTTCAAAGTCGCTCAAAGAGCTATGGAAAAGGCTATGCTCGGAGTATCTCTGAAGGAAGGCATCAGAAAGAATGTAATCCGACAGAGAACCAGAGTCACCGACATAGCCCACCGAATTAGCAAACTGAAGTAGCAGTGGGCTGGTCATATTAGCCGCAGAACTGACAGCCGTTGGAGCCGTAAAGTCCTTGAGTGGAGACCGCGACTTGGTAAGCGTAGTGTAGGACGCCCTGAGACAAGATGGGATGATGACATTCGCTGGCTGGTGTGGGCTGGATGAGAGTGGCCGAAAATCGGGAGCAGTGGCGTGCATTAGGGGAGACCTATGTCCAGCAGTGGACGAGTGTGGGTTGCTGATGATGATGATGAAATAACACACTTAAAAATTTCATCTCGCGTTCAGGCGGGACTTTAAGTGTGTGGGTTTTTAAGTGTGTTTTTTACTTAAGAATAAATTGCAAAAGATTGCTATAAAATATATCAACTATTTTTATGTTTAGTATTTAAGATTCTTATAAATTAATATTGTTACTAAGATAAATTTGCAATTACCTAAAAGGTAGTTAAGTTGTAAGTGCCTGTTTAAGGTGACGGGTAGGGCACACTAGCGACGCCAATCGATTTTAATTTTTAGCTACTAAACCGGATCTGTTTTAAACAATTTCGGGGTTACAACCTTTCGGCAAACAGTTATACTATTAATGTAATAACCATGCACAAATGTTGGATGCAACGCGTACGCGAAAAATTGATTCACGCCAAAAGTGGCCGCTTTTGGGCTACCCGTGAACACCTAATATTAATGTAACGCCTAGCAAGCAAATGAATATTTCATTTCATAGCTTTATCGTTCTTTTGTTTTAGAAGTTACAGAGGGTACTCATTTTGCCACTTTAGTAGAGTCTCTCATGCTAACTATCAGTACTAAATGGAGTTAGTTAGAAACCTCAATATCATTTTTGAAGACTTATCCATAGATAGCCCACACGTGTGGGTAAGACGAGTTTCAGTTCTAAGTATGGGAAACCACCGATTTAATGTGTTTGTGTAACAAAAATAGAAAAAAAAGCCGCATTAAGATGCGGTTCAATATTTTTTTTTTTATGAGATAGGAATCAGACGAGCGGGCGCTTCACCTGATGTTATGCAATTACCGCCGCCAATGGACACTTGCAACACCAAAGGAGTCACAAGTGCGCTGCCGACCGTTTTAAAAGGAATACGTTCTTTTCTTGAACGTTTGCAAGAATACCACGTTTCAACATTGTACTAACGAATCCATAAGGGTTCCGTTTTTGGCATGTGGTGACGGAACCCTCCAATAAAACAGTTGTCGATTTTATCGGCGAAGGTCACAACACATCAAACCCTAATCATCACCCTGTCTCAACATAACACAATGAGCTTGATGCACCGCCTTAGCAATCAGTGCAATTACAATTATTTTATATTAAAGGTGTGTGACGGGCCCACTAGCGCCACCATTAGTAAGACATGTAAGCGACGCTTGAGCAGAAACGGAGCGGCTATCCTGGCTATTTCATAAAAAAAAATTATGCGATAGGTGGCGAGACCGGTCACCCTTAAAACACCTTTACACCCCCCTTACCCCCGGATTGGGCCTCCGGTACCCTCACTCACGCAGCGAAACACAGCACAGTGCTTCATGCCGGTTTTCTGTGAGGCCGTGGTATCCCTTCGGTCGAGCCGGCCCTTCCATGCCGAAGCGTGTCATTTTTATTAGACTATAGACTTAACAAAATCTCTATGTTTAAACTCCGCGTAGCACAGAGAGCTATGGAGCGGTCCATGTAGGCATCAAGCTCCATATACGTTGAATAATTGAATGTTGTATTAAATTAGTATTGAGCGCCGACTTCAGTGACACCTCTTCTCGAGTGTACTGTTATAAAATGTTACTTGAAGTGTATAAAGTGATAACGATATTATTTTACACTTTTAATTTCGGGGTCTGCTGCTGATATACAGACTATATTTGTATTGCAGAAGAGGGCCATCCGCTCCATATACAACCTTAGACCTCGCGATTCGCTAAAAGAATTATTTAAGAGCATTAACATCTTAACCGTAGCTTCTCAATACATTTTAGACTGTATTTTGTACGTGCGAAAGAACATGAATATTTTTTCGAAAAAATCTGATTGTCATGGTTTTAACACTAGAAATAAAAACAAGCTCGCTATTCCAAATCTGATACTTTTTCAAATCTGAAAATTAATAATTCATTTGTTGGTCTAAGTATTAAAATGTACAATAAGTTTCCACAAAATGTTATTGAGTTACCAACGCATAAATTTAAATCTCACGTGAAAGCCTGTTTAATGAGTAAAGGATACTATAAAATTGTAGACTACTTAAATGATAAGGATTCATGGACATAATGACCTCCATGCTTGCACACTTGTAACATTTTCATATATATTAACAAAAATCATTAATATTATATAATTACTGAATTTTAATAAATTAGGCTTAGCAGCATTTATTACTGTATAAAATTGATTTATATTGATTATTCAATAATTGACAAGATGCTAACCACCTACCATTGTACACCTCGTCCTGCAGTTTATTAGTATTAGATTAAGTAACTATACTACTCTTTGTGACCTATGAGGAGAACCTAAGTAGTCATGCTCACTCAAATGTCTCTGAGGTGGTGGCGTTATGTGGCGGGTCATTACATTCCCTCTAATATGGTTGAGTGAAATGATGGCTGACACATACGTCATACTTGTGAACAGGTGCCACCTTTGGGGACTGGTCCGCTTCGGTTTACCTCATATTTAGCTTTTAATTTGCTTCATTCTATTTTGTGTTGCATTAGACTGTATGACTTGGTATGAAGATAATAAACCATTGTAAAAAAGTTGGCGATTAAAAAGAGTAACTGGCGAGTTTCTTGCCGGATCTTCTCGACCAGAAACAACTTTCCGAGCCGGTGGTAGAATCGCATTATGTTTATTTATTTCTTTAGTATATTTTATGTATCAACATATATATGTATCAACATGTAAATTATACATAAGTACTTATAAATAGTTTTAAGTCATTCAAATGTATGACGATTTGTAAGTGCTGTGTACAAGCCTATGCAAATAAAGAATTATTTGAATTGAATTGAATTGAATTGAATTGAAGGCGGTTCTTTCTCGCAGATTTTTTTTTATTTAATGAACAGTGAAATGCTGTACATGTAGATGAAAGGTAACACCCGTAAGTGAAAGGTAATTGTGATTTCTGAAAATCTGTCGGCATGATTCATCAGACCTTAAGCCGTGTATAGCCCTACACCTTTTCTGTGTTCGAAAAGTTGAAAGTATTTCTACACAATTTCCCCAATACATAATTCCATAATTTAAAATACAGAATATTTTTGCATAGTGTGCTGTTTTAGTTGTCTCCACATTAGTTTTGTTAACAAGAGTTTACAGTACGAAGCAGAAGGGCCTAATTTTATTGTTGTTACAATTCTCACTAAAGTTCTGAGACATGTAATATTAATGTGTTAGTTTATTTATTAGTTAAATCTTAAGACGATTTCAGTATTTATTGATATACAACCTTAGATAAAGCATTATATTTAATTAATTTATAAACTATTTATGTATCTATTTATGTTATCCGTGCATTAGGGCTCACATAAAACCAGCGCCATGGCCTGAAGGTACTCCTACCTAAAGCCATGGCCGAAGCTGATTGAGCTACTTTTTACTCGACCCTGCACACGGCGTGGGCACAGGCTCGCCATGCATTGGTGGCAAAGTTCGGCCAGGACCTCTCACTCTCTAATATAGCGAGAGCTATATTAGCGAGTGGGGATGCCTGGAAGGTCTTTGCTGCATATTGCGAGCACGTGATGGCAGCAAAGGAGGCGGCGGAGCGCAAGCGAGAGGCTGACCCTCTAGCCCCCGCGATCCGTAAGGCACGGAGGGGGAGGAGACGACGCCAATATGTGTGTCTCCTTTCTCTCCGAGGAGGGAGTCCGCTGGCGCGTGTAACGGGGGTTACACCGCCGGCATTGTATGGACGCCCTCCTACGTCTGCAAGGGATGGCACGGCTCTCCCGGCTGTCCCCATCCCTCCTCCCAACCCCGGGGGGAGAAGCGCTCAGCCCGCCGTGTCAGGCGGGCACCGTCCGGGGGGTGACGTGGTGCTAGGCTCCGTGCCCTGGACCCATGACACTCGCCCACTTAAGGACGATGAGGGAGAGTCCCAGGAGTTTTATTAGGCACAAGGTAGTACTATACATGCCAATTCATTTATTGATCAATATTCATAACCGACTCATTTATTAGAGACCCCTCTAATAAATGAGTTGGTTATGAATATGAAACTTTGATTTATCTCGCGTTTTTATAATTTGTTCTTAGCTGTTTTGCCCCGTTCCCCCCTACAATAATATGTGATCTATATTTAATGTAAGCCTTAAGTCTTAAATCAAAATAAAATAATATTATGGTGACTTTTTGCTTATTGAAGGAGTTATACATCTTATTGTGACTAGAAAAAAAAAACGGTAATTTCCTAGATAAAGACCGAAAGAAAGAAAGTATATAGGTAATATTTGTGCCCGAGGTAACTTCGAAAAATTCAAAATCTTGAATTTTCAATTAACCCAGGACCCCGAGATCATGACCCGGTAAATAAGGCAACATAATTAATAAAATTGAAATCCCGGCGCTATTAGACGGGACCAGCACCCTTGAGAAGAAGTAGGAAACTAAGTGGATTATTTTTCCTTGTAAATTATGCATCGATTATATAATATCCTCCAACCGATTACGGCTACGGCGGTCAATCTCAACGATCAGTCACGTACGCAGGATATATTATAGTGCTCAAGTGTGAACGCAAACACAAGTGCACTCTATATTCCCTTACAGTCATATTCCGATGGGACACCAGCGTGACACGACGGGAGAGGGATTGAACGCAGTATTAACGGCTTAACGTGCTTTTCGAGGCACGGGGGTACATGACGCCCAACAACTTCCACACTCCGGGCTGCCACTAAGAATTTCTTACCGAAAACTTAGGTACAAATTTTTGGCCCCACCCGGAGATCGAACCCGGGATCTCTTGCGCAGCCGTCGCTTTGAATCGACCCGCTAACCACCGAGGCTGACGAGTCGATATATTATTGAAAATTAATATATAATTGAAAATTATATAATTGAATATTATATTTCTTTGTAAAAAACACGACAAAGAAAGATTTGTGGAGAGATTTGAACTGAACACACGGATTTATTGAAACGAAATGATTGTTGAAAAGTAAGTAATATCCTATAAAAAAAACACTTGTCCATCAAAAACTGGTTTTTTATGAGATAGGTGGCAGTCGGCAGACGATGAGCGATCTTAGCTCTTAGTGCATAATGGTTGCGAAGTGCAGACGGCAGTCGCTTCATTGTAATTACCAGATTCCCCAATATCCTGATACATGGTTCAAGTATCAAGAGCGACATCTTTGAACGGGACCCGGAATGAGGAGGTGGCAGACGATCAGACACACAGACCAGACGCTGCTTCAAGCAAATTTTCGACATCATGCAGAATGCAGTACCTTATGGATGCCCTCGATATATTGCAGCGACGGGCTGTTCGAATTATAGGTGATGAAGAGGTCACCAATACCATTTAACCTCTTCAACTATGTAGAGACATCGGGTCGCTTAGCGTGTTTTACCGTCTATATCACGGTGAATGCTCTGAAGAGCTTATCTCCCTCAGCCCACCTGCCCTATTCCGTCACATAACTACACGTGCCGGAAAACCATGTCACCGCTTCACAGTGGAAAACATTCCATCAAAATTTAACTTACCAATTCCTATTTCTGCCGCATCATCAAGAAATGGAACTCGTTGCCGGCGCATGTATTTCCTCCTTCTCACAATAAGGATTCTTTCAAACGAAGCGTGACGAAGCATCTCGCGGGCCAGTATGGCAGTCCCAACGGAGGTGATGCCTGACATCGCCTCCGTTGTAATTGCAACGAGGGCTCTTCTGTTTCTTACCATCAGGCTGAGGATAGCCAATATACTGTGTCACTATAAAAAAGACAAAATAGAGACCCTTTTTAGTCCTTTATTACTGTGATCTACCTTTGTTTTGTTGGACTATGACCACAATCGTACCTGATGGAAAACGACGAAGAGGTCTAGGATGATACGCGTTTGCCTAAAAGATGCCAGTTGACTCTTGTCTGAAAGATGTCCAGATGTTCCATTCCTTAGAGCCTGCATTTTAAATGTGCGCGCAGTTATTTGAAGACGTTAATGTTTTAAAATTGATTATGTATTTCTGTGTTATCATATCTTTGTTTTGTATATGTAATTTTTCATTTTCTTTTTACTTGTTTTTATTGCATCAATCTTTAGTATTATTTTTTCAATGCAAAGGCGTCACCCAAGGTCCAGCCTGAGAATCAGCGCTGCAGCTGTTGCTTGAGGCTGAGCCTTATTGGCCGCAACTTTTTGTCTCTGTACCTTGTTTTCTCTATTTTGTTCTATGTGTAATGTGTTGTGTACAATAAATTGTTTCTTATCTTATCTTATCAAATGTGGTAACAAATCGCTTCGTGCAGATAAGAGGCAATTACGTAATGATAAAAGTTCTCGCCGCGCCTTGTTATATGGTGATGGGATGTGCTGGGGGTATCAAATTACAATATACAGAACGTCTGCCGTACACTCCCCAAAATGAATCCGGTTGAACATCCAAAATCTTGTAATCTATAATATAGTAAGCACTGAATAAAACATTTCTAATTCTCATTTTCTGTATATCCGAAGGGATACGCAACTCGTCAGGAAAGAGGATCCCATGACCTTGAACTACATGAAGCTGATCCGAGGGATGCTGCGGCTGGTGGGCGCGTGGCCCGGGGACGCGGTGGCGGGCAGGCCGCGCCGGCGCCTGCCCTACTACACCATAGCGCTGATTATAGACAACACCGTCCACATTGCCGGTCAAATCGCATTCATTTACTACCGATTTCATGACATCGACATCATGCTCTTAAGAGAAACGCTCCTCACGTTGGTTTTAACTTTAGTGGATGGTGTGAGTTTTTTACTTGAAAGTACCCACGTACATCAGTTCTGTGGAACGGTTTGGCTGCAGGAGGATAGGCCCCCCACGCGATAGTATTTAACCAAAAATGTTCATACGTAGGACAGTCAACTTCAGTTTCAATTTATTTTTGGACTCTTTAATTTTTTTTAATTTAACAAAGGCCTATCCAAGAACCTTCCACGTGATTCTATCTGCAGCTAGTTTCATCTACATAGTCCCTGCCATTGACTTTATCTCGTCATCCCATATACGACGCTGTCTTCCTCTATTTCTTTTTAAATGATAGGACACCATTCGGTAACAATTTTGGCCCATTTATTTCTTTTGTTCTTTCCTGATCATATGACCAGTCCACTTCCATTTAAGTTTTTTATGCAGTATGTGACACCTACCCCTTTTCCTTATTGTTTTGATTTTTATTTTGTCTTTTCTATTTATAACATACTTCTTTCGATGTTATGTTGTCATATTTCTATTTTTTTGTATTATATTTTGTCAAACTCCACGTTTGGCAACCATATGTTATGCTTGGTACGATACATGAGTTGAATTTGTTGATTTTGCTTTCAATGAAATTTCAGGATTTTCATGATTTGCTTTGAAGACTAATATCCTTTGATCATGAATAAAATCTATGTCCCAATCAAAATGAAGCCCCTCACAAGATGGACCCACCTTAAATGTCCTGATGAAGGTCGAGGGTTTTCCTTGGATGCGGGCAGCGCATGTCCGATCTGTACGGAGAACATTAGGGGAGACCTATGACAAGGTGTGGGCGAAGCAGTTTGATAGATGACTTAATTTTCAGTTCAGGTGCGGTATACCTATTGTGGAAGGATATGGGAAAATATTCTGGAAATTTCTGAGGGAATTCCATTTGTGCCATTTCAAACACAAGGGCGAATACGCGGTGCAGGTGAGAGTCCATTAGTCTTTGTGCATAATTATTAACAAATGGTTTTCAATTTTGTTACCAGCGACAATATCTGCCACATTTCTTCATCGTGTGAATTATAAGGGAAATATGCATTCTTTTGTTTTATTATAAAATATGAAAATATAACCAATAAAAGTTAATAATAAACAGTGGTAAATATAATAATAACAAATGGATTTAGGGCATTATTTAGAAATGGCATAAGTAGAGAATTTCAGAAAATACAAAAAAGTTTTCTATCGAGAAATTCTCAAGCGATACCATGCCTCGGTCTTTCTGTTTGTCTGCGAAGCTAGCTATTGTTAGAATTCATGTCCTGTGCGGAACCTGGTATTTGGTTTGATAATAATTAGCCATTAAAAGAAAACTTTATAATTTGCAGATGTGTCAGAAGGTAGACCGTTTGTCATATTACTTCACGCTGTACATGAGCATGTTAGCGATAGTAGGCCCCATCACTTTCAACTTTCCAGGGATATTTATGAACTATCGCCACGGCGCGTTCAAGAAACCTCGGCCGGAGAACATCACGGTAGGAGGCAGCCTCAGCCACTATTTGAATTTATGTGTCATCACTGTGTTTGTACTTCTCCCGTCCCAGACTAGTGACTCTAAATATATAAACATAGACCGCAGCTGTCTACATCGCATACTAATCAGCGGACGAGTGTAGCACTGATACCAAGTGCTTAAATCTGCTGGTGCACTCGAACTCGCCTATGTGAATATACCGGGAATCCGGAGAGACTATGTACTCTGGAGAGGTTATGTACTCCGTCTCTACCACATTGAGCTTCAAACCACCATTCTCAAGCCCTGTCCGATTCTGCCCCTATCCGAGTCCACAAGCATACATAAGCACCCAACACACGTTTACGTGGATTTTTACAGAGCGTCTTATATCCTGTTGAATAACAGCGGACTAAAGACGGAACCCTGGTTTACTCCAATGGCGATAGGCTTAGTGTAGCCAAAACGGTCCTAACGCGGTACATGCTTCGGATAACGTCAGTACAATGTTACTGCTGATGAGAAAATAAACTCCTTTCGACCTAAGTGCCCACCTGAGCCCTGTTTAATAAACATAACAAATTGTTATTTTAAATGACAGGCTACAGTTCTGCAAGTTTTTGTTCAATAAAAAATAAAACTTCAAATTTCACCATGGTGGAAAATCTACAAAATTGTAGAATTGTACCTACAAGTTTACAACATTAATAAACATTTTCTCTCTACAGGTGACAATTTACATATTTGTAGTGAAGACTGTGTTATTGAACGCATAATTGATGCTATCAGCGCAAAAGTGGTGTAACCACAACCTACATCAAGGTGGTGTGTCCAGCTTACACCATTCTTGCTCTATAGTTATGTTTTAATATGTTCCGTGCAAAAACAAGGTTTTCAGAGCCATCTGTTGACAGGCAGAAAAAGGTACTATTGCATTAAAAGATTTCGATGTATCTCATCGAATGTATTTTACACCAAAACCGTACTAATAAAACTGTGGAATAACCACTTTTGCGATGATAGCCTAAAATGAAATGTAGTTATAATTTTACATATTTTCTAAATTATGTTACAATTCCGACATGTGGACTCGCCTTGTGTCAGATATTTACAATTATTTGTCTCAACCTAACAAGAAAAGAATATTTAAATAAATGTAAAAAATATATCCTAACAATTAGTAGTGGAAGTAGTGACAGTAGTGATGATGAGTATATTAGAAGTCAGTTTCAACTCACGTAGGTATTTCCAATCTTTGTTAAAGATGCTCAAAGATTTTAATTGTTCAGCAATGAATGAAGATAGAATCTCCTTCGACTTTTTTAATTTCATATCGTGAGTAATTTTATCACTAAACCTACCAAATAAAATATCCTTATTGTAGAATATTAGAGAAAGAATCAATATTTTGTTAGTATGCTCCATTTTGTTACGAATCAAACGAACAAGAAAGTACTGTTTTTGAAATCCCCTTCTTAATTAAGAATTGTCAACAAAATCTTACAATTTTATGTAAATTGCAACTTTCAACCACAAGTTTGTAATTACAATATTGTCATCGAATTCTACAGGCGTTTTTTACATACCTATGTAAAGGTTTATTAAACAGCATTTTAATTACAATATTTGAAAAATTTTTACTTGTAGATTTTTTGCATAGTTGTAAATTTAACAAATATATAAGTTTTTTACAAAATTGTAGAATTGTAACGTTTATTAAACAGGGCCCTGATCACTATAATCTGAACACAACAAAGCAGCAAAGTGTTGCAGAATGAAAGAGGAAGTGCAAAAGCGTCCTCTCTAAGTAATATATGTTTAAGTAAAAGATCTCTTATAACAATTTGAACTCCATTCACCTTTTTCCCAGTTGGAGTTTACTGTCTACGTCATATGGCCCGGCTTTGTGCAAAACGACCACCTCTACATAGCGACCCTCAACAACCTGTACTGTTCCTACGTCTTCGGCTTCGTCTTTTGCATCCAAGACCTGTTACTGTGTCTCATGGTGTTCCAACTGATTGGCCACATAAGGATTTTAGTGAACACCTTAAGGTCCTTCCCTAAACCTCAGAGTGTAACTGCGCAGGAGTACCACCAAAGGTCAGGACAATATTACAATACTTTTGCTTACAACAATATGGATTCCTTCAAACGAAGGGTGAAGAAGCATCTCGTGGGCCAGTATGCTGGTTTTGGTTGGAGGTGATGCCTTGAAATCGCATCCGTTGTAATTTCAACGGTGGCTCTTGTCCTTCTTGCCATCTGGCTGAGAAGAGCCAATATACTGTATTACTATAAAAAAAACTAGTTTTTCTAGTTACCAGACCAATCGATCGAGTGTCGATCGAGGGCTTCGATCGATGGGTCAATGAATAAGTCGTAATCCATCGATAGTTTCTACCAGATTTTTCAATCGATTGTCGATCGATGGTAAAATAGTTAGTCAGTAACAAATAATTTTATCTTCAGTGGTTTTTCAGATGTTTCATAACTTCAAATGTTTATCCTATGTTCATTTGTTTTTCTAATGTTCATTTGCTTTTCTTTTGTTCACTTATTTTTTGACTACTCAACTAGTTGAGCAGTGGGGAAGAATTGATTAAATGATAGAAATTATATCCGACTGCTCACCTGCTCAACTAGTTGAGCAGTGGGGTAAAACGGTACGACGTCGATCAATAGATTCTATCAGACCGATTGAGCCTTTTAATCGACGTTGACTGATGGAGTCATTTTATTGGTTAATCGACCAATATCTGTCGATCAATAGCTACCTAAACAGTCGACGTTGATTGATGCCTTCAAGCGATCGGTCGGATAACATCCTAAAAGAAGAAAATGTTATTTTCAGCAGTGGCAGTAAACTTGATGTGATGGGAATTGTAAGTCATTTTGACGGCCAGGAGAATAAAACGATAGCAAAACTGATTAAGGAGTGTGTGGAACACCATGTCCTCATAGTGAAGCAAGTATACCTATAGTATAGATGAGTAGACAAATCAACTGATGGTAGATGATTGCCATCGCCTATAGACACCTGAAGTCAGAAGAGTGCTGACAACCCTCCCCCCCAGTTCGTATAAATGGTTAAGTAAAGATTAGTAGTTTATGTGACTGTCATGTAATAGACAATAGGACAAAAAACATTTTCAAAAATTTAAAAATACTACTTCTAGATTAGACTCAGAAATTTAAGAAAAAATATTTCTGAATTTTTAAATTAAAAAATAAAAGTCATTTATTTCAGACACAGGTCTATATCGTGTAAGTAACAATTTTTACTTAGCTTACTATGTTACAATTCACAATATGGATGCGGATTATAATAATTTTAGTATCTTTGGCGAGATGAACGCGGGTCCAATGCTTCATGATAGCACTCTCCGTGTTCAATTTCGCCGCAAGGGTCCTCAGAAGACTGTTGGTGCTGTCCCGCACTCGCTGCAACAGAGATGCAATGCGCTTCTTAATGATAACCGAGAGGCTATCGACTTCGGCAGCAGCTAGCATCCCCAATGCGTTGTTACATTGAGTGCGCAGGCCCCTTGAGTAAAGTTAGTCCATAGACAGCAGGTGTACAGTGACAGAATGCTTTAAAGCAAACCTGCGTGATAACATTTTGCTCTAACGCTCAACGCCCTGCGCTCCCTTTCTATGTCAATGTCATCCCTGAGCGTATCGGTGACCCAGCGCACCAGGTATTTAACACTAAGGATTTGCTGCAAAGGAACCCCGTTTAGATTGACAGGTGGTACTTTATAAGTTTTATTGTTCGATTTCAAAAAACAAGTAGCTTACTTTTAACCGAGTTGTACCTGAGACCGTGGGCCTCCGCATACCGCTCACAGAATCAGTTTATTAAGTGCATTAAAATGGACGGGCACAGCAGCACCATATCGTCAGCGTAACTTATGTTGTTAACAAAAGTACCGTCAAAAGGACAACCAACTCCGCCGCTGCTGAACTCAACGATCAGCTCGTTCATGTAAAGATTGAAAAGGGTTGGTGATCCCCTCACACCACATTCCAATCTGTACATGCTCAAGCGCTCATCTGCCCAGTTTACATAGTTTGATTGGTTTTCATACCAAAATTTTAGAATTGATATATAATCTTGAGGCAAATCAGTACTGTCATTGAGCATCTTCCAGAGTAAATCATATTGCACCAAGTCAAAAGCCTTTGATAAGTCTAGGAACACCGCATGTATAGGAGTGTCTCTCGAGGTGTAATACTGGACAGTCTGCTGGAGGCATATATCTGCAGCTTCAGTTGAGAGACCTGTACCCTTACCATGAGTTTGAAAAACTGTTTTCGCTATGGAAAATTATCGCGTTGTCCCTTTCGTTGTGGTGCATGTGAAAGAGACAGAGAGTTTTGGATAGCGAGGATAGTATTTCAAACTCATGGTAAGGCCTCAGGTGTAAAGCCGAATTGTGAATCATGAAGCTTCACATGATTAGGCAATTGCACATCAAGCAGCCAGTCCAGAACTTTCGCCGGTAGAGAGTTTTATTTTTCCCATCGATAAAATTGGGTGTAGTTTCCCTGCTTTAGATATGTCCACTTTATGAAGACTCACACTGTATTGTTGCGCGCATTGTAGGTGTTTTATGGGGTGTCAATATTTAACTTTTTGATTGATGACTACTTTGTCTTAAATTTTAGCTGTCGTATAAAGTGCAAAAAAGTCGAATGCGAAACCGTATGAAACTTTTTAATATTCTTTAAAGCTATCAATATTATAAAGCCTGTCCAAATGTGTTTACTTTTGATTTCTTAATTTGAAGATTATGACATGAGTGTAGTTCAATAAAATTGTCTTTTCAAATTTCCTCAGTCCTATAAAATACGGTGGCGGCGCCACTGAAAGGTCTCTTCAATTATTCGGATAGCTAATGATAGAGGTTTAGTTTTTCAGATGAAATCTCCTCCTTCTTCGGGCCGGTGCTTGCCTTCAACTATTTGTACCAAGCCATTTGCTTATGCATCCTGCTCGTGCAGTGTATGACAAATGTATGTAATATTGTTAAATACTATAATACTTCACAGTGTTGTAGGGTCAAGGGTGAACCTCGTTAGGATGCCCGCGCGTATCTGCATCGGCGAATAGTTCAGGCTACGCTAAAGTTTACGCGGGTGCACACAGCGGACGCCTAAATATCATCAGATACAGAACCGCGTGCGTGCACGCACTCATGCGAGGTTTACCGTTGGCCCTTAAAGTATGACCCAAGAATTTTGTAATTCCATGGATCCAATTTATGGATTCATTGGTTCAAATGCTGTATATTTTCAGAAATCAGGGTTACTTCGCTACTTTATTCTGACGTTTGGGACCCTGGGGCAGCTGGTACAGTTCTCCATCATCTTCGAAATTCTCGGGATCGAGGTATATAACATATTAAATAAGAGCTTAAAGGATATTACTGTAGAATCTGCCATGGGCTACCCCATTTGCTCATTTCATATGAAACAGCCGTCAACGTTTGTTAATCATTGATTGGCCACCGTAGACTAAATTAATGTGTTAATCATCATCATAACTTAGCGTTAAATATTGGTTGCGTCCCAAGCTGGCGGTATTAATTATTAATGTGTATTTCCAGAGTGAGAAGTTGAAAGACGAGGTGTACTACGTGCCTTGGGAGTCCATGAGCGTCAGCAACCAGAAAGCCATCTTGTTCTTCCTCAGCCGCGTGCAGATCCCCATCCAGGTCACCGCCATGGGCATGACGCCGGTCGGGGTCCAGACCATGAGCAAGGTATATCCACCCATCGGTAGTCCGCTGCTTCAGTTCCTAATGTCGACTACCTCGTTGGCGCAGTGGTTAGTGGAGCGACGGCTGTGCTTCGATCCCGGGTTCGATGCCTGGGTTGGTCCGAAAATTCGTACCTAAGTTTTCTGTAAGAAATTCTTAGTGGCAGCGCGGAGTCTCGAAGTTGGCGGTCTTGTACCCCGTGACTAGAAAAGCACGTTAAGCTGTAGGTCCTGCGCTCGATCCCTCTCCGGTCGTGGCACAGTAGTGCCCCATCAGAATATGAGGGTATAGGAATAGATATTGCACTTGTGTTTGCGCACACATTTGTGTTATTTGAGCACTATAATATATCCTGCATACGTGGCTGATTGTTGAGATTGGCCACCGTAGCCGTAATCGGTTGGAAGATATTATTATTACTGTTGTCAGGTTTGCAGTATGTCCTCACAACGCCCCGATAGTTATCCCTGTTAGCTGACAATCTAGAGGATTCGTAAAGAACCATCAGACCCACCATGAAGAGTAGTGGATTCTCCACATCTTGAAGCTTTTAATAACTCCTTTCTAACAAATCCAAACACAGCTATGATACGAGGTTCCATATCATATCTTCCGGCTGCACCATCAGATCAGCTCGACATCATATTGCTGTATTGTCATCACACAATACAGCAATATGAGGCCTTACCATAAGTTTGAAATACTATCCTCGCTATCCAAAACTATTGCTCAGTCTCTTTCACATGCACCACAACGAAAGGGACAGCGCGATAGTTTTCGATAGCGAGAACAGTTTTTCAAACTCATGGTGAGGGTACAGAACTACATCAAGCTACCAGCTTTTCATGAAGCTAAGATTCTCGGATGATGATTAAATTAGTAACCATAGATTCCATTTAATATAAGTGGACCATTTAAATGCGAGTTACAAAGAAACAGTTTTTTTTATGACATAGGTGGCAGACGGGCAGACGGATCACCTGATGTTAAACGATTACTGCCGCCCATGGACACCCGCAACACCAGTGGAGCCACAAGTGCGGTGCCAAATTTTAAACTCCCCTTTCCACCCAGGATTGGGCCTCCGGTACCCTCACTCTCGCAGCGAAACACAGAACAGGGCTGGTTCACGCCGGTTTTCTGTGTGGCCGTGGTATCACTCCGGTCGAGTCGGCCCATTCATGCCGAAGCGTGGCTATTAATGTTAATTAATTAGTGGCGTGGTAATTAAATAAATATTTAAACTAACAGAGGTGTGTTTATTTCAGATTCTCAAAACTACGTTTTCGTATATCGCGTGTCTGAGGTCAATGAACCCATAAGGAGACAGCGTCTCAGCGTGTACAAGAAGGAGTAACAACTCCATTTTTGTCAGGAAAATGTCTATTTTTTTTAATAATTATTAAATACAAACACAGTACTTACTACAAAATCTGGCAAACTGCAGAACAGTGTGGAAAAGTTTTTAGATTTTAGTAAGAAATCATCACCTTTTAAATTTAGAACTGTAAGTTGAAAATTGAAGTCGAAATAGTATAATAATTCATTTATTTTCAAGTAACTAAAAACTCATTTACATTTTCGATTCAGATTCAATAATAAATAAATTAAAAATAAACTAATACAATTAAATGAAAATCATTAGTCACATTACCTTAGATTACATTACATACATTAAATATTAATAAATTAAAACATAGTCACAATAAATTACGATTTAGATTTACTGTTCCTTACTGTGTCTATACTTATGCAATGTGCAGTTTGCAGCAATGGCTTCTGTAAGTTTCACAGCGTTAATTATACACTTTAGACTAAGATTTTCATGATTTCTATTAAATGTATTAATCTGATTATTTTATGCATAAAAGATACACTAATAAAGATTAACTTGCAAAAAAGATTAATTAAAAAAGTCTTTTCGTTTTTTTTCTAGAAAGTTTTTACGCTGTTGAGGTAGAGAATTCTCCTCATCATCATCATCATCATCAGCAACCCACACTCGTCCACGGCTGGACATAGTCTCCCCTAATGCACGCCACTGCTCCCAATTTTCGGCCACTCTCATCCAGCCCACACCAGCCAGCCTTCGAATGTCATCATCCCATCTTGTCGCAGGGCGTCCTACACTACGCTTACCGAGTCGCGGTCTCCACTCAAGGACTTTACGGCTCCAACGGCTGTCAGTTCTGCGGCTAATATGACCAGCCCACTGCCACTTCAGTTTGCTAATTCGATGGGCTATGTCGGTGACTCTGGTTCTCTGTCGGATTACATCATTTCTGATGCCGTCCTTGAGAGATACTCCGAGCATAGCCCTTAACATAGCTCTTTGAGCGACTTTGAACCGGTGAACTAGTCCAGCCGTGAGTGTCCACGTCTCGGCACCGTAAGTCATGACCGGAAGGACGCACTGGTCGAAGACTTTCGACTTAAGACTTTGAGAATACTCCTAAATTCGAAAAAAAATTGACAACTCGTGAATTACAAAAAATCGATCGTAGGGGTAATACCCCAGTGTACCTATATTAGGTACACTGGGGTATTTCGGGTACCCCAACGGTTGCTCTATCTATGGCCTTCCGTTTGACACTCTACATGAAACACCCTGTATACGTATCTCGTCCCTGAAGGTCTCGGGGCGGAGAAACCATACAAAAATAAAACCGATTACAACCGTGAAAAAGGATCTTTTATTTTCATATACCTATAAGATATTTAAACACATTCACACATATTTTATAATTAACTACATTATGCTTTTAAATACCTAATTTTGTACATAGTGTAATAGACACATCGATGCTTCATATACAGGGTGTACATTTACATCCCTTTAACCACGTGTTCTACTAATCATTATGAACAACATTTGTTCTATCACTTTTGGAGATTCGCATGAAAAAATTTCAACTTTTCATACAAAGTCGGTCACGTGACTTGGTCATTTTGTATCCCGAAAAAAAATTCGATGAATTTCGAAAAGTCGTAGAACAAATGTTGTTCAGAATGGTTGGTAGAACACGTGGTTAAAGGGATGAAAATGTTCACCGATACAGCCTGTAGATATATAAATATATCTATAGTTTATTGGTTGAACAGACACTTACCAAAAACCAGGACAGGTAAGAGACAGGATGTTGGCTTTACATAAATATGTAATGCTTTTGGAGTGTCGTCTTAAGGTGAAGGGTATACCCTACTAGAGACGCCAATTGATTTTAATTGTCAGCTAACAAACCAGATCGAGTTCGAGTCTCTCGGCAAACACCTATACTATTTATTTAATACTTATAGTTTTTTATGTGATAGGTGGCAGACGAGCAGACGGATCACCTGATGGAAGCGATTGCCGCCGCCTTGGAGTCACAAGTGCTCTGCCAACCTTTAAACCCCTCTTTTCCCCGGATTGGATCTCCGGTACCCTCTCTCACGCAGCGAAACACAGTGGTGCTTTACGCCAGTTTTCTGTGAGGCCGCGGTTTTACTCCAGTGGAGCCGGCCCATTCATGCCGAAGCGTGGCTCTCCCACGGTCAAAAACGGTCAAAATACTTACAGTTAACTATTTGGTCTGCTTTTTCATTCAAATTTTGGATTACCGCTAAAAGCGGCCACTTTTGGCGAAAATAAATTTTTCGAGTACAAAATCGGAACCAACATTTTTGCATGATTATTAAATAAATAGTATAATTGTTTGCCGTGAGAGTGCAGCCCCGAAATTGTTTAAAATAGATCTAGTTTAGTAGCTAAATATTAAAATCGTGAAAGCGTGACTAGTGTGCCCTACCTACCCGTCGCCTTAAGCTGATTTTTAGAAAGAAAGAAAGAGAGGTATATTCCTAGGGACAATTAATTTAGACACCTTTGATGCTCGAGTCTGGTAAGTATGTTCTCTCTTCCTTTTGTACTCATTGTAATTAAGATAGCAGATTTCATTTTTGAATCTAACGGTAATATTTTACAAATTTTTAAATAATTTTGAATAACCTTTTTCAAGTGAACCTTTAGTTTTTTATATAAATTAAGAATTTAAGGATCCTGATTGGCAAATATTTTATTATATTAAAATATGTTGGAAATGTGAGACCATACGCACCAATCCCATATGACATGATAGCATCAGCGAGTGCATAATAAGGCATGTACATACCTTTCGACGGGGGATTCGGCGGGTAGGGCTAAAACAAGCCGCATAGGCAATGCAATGCAATGCAATTCAAAGGTTTTAAATTAGTGTCTAGTGGATTTTAGTGCACAAATTTGGCATTTATTTGTGCAGTGAAGTGCCGCAAAGTGATCCTAATAATAAGTATTTATTTATTTATTTATTTGGACAACCAACAAGAACATACACCTTAAAAACTAAGGGATACAAATTGTCAAGTACATGAGTTGGTGCTGCCTTAATTATAGGTTGCCACGGAAAGCGTGAACAAAAGTAGTTGGGGGCATAAGGCTTCCCTTAGTATGTAAAGAAAAAATATATAGTTAAATAATAATTACTTGTTTACATCCAGGCACTGATCAAACACAAGTGTTCAACACACGAATGTTTGTCCATAGTAAGAATCGAACGCACGACCATTGGCGCATTAGGCAGTATCACTACCAAAAGCGCCACTGGGCCGTTCGACAAGTGAATCATCGACATTTTATCTTATCTTATTATTTCTTATTATTAGACAATAGTAGGCGTAATTTATTTTTAAATGTAAGTAAGTAAGTAAATATTTTATTCAGCGAAGCATACACAGTTGCATACAGACAGACATAAGACAAATTCAGTAGGTAGATATAATAAATGTAGGTAAACTAAGATTAAATATATCAATGTCTTTTTTTTTGCAAACCAAATTATAGGTATTCGGTTTGGAGCCTGTTAATAGGGGAAAAACGACCAAGATTTGTCTTAGAGCGCTTTGGCTTAAACAGTGAATATCTGGAGAGACGTGGTAGACTATGTTTTATTGTAATGTGGATTTTTTTAAGTAGTTGGGGACAATTTATATTACCGTTGACTAATTGAAAGAATCTTTGGATTGTATCGTTTTTAACACTGATATTGTGTGTCGAGTGCGTTGTCTCGTGACAACTTGCTTGGACCTAATAGGAATCTTAAAACCCGCGATTGCTTTTAGAGTGATATCCGCTGAATCCGTAGGTCGATAAAACGTAAAACGCCGGCGTTTTATTGAGTGACTGTGACTTTGACTGACTTCCACTGTTGACTACCTACTTACCTATACTCAATAAGTAACTTGACATTGGCGAATTATATTTTCTTCGCTTCATTCTTCAGATATGAAACCATGTAGTTTCTCTGGTTACCAGGTAACTTTCGCACAAATTTAAGAGTATTTTTAAAACATTAAAACGTAATTTTAATTTGACAAAAAATTTAAAGTTGTTAAATGACTACCACCGTACTTCCCCTATTTTACCTGTAAGCTGCCATTTTGCCGGAGCTCATTCCTCTGTTGTGCTCGGTAACGCTCGCACGCGCTCTTCGTTCCAAGTCGTCATCATGCCGAAGCGAAGTGCGCAATCACGTATAGAACGGTACGAAAGGAAAATAAGGAGATTAGAACTAAAGCAAAATCGCCGGAGAATCGTTTCTCCTTTTGATTCTTCTTCGGATTCAAATAATGAAGGTAAGCTAACAGTATTTAATTAAGTGATTTTTTTTTTGGCGCAAACAAAATATAATTTCGGTTATGGACTGCTTTGGGATTGACTGCGAGTCAATAACTCTGACGGTATCTATAATTGAACATATTTTATAATGTCCTATTTGCACATCGGGGTAGACTGCGAGTCTATAACGATGAAAAGTTTGCAGAAAATACGTAACATCCGAAATAGATGTAATCGTTCCTCTGCAATATTAATAACAGGATTATTCTTAAATTATCGCCTTTATTTTTTGCCTAAAAAAAAAAAAAAAAAAAAAACCTACCCACATAAAAATTATAATTTCTGTATTTTATCAAAAATAGCTAAATTTTAAATTTCTATTCTAGATATTGAAGCTAGAGAGCAAGATGTGGGCGCGGGAAATGAGATTATACCTGAATTGGCACCTGATATATCGGAAAATCCTCAATCAGAATTATTGACTGATGTGAATGTCGATCAAAATATCGACCAACCAGGGCCTAGCTCGCAGGCTGAGACCTCAGCCGATAACGAGTTGGATCCCGAATTACTCTCTGCTCTCGGGGAATCCATGTCTGATATCCCCGATTACGGTGAAAAGATTCACGAAAATCTGGCCAAATTGTGGCTACCTTTATTGAAAAAGGGTATGCCAAAGGAAAGCAAAGACAAATTGCTCAAAGAATATTTAGTGCCAGAAAATTGTAGGCTTCTTCAAGCACCAAAGCTGAACGCCGAGATTTCGGCTGCTATCCCGGACCTGGTACGCAATCGCGACAAAACGCTTTCTGTGGCGCAACAACAGCTTGGCGCCGGCATTTCCGCCATTAATAGAGGCTTAAACATACTCTTAACGAGTGATGACAAGGTCCAAGCTATGAGGCATCTAAGTAACGGCTGTCGTTTGCTATGTGATTCTCACGATCATATGTCAAAGAACCGCATGAAGCTCATTTCACCCAGTCTCGACAAAAGTTTCCTGCATATGATTAAGGAATCGGAGAGAGACGAGACATTGTTCGGATCGTCGCTGTCGGAAAAAATAAAGGCCACAAAAGCCATTGAAAAACAGGGACTTCAGATAAAGAAACCGGTCCCTAAGCCTCAGAGACCTACGGCCCTACACTCTGTGGTGCGACCCGCAGTCCAGGGAAACTGGACTGCCCCCCCACGGTATCCGCCAGCGAACAGGGGGGGGCGAGGAGGCTTCAGGAAACCTCAGACGACGGCAGGCCCTCGTCACATGTACACAACGGCGACATCGCACCCGCATCGCGCTGCGACGCAGGACAAGGCCCGTGTTCCGGCGCAGAGTCACCATTAGCCCAGGTACATGCGGGTAGACTTACCCATTTTTATAATTGCTGGCTAAAAATCACAACCAATCAAGTAGTATTGGATTGGATTAGAAACGGTTATTCTATACCATTTAAAACAGTTGTCAGGCAGTGCAATATCCCTCAAAAAGCCGAAAACCATGATATTTTATTAGCAATAAAAAAATTAAAAGAATTAGGCGCTATTTCAAAATGTGAGAATTCTAGTGACCAATTTTTATCAAAAATATTCCTCACCCCAAAGCCTAATGGAGATAAGCGCTTTATACTAAATTTAAAGCCCTTAAATAAACTCATTAACAATGAACATTTTAAAATGGAGGATTATCGCACTGCCAGTAAATTAATTCCGCGCGATGGTTATCTTGCTACCATCGACCTTAAAGATGCCTACTTTTTAATTCCTATCAGTCCTTCAGACCGTAGGTATTTACGATTTCAGTTTCAGCCTCATAACTCGTCTAACATTCTCACTTATCAGTTCAATGCCTTACCTTTCGGTTTGTGTGTAAGTCCACGAGTTTTTACTAAAGTCATGAGAGAAGTTTTAGGTCATCTAAGATTAAATGGACACAAGTCTGTTTTTTACTTAGATGACATAATGTGCATAGGCGATACATATAACGAATGTGAGAATAATGTTAAAGAGACGTTAAGATTACTTTCCTGTCTAGGATTTATTATTAATATGGATAAGAGTGTATTGTCACCCCAACAGTCTTGCAAATTTCTGGGCTTTAATTTTCATACAAAAGACTTAAGCTTAAGTCTTCCTACAGACAAACGAAGTAAGATTGCGACCTTGGTTAATAAGTTTATAAAACTTCCGAATTGCTCCATACGCGAATTCGCTCAGCTTATAGGTGTGCTGATCGCCGCCTGCCCAGCAGTCAAATACGGATGGTTATATACCAAAATCTTAGAGCGGCAAAAATATTTAGCCTTGCTTAAAAATAGTAATTATGAAGCTAAAATTCAATTACCCGCAATAATAACTAAGGATTTGCTATGGTGGTCCGTTAACATTGAGACCACGTCAAATTTCATGAGGCAACCCAAATTTGCCCTCGAGATTTATACTGACGCTTCCCGTTCAGGATGGGGCGCTGTATGTAATAATGATCAAATTCATGGAAAATGGAAAGAAACAGAAAAAAATCACCATATTAATTATTTAGAATTGTTGGCTGTTTTTCTAGGTCTTAAATCCTTTGCAAATGATTTATCCAATTGCGCAATATTACTTCGTGTGGACAACACCACTGCAATAAGTTATGTAAACAGAATGGGGGGTATCCAATTTCCCCACCTAAATGATTTGGCAAGGTTATTGTGGCAGTGGTGTGAAGCTCGCGGGCTCTGGATATTTGCATCGTATGTCAATACGAAGGAAAATTGCGCTGACGCTGCATCAAGATCGGTTAACCCCGACACTGAATGGTCCCTGTCGGAACAGGCATTTAATAAAGTAAAACGGCACTTTGGTCAACCTGACATTGACTTATTCGCATCAAGAGAAAACGCTAAGTGCACTCGTTTTGTGTCTTGGAAACAAGACCCAGATGCAGAATATGTCGATGCCTTTACCATAAATTGGCAAAACGAATATTTTTATGCGTTTCCGCCTTTTTCCCTCGTACTGAAATGTCTTAGAAAAATTATTGACGATAGAGCAAACGGTATCTTAGTTTATCCACACTGGCCATCACAACCTTGGTTCCCAATGCTGCAAAATTTAATAGTTTCAGAAATAGTTTATTTAAATCCAAATAAAAATCTGCTGCAATCTCATTTCAGGGAACATCATCCCTTACACAAGAGTCTTACCCTGGGTGTCGCGAGGCTCTGCGGCAAGGATTCACACGCCGGGGCGCCTGCCCACAGGCAACAACACTGATGTTGGCATCGTTCTCGGACAGTACTATAAAGCAGTATAATACCTCCTTAAAACTGTGGTGGCATTTTTGTGGGTCTAATGGGATTGATTTTTTTGTACCTTCAAAAACAGATGTTCTCAGCTTTTTGACGATACAGTTTAATAATGGCTGCACATATGGTAGCCTAAATTCTCATCGGTCCGCCCTGTCAGCTCTGATGGGTAATAATATCGGATCAGACGCTTGCGTTAAGCGTTTGCTCAAGGGTGCGTACAAATTAAGACCTGCCAGACCCAAGTACGCTAGTACATGGGATCCACAGTTAGTTCTGAACCACATATCAACATGGTTCCCAAATACTGAATTATCATTGGAGAAAATAACAAAGAAACTTACCATATTACTGGCAATTTGTACCGCTCATAGAGTGCAGACACTTTCCCTGATAAAACTTGAGAATATTTCATTCTCTGATAACGGCGTAAAAATAAATATATCCGATATTATTAAAACATCAGCTCCTGGCAGAGACCAACCGCTTTTAATCTTACCATTCTTCAGGGAAAATCCAAGCATATGCCCTGCTACTGTGTTGACAGATTACATTTCTATGACTAGAAATATTAGACCTAATAGTTCAGGCAAACTCTTACTTACCCATAAAAAGCCACACAAAGCCGCTACCACACAGTCTATCAGTAGATGGGTAAAACAAGTGCTGTCGGAGAGCGGCATAGACGTCAGTGTGTTCAGTGCGCATAGCACGCGCCACGCGGCCACCTCAGCAGCCAGCCTGGCCGGGGTCAGCATTGACACCATCCGCAGGACTGCTGGCTGGAGTAGCTCCTCTAATTCGTTTGCCAGATTCTACAATCGACCTATCGTTAACAAAAGTAATTTTGCTCAGTCTGTTTGCCTATCGTCAACAATTTGAGGATGCCTAATGATTATAATATTATAATTATGCATAAAATCTATATTAAGGTGTATAAATCAAAGGTTGTATAATGATTAAGTATAAAATTATTAAAAAAGTTCAACAAAGTATAAGCCTTAGTTTAGATTATACCTATAAGTAATTATGTTAATCGTTTATGTTACATATTTTCAAAAAGTAAATAAAAGTCATTGTTTCCATCATTGATGCATTTTATTTCCAAAACTTTGGCTCTTAACATCTACATGGTTTCATATCTGAAGAATGAAGCGAAGAAATATAATATATGATCAAATGAACTTCTTAAGTGAAGTTCGATCAATATTATATGATTCGCTTCATTCGAAGATATGATCTCCCTCCCTCCCAAATATATTCCCCAAAGGTAAAAGTTTTGAAAATAAGGTAGGTACTTACTCTAAATAATGAGCTCCGGCAAAATGGCAGCTTACAGGTAAAATAGGGGAAGTACGGTGGTAGTCATTTAACAACTTTAAATTTTTTGTCAAATTAAAATTACGTTTTAATGTTTTAAAAATACTCTTAAATTTGTGCGAAAGTTACCTGGTAACCAGAGAAACTACATGGTTTCATATCTTCGAATGAAGCGAATCATATAATATTGATCGAACTTCACTTAAGAAGTTCATTTGATCATATATTATCTTCGGGTAGAGCCATAATAATAAAAAATAAAAAAATACCTTTCGACACCCTGTATCTTGCACTATGAAATTTACCTATATTTGCTCGCAATGGACAACATTTCATATTTTTAACATGTCCATATTGTTTTTTTTATGAAAATAGACATAAAATGAACAGACCCATATTTTTTCTTTTTTCAAAATTTGTCCATTTTCATACATAAAATAATTAATGAAATTATTTTTATTCTAAATAGACGTAAGCGCCAAATGACGTCATCGGGCGCCTGAATACAGCAATATTCCTGTGCTTATCATTGTTTTAATAAAAAAAAGGTACTACTGTCAAAGGTAAATAATACTACTATCCGTGCGGATAAAGAATGGGATTAGAAATGGCGGCGCGTGGAGCCGGTACCGTCAGCATCAACGGTTTGAAAACTTATAACTAACGTTTTTCAGTATAAAATATCGTTACCGTTGAAACTGTTATGTTTTTTTTTAAATAAATAAATAAATGTTATTAATTAAAATACTATTTATGTACGAGTATGTTTTATAGGTTTTATTATTTTGGAGTCTTTTTAACTGTATATAAAAAATGTATGAAAATTATTCAGATTGCACATTAACATAATGATATTATCGCATTTAGAAACGAATTTGTTCTCAAGTAAATATATATTGCACATTAACATAATGATATTATCGCATTTAGAAACGAATTTGTTCTCAAGTAAATATATATTTACTAGCGGTCCGCCCCGGGTTCGCCCGTGGTACATACATAGCCTATGACTACCTAACGTACCTTTCCTATGGTGAAAGAATTATTGAAATCAGTCCAGTAGATCCTGAGTTCATCGCGTTCAAACAAACTCTTTAGCTTTATAATATTAGTATTAAATATAGATTGCGTTTATAAGTTATACAGTTGTAATTTAATTACATTAATTTCATGTACTATTCTATATGCACTTCATAACTTTTAAAATTAGTATCTTGAAATAAAAGATTTTAATAAGTATATCTTAACTATATCTATATCCCATTGTAACTATATCTTAAAACACTATCTATACTCAATAAATAACTAACAAAACAATTATTTAACATACAAATTAACAATAAACTATAACAACAAACAATAACAAATGACAAAATAACGAAAGGTTCAAAACCACGGAAAAACTGAGAACGCGTCTAGCTCACAAAATTACGAAACCTGACTGATGCGACTGGGAAGGGAACGCAGAATATTTTTTTTTGCAGTCAGTACCCACGAGTGCGAGTATAGACGCAAATAGTGTGCGAGCGAGAAGTGAATAGATGCGCCGCCATTTCTAATCCCATTCTTTATCCGCACAAGTTAGTAGTGTCAGCATTGTCAACGTCATTCATTCATTCAACGTTGACAAGTTGTCTTTTTTTTGACAGTTGCATGTCATTGGTTTGGCATTTCGTAAATTTAAAACTATTATGTGCTAAGCAAAGAAATATTTTACATTCTGCCGTCCGATGACGTCATCTTACGTTTTTTAGTTTTTATTTTTTTTCTTAGTAAATAAGCAATATAAAAAATTAATAAATATATATTCGAGCAGCGGAAAAGTAAACAAAGAAATGGTATTTTTTGTTTCAGAGCTTAGCAATTTTGAAATGTTGTCCATTCATTGTATACTTACTTATAAAAAATACTTATAAATAATACTTATATAATACTTATAAAAATCGTTTGTCCCTTATTAATAAAACAAGGTAAACTTATGTAACACAATTCCTAATATGGAACCTTGTGGCGCTCCCGCTAAAAGAGGATATAGATGTATTGAACCAAACTCATAACACCTTTTAAATCAGCCTATAAACTGTCCCACTGCAAGGCAAAGGCCTACATCATACAAATCAAGTTATCGCTACTATGATGGGATTTCGCTTAATCACCACGCTTGCCAAATGCGGATTGGTGATCACAAACCCGAGCTATGTCCGAAAAATTCGAAACATACTTTTCGCTCGACCCGGGAATCGAACCCAGGACCCTGAGATCACGGCCCGGTACTTAAACCACTAGACCAACAGGGCGTTCCTCTTCATAATACCTACGACTCATGTATTGATATTTATTCAGCTAAAGAAAAATGAATTAAAACAATGTGGATCCCTGCGGCAGTGTGTAGTGTGTTTGACTCACCTCAGGCCTATGATATGTATTAAGCTTAGATGTAATAAAAGACAGTTAATAATGACTCATCACTCGTTTCCTTTACACGTCATCGAAAGCCCATCATTGCGACCCGGCCAGGAGACCTATTTTTGATTTACTCGTATGACTTAGCATCGTGACCAGCGCACGATTACTCAAAGAGTAGTATTATATATTACTACTGATTTTCCTTCGACATACGAAATTCCGCGTTTTTGACGCATTCGTCTGCAACGTTGGTCGAGTAACTTAAAGCGAGCGGTAGAAGCAATGTCAAAATAGTTGTCTTTTTTTTTGTAATGGCTGCTATTGCGTTTGCTTATGTCAAACACATTTTTTTAACTCTGATAATGTCGAGTGATTAACGAGACACGTTTTAAAAGAAAAATTGACCGGTATAGATTAGATTAAAAAAATAGTTGTCAATAGCAACAATATTATAAATTTCAAAACTTTGATTTGACTGACTTTGACAGATGACATTCATAGTTTTTTGTGACAAAATGACAACGAAATGTCAACGATTGTAACCTGTAAGTGTACCTTAAATAAATAAAATAAAACATCGAAATCGATTGATTCAAAAATAGGGAAAATCGACTTCAAGCGACTTAGAAGGTGAATGTGACTTACGTCGCATGCGGCGACGTTAAGTCATAGTAACGCGTTCAGTGGTCTAATTGGTAGAAAATTCACCCGGATTGTGGAAGGTGTGGGTTCGAGTCCCGCCTGAACACGAGATGAAATTTGTAAGTGTGTTATTTACTTAAGAATAAATTGCAAAAGATTGCTATCATCATCATCAGCCCATTTAAGTCCCCACTGCTGGGGCACGGGCCTCCCTCAATCACATGAGGGGTAATTGCCATACTCACCACGCTTGGCAGACGGGTTGGCGGGGGTTTTGATATAAGTGCAGAGTTTTCCTTCTCTGGGTGCTGATGATCATGCCAGCAGCTTTACCTTAATCGCCTTTTATGACACCTCGGTAAGAGTGAGGGTGGCCTATTCTACTCTGCCGGGGGCCACACGGCAAGCCGGGGACCACACGGCAAAAAATATCAACTATCCTTAGTGTTTTTTAGAGATCGAGCCTTCTTCGGAGCCCACCTCGTTTGTATGAAGCTTGAGGTTTTTCGCAGAGCTGGACTTTTTTTGAGGACTTTTCAAAAGCTAGAGCCTTTTTCAAAGCTCTCTGACAGTAAGTCAGTCAGGTCTTTGAATTTTATATGTACCTATAGATATTGTGGTCCACAAGTTAAAGGTCGCTCAGCGGGCTATGGAACGAGCAATGCTCGGCGTCTCTCTCCGAGTTCGATTCCGAAATGAGTTGATCCGGCAGAGAACCAAAGTCATCGACATTGCTCACCGGATTAGCAAGCTTAAGTGGCAGTGGGCTGGCCATATTAGCCGCAGAACCGACAACCGATGGGGTAAACGAGTTCTAGAGTAAAGACCGCGTCTTGGCAAACGTCATTACGTTTGCCAAGACGCGGTCTTTACTAGGGCGCCCTCTGGCTAGGTGGGGGGACGATCTGCGCAGGATGGCTGGCAAGAGCTGGATGCGAGAACCCATGGATAGATCACAGTGGCGAACAATTGGAGAGGCCTACGTCCAGCAGTGGACTGCGATAGGCTGATGATGATGATGATGATAGATATTGTAGCTTTATATATTATTTAGTTACGGAGTTAATAAGGTCATAAACATAAACTTGAGCTTTTACTGTCACGTGATGCTCACCTCAGCACTAATTTAATTTATTTAATTTATTTTGATTCATTTTATCTCATTTGTAAATTATACTTACTAACAAAAGATATTAAGCAATCTTACTAACACAAATATGGATCTATGGTCTGAAATAAAGAATATTTAATTTAATTTAATTTTATTGAAGGCTTGCGTTCATTTAATGACTCGAGCTCTTTTGAAGGCTAGAGCTCTTTAAAAGTCTCGAGTCATGACTCAGAGACCTCGCAGCTCGGCTAAGCTAAGGGCACCGAGCTTACTGAGCTTACTGAGCCATTCCGCCTCGAGGCTTAAAAATAGGACTCGACGCCTGGAGTCTTGTACAGTCAGCCAAACCACCCTACGGTTGAGATTCGTTTGAACGTCATGATATAAAAAAGTAAATTTTCCCTGGCAATAAGATTGTGTCAGTGACTATTGCTGTCTTTGTCATTTATGATACTTGTCAGTGAGGCTTTCCTTTTCAGTAGTAATAAGTTTCTCTTCAAAAAGATCGACATGGTTTTAGTTGAGTAAAATAGATAATCCATTAATTCCTTCAGTGTTAATTACAAAGAGTTTATGTTGGAATCGCAGAGGAGTAGTTCTTAGCTTGGGTTTATTGTTGTGAGTTATATGAAGTACCTACTTGCCTATAATGATTTGACGTTGGCTACTCTATTTACACCAATTTCATGAATTAGTCTGGATTTGTTGTTGATGTTGCTTGATAAAAATTTGTACCTGAACTATTTTCTAATTTTAGCTTCTACTTTATGTTTTACCTTTTGGTTGTGCATAATACAGTGTTTCTCGTGCGCATCGCAGTGGTCTCTCGAGGTGTTCACGGAAGACCAGCATCGCGGCGTCAGTAGACGACACGATATTATAAGTACTTTTTTTATATAAATATTTCTATGTTTTTGTCAGGAAATAAATTATTTTCTATTCTATTCTATTCTATTCTATTATCGCATTTAATGAGGTTAAACTAAGTCACCCAGTGACGTCAAATGTCACGCATCTCAGGTAACAGACAAAACGTCATAACATAATAATTGTGCATGTGTTATTTGAAAAGTCAACCTTAACGATCGTTACATCTCGCAGAAACTTTTGTCAAAAGTGGTAGTCCACTTTCTTGGCTGACTGTACATAACTTGTCTCATTATTTGGCCTATATCTCAGTATGTATAAGTTACTCTAGGATGTGTCCCACCGAAAACATTCGGTAAAAATTAGCCAAGTCTCTGTGGAACTGCTTGTTTCTCTATAAAAGGGAACGAAATCTCTAAGCAAAGCCAAGTCTAAGAGATTCTTTACTGCGATTTCTTTATTATATTTGATGTGACCCGCTGTTGAACACTCTTTATTCACATAACCTACTTGTTGACATATCCAAGTACACATAAAATCTAACTTTTTTATGCTGGCGACAAACGAGCAAGTGAGTCACCCGACTATAAAAATAAATTGGAATTTAGACCTAATATCACCATATAAATATATTTTTTAAGTGATAGTTACTGCATAAATAAGTACTTATATAATAGTTATTTTTAATATGTTGCTTGTCTATTGCACTCAGCCTGTAATATAGATTAAGTTCAGTAAATAAATAAATAAATAAATAAATAAAAATATCTCAAATATTGTAGGTATCCACAACTGAGAAACTAGACGAGTAGGGGTCCTCACGATGTTTTCCTTCACAGCCGAGTTAATGGTAGAAATATGGTGATAATTCTACCGTGGTAGAGCCACGCATTAATGCGCTGGTTCAACCGGAGTGATACCACGGCCTCACAGAAAACCGGCGTGAAGCAGCACTGTGCTGTGTTTCGCTGCCGGAGTACCGGAGGCCCAATCCAGAGGAAGGGGGTTTAAAGGTTTCCAGCGCACTTGTGACTCCACTGGTGTCACGGGTGTGCATGGGCGGCGGTAATCGATTCATCATCATCATCGGCCCATTTAAGTTCCCACTGCTGGGGCACGGGCCTCCCTCAATCACATGAGGGGTAATTGCCATACTCACCACGCTTGGCAGACGGGTTGGAGAGGGTTTTGATATAAATGCAGAGTTTTCCTTCTCTGGGTGCTGATGATCATGCCAGCAGCTTTACCTTAGTCGCCTTTTACGACACCTCGGTAAGAGTGAGGGTGGCCTATTCTACTCTGCCGGGGACCACACGGCCAATCGTTTACTATCGGTAATCGTTTACCATCCGGTAATTCGTCTGTTCGTCTGCCATCTATCACATAAAAAAATGCCATAAAACTGAAAAATCTAGAGGTGCATGCTTGGATTCAAACTGTGACCTCCCGTATGGAAGGCGTGTTTTTATAAACTGAGCTAACATATCGTTCTGCGAGCTCGAGCTTCTAATAACTATATGATATAATTTTCCTCTAATCCTGAGTGTAATTAAATTATTAGTTTGTCATCAATCAAATTTCCCTGTCATGTATTTGATTCATTTGAGCACGGATCAAACGAATGTTATTATTATAATTACATTGAAGATCTAAAGACTTATTTAATTGGAGTTAGGTATATTAATTCGCTTCAGGGAAAAACCCTGTATGAAACTCGACGACTCTCGAACACAGGACATGCTGAAATACACGACGTTTTTAATATGATACGTGGAAAACGCCCTGTTGATCTAGTGGTTTAAGTACTGGGCCATAATCTCAGGGTCCTGGGTTCGATTCCCGGGTCGAGCAAAAAGTATGTTTCTAATTTTGCGAACATAGCTCGGGTTTGTGATCATCAATCCGCATTTGGCGTGGTGATTAAGCCTTATCCCATCATAGTAGCGATAACTTGATTTCTCTGATAAAGGCCTTTGCCCTGCAGTGGAACAGTTTACAGGCTGATACTTTACTTTACTTTACGTGGCAAACGTGCAGGCGGATCACCTGATGGTAAGCGATTGCCACCACCCATGGTCACCCGCGCCACCAGTGGAGTCACAAGTGCGCTGCTAACCTATAAGCCCCCCTATCACCCGGATTGGGCCTCCGATGCCCTCACTCACGCAGTGAAACACAGCCCACTGCTACTTCACATCGGTTTTCTGTCGAAATCGAATAATAGTCAAAAATTATAATCGATTATTTAAGTATAAAGTCACATCCCTAGGGCAAGAGAATAGAGAGTGCACTTGTGTTTGCGAACACAAGTGCACTCTCTATTCTCTTGCTTACTTGAGCACTATAATATATGCTGCGTAAGTGGCTGATCGTTGAGATTGGCCGCCGTAGCCGTAACCTATATTATATTATTATATTTATAATCGGAATTAGATTGGTCGAATCGGCCCCATGTAATACAGTTTAATTGCAACACAAAATAGAATAAAGGAAGTAATAAAATAAATATTAGATCTTTACCTATGACATTGTCATTTATTTTCTTAGAAGTTGTGTTTTCGATACATACGTTTTGTTTTATTTGTAAAGTAACTATTAATGCTACTGCATTATCAAATGTGCTTTAATGCACAACGTTTAGGTACGTGTAGGATAGTGTTTCACAAAAAAAAAATATTTAAAAAAAAATATTGACAAAAACGTCAATCCAAAAAAAGGGTCATTATAAAAAATCTGGACTGCTTTTTATTTGTTTTAGATGTTGGCCCTAACAAAAGAAGACCTCAAAATAGATCGGAAATCTTTTTTTTTTTTTTATTCTTTTATTTTAAATTAAGGACTTTTGTCTAACAGAGACATGTTAGTCCTATTGAACCTTATTCTAAATAATACAAAATAAAATTTAGCAGTAAAGCAATACTAGGTAATTGAAGAAATAAGAGTCAGCGACTGTTCACCATCTCACACACTCTACCGGCCGACTCGGAGGCAGGTTCACCCAGAATGCTTTGGAAAATACCTACCTCCAAACGATCCAAATGTAGTGCTGACATAAGATCATGTCGCTGACTCTCATTTCTGACACATTCCGTCAACAAATGTTGAACGTCTTCTATGGTTCCACATGTATCACAATTAGGTGAATCAACTTTTTTCATTAGATATCCAAACTTGTTCGACGGAAAGTGTCCTGATCTTAATCTATGTAAAGTTATAATAATGTGTCTAGTATATTTACTATTACAAAACCACGGTATTCGAGGAGGCTCACACTGAATAGTTTTGTACCAAATGCCCTTGCTTTTGGACCGTTCATCAAAGTACTCTTTCCAGTCCCTGTAGCACAGACTGCGGTATTCTTGGAGCACTTCTGTGTAGGATGGAATGATATTATATTCCACTCCATCTGTGATTGCTAGTCTTGCCAATCGGTCAGCCTCTTCGTTTCCACTTACACCAATATGTGATGGAACCCACTGAAGTCTAAGCCGTACGTCCGTATTATTTAGCTCGTGGAGCTTTGCAAGTATGTTGTAAGCTATCGATACCCCTCTGAGCCCAGAGGCCGTTCGAGCTATGTGTTGCAAAGCACTTTTGCTGTCTGTAAGAATTACAATTTGTTTTATCTTTAAAGCTGTAGCATAGAGAACTGCTTCATAGATTGCAATTAATTCCAAACTCATTATAGATACATTTGTCTTTATTTTAAAATATTCCCTCTTTTTATGATAAGGACTAAAAAAGGCAGCGCCTTTTCCTTCACTTGACAAAGACCCATCCGTGTAAATTTTAATCCACCCCTTATATGTTTTATTTAGTTCGTCTATTGTATCGTGTTTTGCTAAGTTCAGATCAACATTTTTTTTGCTTCCTTTTATACTTTTTAAGTTTATGCATATCATATCCTGTATATTTATAGATGTAACCCACACATTCAGTTGAAACATTTGAAGGGGATATGATTCATAGACATTGCTTTCCTTTGTAGTATTGAATGATTTTACTAGTATTGGTATCTTTTTATTCGACCAATAACTCTTTGAGCATAATTGTCTTAATTCACTTAACTGGTCTACAGTGACATTGTTCATCCATGACTGTGCTTTAAGGCAAAATTTCAACGAGAGAAACTGTCGACGCAAACTCAGAGGTGGTACACTGATTTCACTTTCCATTACGTGGATTGGACAACTTTATATGAAACCGCCTATGATTCTAAGAGCTTGATTCTGAAGCCTGTCTAATTTAGATAAATGTGTTTTAACACTATTTTCGTACAGAAAACAACCTTAATCAAGTCTACTTCTAATCAAGGAAATATACAAAGTTCTTAAGTGTTTGGGGTGTATCCCCCATCCAGATCCCGATAAAACTTTAAGGATATTCATAAATTTTTGGGTTTTTTCAATCATTTCATTAATTTGTTTTCTCCATCGCAATGATCTGTCTAGCCATAATCCCAAATACTTAATACAATCTTGTTCTAAAATAGCTTGTCCCTGAATATTCAAATGTAAATTATGTCTTCTGAAACCCCTACTAAATAAACAGTATTTTGTTTTTTCAGTTGATAGTTCTAGGCCTAACTCTCCCAAAAGGACTATCATGGAATCAATACTATTCTGAACTTTAATTTGACACTGGGAAAGATTTTTGTCAGACATATAAAAAACAAAGTCATCAGCGTACTGACCAACTAACACATTTTCAACCTCCTGGCAGATTTTAGCTGTCACAATGTTAAAAATCAGAGGAGAAATTGGGTCTCCCTGGGCTAAACCTTTACTGGCAACTCGTGATATTTCTTTACCCATTTCATTGATCTTCAAACATCTACGACTTAGAAAATTCCAAAGGTATTTACATATTAGGGCTCCTACTTTTAAATTATAGAGAATTTCCACGACTTTATTAACAACAACATTATTATAGGCATTATCGACATCTAAAAAGCAGGCTAAAGTGGGAATATTTTTTGAAAAACCAATCTGAATGTAGGTAGTAAGACGTACCAAGGAATCCATACACGACTGAGATTTTCTAAAGCCTGTAGACTGTTTAGGTAAGATAACATTTTTTTCTACATACCATTCTAGGCGTCTCGCAATCATAGTGTGGAAGATCTTACATACACATGAAATCAATGATATGGGCCTTAATTCAGGTTCGCACCCGTAACTGTTATTATTGTCTTTAGGTATGGGCACCACTTTAATATTTTGCCATTGATGTGGAACTATACTTGAATTGAAGATTTCATTATAGAGGCTCAGTAACATTACCAGTCCAATCTCTGGCAAATTAAAAATCATGGAATATGTAATTTCGTCCTCCCCCGGAGCCGAATCTTTTCGTTTAAGACAGTGCATGAGCTCTTGCATCGTAAATTCTGACTCTAATAATAAATTGTTTGATTCAAAATTAGGGCAACTTGGGACTGCTGTATCAGGAGTCAAGGAACACAACAACTGCGTTAATTTTTCTTGCGAAGCGTGATGGTTAGACTTGCGCCCTCCTTTCATCCATCTCATCTTGCGCCACATCTCTGATACTGAGGTAGTCTGATCCAAAGTGGTACAGAATTTATGCCATGACTCAGATTTCGCTTTTTTAATCATACACCGAGCTTCTTCTATTTTATTTTCGAGCTTACATAGATTATCTGGGGTAGGGTTACGTCTAAATTGTTTTAGGGCTAACCTGCGTTGTGCTATTATATGAGATAAGGAAGGGTTCCAGTAATGTTTCGGCTTAAATTTTTTAAGTGCATTGGTACACATTTTATAAAAAGGGATATTTTTACTAGCTGATTATAATATTTGATTTTGAAAATAATTGTACTTGCTTTGCATATCAGTAAGGGTGCACGGGTAGTTTGTATAAGCAAACGTTAAATCTTCCTTATAATCTTTCCAATTGGCTAATTTAAAATTTCTTTTTTTTATGAACTGCGATGTAATATTAGGACTTATTCGTATCGATAATTTAATAATCAAATGGTCACTCCCTAGATTTTCGTTACAAGTTTTCCAATAAAATTCAGTCGCGATATCTGTCGAAGCAAAACTTATATCTGGCGATGACTCTTGTAACATCTGATTGACTAATTTAATCCTTGTAGCCCGCCCATCATTAAGAGAAATATAGTTATTTTCCAATGAAGACTCAAATATTTTAACGCCTCTCGAGTCATTTTTATATGACAAATTAGTATGATGAGCATTGAAATCACCGGCTATTAATGATTTTCTGGCAAATTTTGAAAACAGACAGTCCCAATCGAAAGTACATGTACGGACTGAAGACGGGCAATACACTGACACTACATATTCGATAAGTTTGAAGTTTAAAATTTTCACACACACGACCTCAATACCAGAGTTAGACATCTATATAGGACATACCTGGGTCTGGACAGATTTATGGGTCAAAATAGCCATCTATCCTATCTTTTCTGAATATGTTATATTCACTAATGTAAAAGGACGATTCTTCTTCTAACCATGTTTCACTAATCAACGCAATGTGAACATGACATTTTCGGTCTTAGACTTTGTGAGTTCCATTGCACAATATTAAAATCTTAAGTGCTTAGGGTCGTTTTACCCATATAACAACCGTAAAATTGGTTGAATACAATCAACACCTGATATGATATTCATTATAATTGATTTAAATTCCTCATAGACTATTTTAAAAATTGACAACATTTTTTCCTCAAACTCTAAATTAGATACAAAAGTTTCCTTGATTTTGTTAAGTAATCTTTGAAACTGAAATTTCTTTGTATTATGCAATTGATTTTGTTCATCTTTTTCTTCTTCGCCTTTAGATAAATCATCTTCACTTACTATATTCTCTTCTTGGGTATTTTGCTCTTGTCTTCTAATTTTTTCTAGATTTTTCTTTGTACTTGTCCTTTTTTTCTTATTCTTTTTCAGATTTATTCTTTCTTCCGTTTCTTTATTCATATCTGCCTTTACTTCGTATATGGTCGCTGTTGTTATTTTTCTCCCACTCACACAATTGGAATAAGAAGAATAAGAAGTAGGTAAGATAATAGATTGGCTATCTGTGTTGTCTCTTCTGTAAGCTTCATTATATTCATCTTTTTTATCTTGGGATACAATTTCTAGTGCTTTTCGGTACGTTAAGTTGTGCTGACTCATTATAGACCGTATTTCCTTTTCCTTACGGAAGTATGGGCACGACTTATCCAATACAATATGATTACCTTTGCAATTTAAGCATATGATATCTTTTGTCTCGCAGTTAACGTGGTTTTCTCCACATTTTGGACATTTAATCTTTTTAGTTGGACAAAACTTAACGAGATGTCCGAATTTCCAACATCCAGAGCATTGTGTGACTGGAAACACGTATCTTTCTACCTTTATTCTGCAGCTGTAAGCTAGTATGTATTCTGGTATCGTTGGATTATTAAAACATATGCGAGCTGTTTCGCTATCGACCCATTTGCCTTGTGTGTTCAAACGTTTCAAGCGCTTTATAGACATAATCTCAATGTCGCTTTCAAAAACTTCCTTCATGTCTTCTTCTTTCATCTCTAAATCGACACCTTTGATGACTCCATAAGACAAAGTTAATTCTGACACTCTTTGACATCTATAACCTAACTCACTAAGCTTAGGACATTTAGTTAGTTTGTCCGCATGTTGTTCATCTTGTAGTTGTATAAGTACTTTGTAAGAGCTTTTGTATTTTATTCTCAGTATCTTCTCAATTTTTTCTGCTTTTAGCATTTTAGCTAGTGCCATCTGTTTTGGTAATATCTGAAAGGAAGAAATAACCACCTCAATACCTTTACCAGAACTGGTGCCATTGCTATTCGAGTTATTGTTAGAATCGTTTCTATTCCGGCGTTTTGCTCTGCTTCTGGTTACCGTTATAAAACCATCTTCATTATTGCTATCCTCACTTTCTTCCCGAATCCTCTTCTCGAAATATTTTTTCCTAGTACGTTGGCTCCCAAGGACGTCTATTTCCATATTATCCCATTCTAGAATATCCTGCATTTCTTTTTCGCACTCTTCTACAATCTCGTAATCGCTTTTGCCACTTGAACTGTCACAATTTTTTTCTTCAACACCATCACTTTTTTCCTCCATGATAAAGGAGGGTAGTTGCACAAAAGTTAGAAGTACAAGCGCGCGGATCTGTGAGCCTAATACGCGTGCGGTTGCTACGGCGTTTCGCACGCAACTGAGATCGGAAATCTAAAATCTTTGTTTGGTTCACCTTGTCTAGACCACAAGCCCAATCGTACGCTAAATCTAAAATCATAAACCGGTCAATATCTAAATATGTACGTGTCTCCTTAAACACTTGACATTGGCGGAATCACACGTGCGGCCGTCACCGTGAGCGGGATTAGGCCCATAAAAAAAATCTGGATTCGGCGGGGAGAGCTAAAACAAGCCGCGTGGGCTGATGCAATTCAAAGGTTTTAAATTAGTGTCTAGTGGTTTTAGTGAACAAATTTGGTGTTTATTTGTGCAGTGAAGTGCCGAAAAGTGATCCTTATAATAAGAATCGTTGGATTGTATCGTTTTTAGCACTGCTATTGTGTGTCGAGTCCTAATAGAGTCTTAAAACTCGCGATTGTTTTTAAAATGATATCCGCTGAATCCGTAGGTCGAGAAAAGGTAAAAACACCGGCGTTTTATTGAATGACTGTGACTTTGACTGACTTCGACTGTTGACTACCTACTTATTCTCAATAAGCTGTCTCAATGTCAAGACATTTGCAAATTATCTTCCGGTAGAGCCATATTAAAATAAAAAAATATTTTGCATCACAAATACAATATCTGATTTCTATTTAATTCAAACCTTTGAATAAAGTCTTAAATCAAATGAACATTATAGTATGGTGACTTTTAGCTTATAAAAAATTAAGTTGAAAAACTAAAACCCGACTACCAAAAAAACACGCTCTAAAAAGTACTAAACAAGAATATTGTCTCTGCTGAAATCATTATGCCGTATCGCCGTGGGCGTATGCCACATTGATTTTATTTTATTATTATAATGAATCTGTTTTGCTTCAGTTTTAGTTTTTTTTTTAAACTTTATTTTTATTTAACACATTTTTAGTTATGTAAATATAATTACATATTTGATGATGAGTTATTTCAACTTATCCCATCCTCCCCTTTCCACTTCCGAACAACACGTGCTGGACAGCGTTGCCATCCGCATACCATCCAGACAATGGCGGCGCGCACCAAGAGGTTTTGCTCCTCGTTCCTGCCCCAAGCCATCAAGGCATGGAATGCCCTCCCAGCTCATGTGTTTCCTCCTTCATACAATCCGGGGTCTTTTAGGCGGGGCGTGAAACGGCATCTCAGCAGGCCATTAGGGTGAGGATGGCAGACACAATGGGTACTTTGTTAGCTCTTCTGTGCCTGTCAGCCTCATTTTTGGATTTCACGGCCGCTTACCATCAGGCGGAGTGAGGTCATCCTGATTGGCCTTTCTATAAAAAAAAAAATATATTTAAATTGTGCTAAAAAGCTCTTTCATTTGATACCGGAACACGGTACCGTCAAGTAAAAACTTTTTTTAGTTCCTTACTCTAAGTCCCCTAGAAGGCTCTGTAGTCAATTTAACGTGACGTCATATCATCTATAACCAGAAAACAATCAAGACGCTTTTAACGACACTTCATTTGTTCAAATATGATTACTAGTTTAGAAATTATGAGGGAACAGATAAACAACTATACATACATACATACAGGTCAAGATCATAACCCTCTTTTTTGCTTCGCCGTAGTCATGTAAAAGGAGTTATATACCTTATTGAGCCCAGAAAAAAACGGGAAATTTCTTAGGAAAGACCTATCATTATGAGGTAAACAAAGTTTAAGTTTCTTACATACAGAACTCTAACGAATATCAAATAGGTATTAACATAAAGTCCACCACTGTTTCCCCGTCAAGGACTCTTTTGAGACAACCTGACTCTAATTAAAGGACACATTTTATAGTTTGACAAATTAATTATTTCACTTTGAATTCCCTCAGACACTGGAATAAAAAGAATATATATCATAATATAGTATTGAAAAGTTCTAGTCAGTAAATGGTTTGCATGACTCTAAGCATACCATAGTTTGCAAGCATAATTGGGCCACATTCGCCATGGTTGCTGAAAAGTGAGTTAACAGTTTGTTCAATGCAAGTATTGTCTTCTACGAGCCCTCTCCCCACTTTAACGTGAAATTCTCATTTGCATCCAAAGCAGTCGCTCTGGAGCCCGGAGTACGCTGAGACCAAAATTCAGGATTTGGGGAGTCTCTGTTCATCTGACCGTACCGCTAGTCACACCTGGCGACTCGACTTCACATCAGACATCATCATCATCATCATCAGCCTATCGCAGTCCACTGCTGGACGTAGGCCTCTCCAATTGTTCGCCACCGTTATCTATCCATGGCTTCTAGCATCCAGCTCTTACCAGCCATCCTGCGCAGATCGTCACCCCACCTAGCCAGAGGGCGCCCTACATTACGTTTGCCAAGACGCGGTCTCCACTCTAGAACTCGTTTAGCCCATCGACTGTCTGTTCTGCGGCTAATATGGCCAGCCCACTGCCACTTAACCAGACATCTCTATGTTTTATATCCTCCAACGATAACGGCTACGGCGGCTAATCTCAACGATCAGCCACGTAAGCAGGATATAATGCTCAAGTGTGTGCGAAAACACAAGTGCGTTCTCTATTCCTTTAGCCTCATATTCCAATGGGACACTAGCGTGACACGACCGAAGAGCGATTGGGTGCAGGACTAACAGCTTAACCTGCTTTCCGAGGTACGGGGGTACAATACCGCCAACTTCCAGATTCCGGGCTGACAGTAAGAATTTCCTACCGAAATCATAGGTATAAATTTTTGGCCGATCCGGCGATCAAACTCGGGACCTCTTGCGCAGTCGTCGCTTCAAAGTGCGACCCACTAACCACTACGCAACCGAGGCAGTGTCTATGTACTGTATACCTATGATTAATTTTATTTTATTTTATTAAAAGCACAAAATCCACAGCTCTACCCTTAATTGGACAGTGGGAAAATAGATCCCACCACATTTTGAACTTTATGTGTCACGGCATAAGAGCGAAAACCAATGAATTTTTTCACTGACTCATATCCAATTAAGGGTTAAAATTAGTACAATAATCTTATACATTATACATTAAACATACAGCCAATAACGGATTTACTTTTTACTAACAATACTTTTAAAATAATTCGATCATCACTAACAACACCTCTGCATATCTAAAAAGAAAAAGTTAGGTAATTACTTAAACATGTAAAAAAAATCATATTCTTGTTTAAGTAAGACAAGTAAAAAAATAAAAAGAAAAATATTGTATTAAATAGCTACATAGTTATCGTCAATTCACTCTCCGTCTGCACTGGCTTGTAATTACTAGCACTGAACTAACTTATGCGAAAACAGAAAACAAAAATAGAAGGATACCATAATAGAAATCAGAGACTAAAAGAAATTAAAAAAATAATCATAATAGTAATTTAAAATCACAGTGCCTTGCAGGAGTTGAAGGATGCCTCTTTTGTAGGCAACCTTACCACTGTGAAATATGTCAATAGCGCAGAAAAGCTTGTTATAGGTCCTATGTAAACGGTTGACTATGGAATTTATCTTTTTTGTTGTAACATAGGTAAAGGCTATTCTACTCAGCCGTGTGGTTCCCGGCAGAGTAGAATAGGCCACCCTCACTCTTACCGAGGTGTCGTAAAAGGCGCCTAAGGTAAAGCTGCTGGCATGATCATCAGCACCCAGAGAAGGAAAACTCTGCATTTATATCAAAACCCTCGCCAACCCGTCTGCCAAGCGTGGTGAGTATGGCAATTACCCCTCATGTGATTGAGGGAGGCCCGTGCCCCAGCAGTGGGGACTTAAATGGGCTGACGATGATGTAACGTAATAATAATATATTTCTTTACTAGCTTTTGCCCGCGACTTCGTCTGCGTGTAATTCGAATAAAAGCGAGGTCTTTATGTATCAATAACTGGTGCCCGCGACTTCGTGTGCGCAGTATTAGTATTTCGAGTAGCTTATATTAACGTGGAAAGAACTAACATTATGACATTAAAATTATAACATAAATTATAGCATATGTGTTATTCTGATCTATAAGCTACATTACTGTAAAGTTTCATTAAAATCCGTTTAGTAGTTTTTGCGTGAAAGAGGAACAAACATCCATCCATACATCCATCCAAACAAACTTTCGCCTTTATAATATTAGTAAGGATTTAAGTAACTATGATTTTTATTAATTTATTTCATTAATTTATAAATATACGAGTATATTACAAATCACATCTTAAATCTAAGATGTGATTTCTAATACAATGTAGATTGTTACTTATGGAATAAATACTTATGACTTAAGCAATAGTTATTTTACAAATAACTATGTTTTTTTACGCCGTCACTTTGAATATTGGTTACACAGTAATAATAATAATAATAATAATTCTCACAACATCTCATACATTGACCTGATTCCGTACTAAGTAGCGTAAGCACTTGTGTTACAGATATCAGACAACAGAGGAACACAAATATATACTTAAATACATATATTACACCCAGACACAGAACAAACACAAGTGTTCATCGCATGAATATTTGTCCAGGGTGGGGATCGAACCCACGACCTTTGGCGTACGAGGCAGGGTCACTACCAATCGCGCCATCCGGTCAGTCACAATTAACAATTATAGTAGTATTATAGTTTCGGTAGGCAGCGGCATGACTGTGCTCCGGCATTGTTGATGTCTATGAGCGGCGGTTACCGTTTACCATCAGATGGGCCGCAAGCTCGTCTACCTACTATAATCAATAAAAAAAAAAAAAGTTAATTTAACGAAAAGGTAACTACGGATCAATAAATCGAGTGAGTGAATGAGGGTACCGGAGGCCCAATCCAGGGAGAAGGGGGGTTTAAAGGACTCCACTGGTGTGGTGGCGGCGGCAATCGCTTACCATCAGGTGATCCGTCTGCTCGTCTGTCACCTATTACATGACTGCCTCGTTGGCAGAGTGGGTGCTCGTTGGTTAAAGCGACGGCTGCGCTTGGGGTCCCGGGTTCGATTTCCGGGTCGGGCCAAAATTTGTACCTGAGTTTTTCTGTTAAGAAATTCTCAGTAAGCCTGAAGTCTGGAAGTTGGCGGTCTTGTACCATCGTGTCTCGGAAAGCACGTAAAACCGTTAATCCCTCTCCGGTCGTGTCAGACTGGTGTCCCATTGGAATATGAGGGCAAAGGAATAGAGAGTGCACTAGTGTTTGCGCACACAGTTGAGCACTTTAATATATCCTGCGTAAGTAGCTGAACGCTAAGATTAGCTGCCTAAGCCGAAATCGATTGCAGGATATTATTACATAAAAAATAATCGGACCTAGTTTCTCCTTTTATAGATATAGATATCTTCTTAATAGGGTATTTGACTAAGCTCGAGATTTTACAAAATATAGGTAAATATTCTGAATAAAAAATATAACGTCTAGCCGGTTTTATGGTCTTTCAAAGATTCATGGGCTAGTCCATTTTAAAAGTATGAAATTATTGAATAATAATTATACCATTGAATAACCTATACAATTTGCACCAACTATTATAATAGAACCATTGACATAAACGAAACATTCGATATAGCTACCATACAAAATTCAAATGAAATGCATACAAAATACTTGTTTGTGACGTCACATCTCAGTAGCCATTTGTATAGAGCGTTTTGGGTTTGCCCAAAATATTGTGATTTTAAAGTTGTCATATCTCAGGTAGTTTAAATGTGAATTAAGTAATTCCTTCAACGAATTGTGTCTATCATTGAGATGTCTTGACGACCCGTTTGGAACAGTGGTAGTGTACGCTGCCTTTGGTCCAAGGTTTGCGGGTTCGATCCCCGCGTAGTACAAAGATTTGTGTGTATGAACATGTCTGTTTGTCTGTATTGGTCTGGGAGTTTGTATGTATTATAAGTATGTATTTAAAAAAGAAAAGTATTATATGTATATATTTGTAATCCCACTGTTGATTCTGATATCCGTAACACAGGTGCTCGAGCTACCTATCTCGGAGTCAGATTCATTCATTATTATTTATTTATCTTTTCTGTACGTGGCCTCCATTCGAGTACCTTTCCGCCCCAACGGCCGTCTGTTCTCCTCGCTATGTGCCCTGTCCATTGCCACTTGAGGCATGCAATCCTTTGGGCTATGTCTGTGACCTTAGTTCTCCTGTGGATGTCATCATTTCTGATACGATCACGCAGGGAGACTTCGAGCATAGCCCTCTCCATTGCTCTCTGGGTACGTACGCAGACGCAGCATTGGCAGGCCCCCACAAGGGGGACCGATGATTTGGTGAAGATCGCGGGAATCCATTGGACGCGGGCGGCACAGGACCGATCTGTGTGGAGAACATTAAAATTCTCACAACATCTCATAGGTTGACCTGATTCCGTACTAAGTAGCTTAAGCACTTGTGTTACAGATATCAGACAACAGAGGAACACAAATATATACTTAAATACATACATTACACCCAGACACTGAACAAACACAAGTGTTCTTCGCACGAATGTTTGTCCTGGGTGGGGATCGAACCCACGATCTTTGGCGTAAGAGGCAGAGTCACTACCAATTGCGCCATCCGGTCAGTCAAATTGGAGGAGGCCTATGTCCAGCAGTGGACGTCTATTGGCTCTGAAATGATGATGATGATGATGATGATTTATCTTTTGATTACAAAAATAAAAAACATGTCAAATACCGTATTCAATAGAGCAGAGGACCCCTTGGTGCTGAACTACATGAAAGTGATCCGGTGGATGCTGTTCCTGGTGGGCGCGTGGCCTGGAGACGAGCTGGCGGGCAAGCCACGCCCCCGCCGCCCCTACTACGCCATCGCGCTGGTCTGCGAGAGCGTCGGCCACGTGCTCGGCCACATCTACTTTCTCTACCACCGATTTCAAGAGCTCGACTTCATGCACTTGGGAGATGTGATCCTAACGATGGTTTTGTCCTTTATGACTGCTGTGAGTTATTACAAGAATTCGTGTAATTGGCGAGCCCTGTTCCCTATTTTTGATACGAACTTGAGAACTGTGGTCTGAAACTGATTTATTTTTATGCTAGAGGTGGACAAACGAGCGAGCGAGACACCTGATTGAAAGTAGTCAACGCCGCCTATGAACATCCGCGAAATACGATCATAAGTCCTAGCCGTCCACAAAACAAGAGAGCGCCACTTTGGTCAATTCTACACACTTCTTTCCAGTCATTGACCTGATGTCGTCTGATCTGTGAGACATTTTAATCTAATTGTAGAAAGCAATGCACCTAACCTAACGGTGCAGTAGACCTGGCAAAAACGGATCTTTCAAAAGATTGGAACATTTGCATCTAGATCAGTGCAGAGATACGGAACATTGTGACACACTTCATTTGGATCATCTACTCTCAGATAGATTAATTCCGCTCATTCGGATCATTCAGCTCATTCGGCTCATCGGACCAATCGGTTCACTCGGCCTCCAGATCCATTTGAGTCGAATGATACGTTCGTAGCGAACATTAGAGATTCGGAACAGTGTATCATTTGGCTGAGTCGGATCACTGAGTCATTTCAGTACAGAGTTACCTACACACGTCTACAGTGCAGTAATAACGTGAAGTGAATCAGACGGAACAGGTAGTTTTATTCTTCCGCCTCTCTGCCTGGATCTCGAGGGTGCCTTTCTACACTCATTTTAATAATCTTTAGTTCAGGTGCAGCTTGCCATGCTACGCGGGGTATGGGACGATATTCTGCAGATTCGTGAGAAACTTCCATTTGTGTCATTTCAAACACAAGGGCGAACATGCCGTGCAGGTAAGTCCCCAGGTTTATGTTGTGTTGACTTAGAACAAAAGTTGTACTGTATGGAAAGTAACGCCACCTAGTGGTCTTAGTGACACAACAAAGCATCTGCTTTTCGTATCTGCTTGTTTGAAAGCAAGCAAGTATTGTTCCAGTAAATGCAATGGTGTAGAAATCTGCTTCTCCTCCTGCAGGAATCTAGGGGCTGCCTCTAAGATTCTATGCTCTACTATGTGTACCTTCGTGGTGTTGTTCTAGCTTCTTGTGTGTGATGTGGACTGTATATGCAATATAGGTACTTACTGGCGTGTGATGGGGGGCCTATCTATCAGGAGATTTATTTTAGTAATAACAAAACCACAGTTTCCAAGGTTTATAGTGCAGCTTTATTTATTGTTCACCACTCACTGTTCATCACATTACACTTTTCAATGTCACAGCGTAAATTCTTAGTTATTACAATATTGTAATCATTCTTCACATTTATTTGCAGCTAAACAATATTGGTGTGAAGCATGTTCTTTATAATTATTATGTATCCACGTATGCGCACCGCGTGCTTCGTCCATTTATTTATAGGGACATTTTAAATGCACTTGTATAAAACACACTACTACATTCGTGATTATATACGCGAAGTGTTGTGTTGTTTATGTATTTTAATTTACGGCCATGATAGGCACATAATATTGTATAAAACGTTAAATTCTCATAGCAACTCTATTACCCGGCCCTTTCTTGTGCAGAGATAAAACGGTAACTTTTTTAAGTCTTTGAGTGCCATCATTCTAATAATGAAACGGATGCAGTGCGCCTCAGTGTTATCATGCGTGAAAAATAGTTAATGTTCGGTAGGATTCGAACAAATGGCGGCTATCGCGTGTGAAAATCCGCTAGATGGTATAACGTTGGAATGAGGTCCAACATCAACAGCATTGGTAGTTTAGTTTTCCAAATTATCATTTTGACAGATCACGTAGAATACTGTACTATAGGACTGAGGTCCATATAAGTACAATGTGTTTGGTTATTTACACATTGTATATGGACCTCAGTCCTATAGTACGCCATCTAGCGGATTTTTCACACGCGATAGCCCCCATTATTCATTTGTCAAAGCATGTTTTTTTTTATTTTTTTTTTATATATGAGGTGGCAGACGAGCAGACGGATCACCTGATGGTAAGCAATTCCGCCGCCCATGGACACCCGCAACACCAGTGGAGTCACAAGTGCGCTGCCAACCTTTTCCCCTTCCCCCCATTGGGCCTCCGGTAACCTCACTCACACGGCGAAACACAGCGCAGGCGCTGCTTCACGCCGGTCTTCTGTGAGGCAGTGGTATCACTCCGGTCGAGCCGGCCCATTCATGACAAAGCGTGGCTCTCCCAAATTTCCCACATGTTTCCGGAACAATGACACTAAGCCGCCTAGACTGTTATTTTTTTTTTATTCATTCAACAGATAAACTATGCAGACGCTTTGTTTTGATACTAAGACCGCTAGGTGACGTTAGTTTCCAAACATATTGAACTTACTACTCACCGAGGGAGAGCCACGCTTCGGCAAAAATGGGCCGGCTCGACCGGAACGATATCACGGCCTCACAGAAAACCGGCGTGAAGCAGCACTGTGCTGTGTTTCGCTGCGTGAGTGAGGGCCAATGCGGGGGTAAGGGGGGTTTAAAGCTTGGCAGCGCACTTGTGACTCCACTCGTGTCGCGGGTGTCTATGGGCGGCGGCCATCGTTTACCATCAGGTGATCCGTCTGATCGTCTGCCACCTATCACTTAAAAAAAACTTTTGTACTAAGATTTAAGCACCAGAGGCTGTTGTCATGCTGGTCCATCAGGCGGCGCGCCCGTCGCCAGGAAACAAAAAACGCGAAGAAGACACTCTATTTCAGATATATATTTTACTCTATGCACAAGTTTACCACACCATTACTACAGTGTCTCAAGCCGAAAGTCTTCAATGCATATAATACTACTCTTTGCTTCAATGCATGTGTTGTTGCCAGTGATGACATACGGAACCGAAACGTGGCCGCTTACAATGTGCCGATTAAGGAGGCTCAAAGTCACCCAGAGAGCGATGGAAAGGGCTATGCTCGGAGTTTCCCTGCGTAATCGTATCAGTAATGATGAGATCCGCTGGAGCACTAAGGTTACAGACATAGCCCAAAGGATTGCCTCAAGTGGCAATGGGCAGCGCACATAGCGAGGAGAACAGATGGCGGTTGGGGCGGAAAGGTCCTCGAGTGGAGGCCACGTATAGGAAGTCGCAGTCGTGGCAGGCCCCCAAGGTGGACTGACGATCTGGTGAAGATCGCGGGAATCCATTGTATGCGGGCGGTGCAGGACCGATCTGTGTGGAGAACATTAGGGGAGGCCTATGTCCAGCAGTGGACGTCTATTGGCTGAAATGATGATGATGACCAGTTTACCTATTTGTCTATTAATCAACATACTCCTCCTCATTCTAGCATGTAAATCCCGGTTGCGTCCAAAGCTGTCGCTTTGGAGCCCGGGGTACGCTTAGATCATAATTCAGGGTTTAGATCTTAAAATCGTAATTACAATGATTCGACTGCTGTCTCATATTCGGAACCAATAACTGAATCATTGTTACACGTTTCAGGAACTATCCGAAACGGACGGATCACCTGATGGTAAGCGATTGCCGCCGCCCATTACACCCGCGACACAAGTGCGCTCCCAAACTTTAAACCTCCCTTCCCCCAGAAAGGGGGAAGCACCCCCACTTACGCAGCGAAACACAGCACAGTGCTCCTTCACGCCGGTTTTCTGTGAGGCCCTGGTATTACTCCGGTCGAGCCGGCTCTCCCACGGTAAATAATTGTTTCTATTCCGAAAAACTTTATTTGCAGATCTGTCAGAAGATAGACCGTGTTTCGTTCTACATCGCGCTGTATATGAGCTGGTTGGCGCTACTGGGGGCTAGCGCCTTCAACGTGCCGGCGCTGCTGATCAACTACCGCCGCGGCGTGTTCCAGAAACCTCGCCCGGAGAACATCTCGGTACGGGACAGCCTTATCACCATAACCATTTCAGCCAATAGACGTCCACCGCTGGACATAGGCCTCCCCCAATGTTCTCCACACAGATCGGTCCTGTGCCGCCCGCATCTTAAGGATTCCCGCAACCTTCAACAGCTCGTCAGTCCACCATATGGGGGGGCTGTCACGGCTGCTACTTCCTGTACGTGGCCTACACTCGAGGACCTTTCCGTTCCAAAGGGCGTCTGTTCTCCTCGCTATGTGCCCTGCCCATTGCTACTTGAGACATGCAATCCTTTGGGCTTTATCTGTGACCTTAGTTCTCCCTTAGTGACTAAGCCCTGTCATCTTAGCGTGGAATTTTCCTGTTTTTTTATGTGATAGGTAGCGGACAAGCAGACGAATCACTTGATGGTAAGCGATTGCCAGTGGCAATGGGCTGGGTACATAGCGAGGAGAACAGACGTCTTTTGGGGCGGAAAGATCCTCGAGTGGAGGCAACCTACAGGAAGTCGCAACCGTGGCAGGCCCCCCACAAGGTGGACCGTTGATCTGGTGAAGGTTGCGGGAATCCATTGCGGGCGGCACAGGACCGATCTGTGTGATCTGTGTGAAGAACATTGGGAGAGGCCTATGTCCAGCAGTGGACGTCTATTGACACCGCCCACGCAATACCTTTCCCCCGGATTGGGGCTCCGGGTACCCTCACTAACGAACCAAACATAGCAGAGACGCTGCTTCACGCCGGTTTTCTGTGAGGCCGTGATATCACTCTGGTTGAACCCATAAATGTCGGAGCGTAACTGTCCCACTCACGGTCGGATTGCGTCCAAAGCTGTCGCTCTGAAGCCCAGGGTACGCTTGGTCTAAGATCCAGTACTCTGGAAGTCTGGTAATGACATTGAAGTGACGCACGTCTGACCTTCCCAACCCTAAAGGGTCTCTAGACCCTCTACGCAGTCTATATCGACGGCTTCGCTTGGGGTTCCCACTTCGAACCTCACGGCGGTCTTTGGACCGTTTGGACCGTCGGTCGTTGGGTCTAAAAATGTGTAACTGAGTTTTTCTATTTAGAAATTCTCAGTGTCAGCCCGGAGTCTGAATGTTGACGGTCTCGGATACGTCGAGGCTTCGGTCCTGTGCCTGATGCCTCTTCGGTTGCGTCACACTGGTGTCCATTCGAAATATGAAGGTAAGGCAAAGGGAATAGAGAGTGCACTTAAGCAGTGCAATATAATAATGTCCTGCGTCGATGGCTGATCGCTGAGGTTGGCCGACGCCGAAATATCGGTTTGGAGGTCATAGAATAACCAATTATCTCCTTTTTTTCCAGCTGGAGTTCTCTGTCCACTACATGTACCCCGGCTTCAGGCAGGAAGACTACTACTACATTTCGATCTCCAACAACCTCTTCGGGTCTTATGTCTTTGCCGTGTCTTTCTGCATCCAAGACTGCGTGTTGTTCCTCTTGGTGTTCCAGCTCATTGGCCACATCAGGACACTAGTGAAAAACTTGAGAAGCTTCCCTAAGCCTCAGCGCTTGACTCCTCAGGAGTTCCGTCAAAGGTCAGCGTAGAATCTTTATCACTTGTCTCTACCTATTGTCTTTATACCGTGGGATAACCACACTTCGGCATAAATTATACCACAGCCACACAGAAAACCAGCGTGAAGCAGTATTGTGCTGTTTCGATGCGTGAGTGAGGGTACCGGAGGCCCAATTCGGGGGATTAAAGGTTGGCAGCGCACTTGTGACTCCATTGGTGTCGCGGGTGTCCATGGGCGGCAGCAATTGCTTACCAACCGTGTGCTCGTCTGCCAACTTTTTAACAGTGGGAGAGCCACGCTTCGGCATAAATGGGCCGGCTCGACCGGAGTAATACCACGTCCTCACAGAAAACCGGCGTGAAGCAGTGCATGCGCTGTGTTTCGCTGCGTGAGTGAGGGCACCGGAGGCCCAATCCAGGGGAAGGGGGGTTAAAAGGTAAGTCAAATAGTCTGCTATAAAAAAAACAACCGCCAACTCTATGTATGTATATAATGTGTATAAAAAGTGTATACTTTGTGATATGTTCATATGAGAACATGTGACTGTTTTTGCAGACAGTACCTACTGTCTGCAAAGGTAGTTATATGTTGTTCCGTCTCTGCTAACTAATTTAGTTTTATAAGTTGTTTGTTACTTACATATTAACATTTTATATGGGCCATGTGTCTTGAAATAAATGATTTTATTTCAATTTTATTGTATTTTATTTATTTTATAATAGCACTGGAATAGAATCTTTCTAATATCCCCAAATCCTTATGTTAAAGGATTGTTGAAGATCGACGGATTGGTCCAGCCTCTTTTATTTTGTTAATGTTTTGTACTTTTTTTGATATTATTGTTTTTTTTTTATGCATTGTAAAATATATAGATTTTTTCCATTACCAGCGCTTTATTAGCATCCCTTTACCAGTGTGATTTATATACAGTCCAATCGCTAAATAATGTTTTGAGTTGTTGTTTTTTTAGGGATGGCAGTAAACCGATGGTGGTAGAGATTATAAAGGATTTTGACGATAAGGAGAATGAAGCTATAAAAAATCTGATAAAGGAGTGCGTGGATCACCATGTCTTCATAGTCAGGCAAGTGAATATTTTTTGCAAAGAAAAGTCACACCCGCGGCCTTTCAGAGCCCCTGACTTTATTTTGCATTTATTTTTTTTATTTATACCTAACTAACCAGGAACTTAAATTAAATAATTTTATCTCTCATAACGTTTATCTCAGCCTAGGCCTAGGCCTAGATTTCACATTATGGCAATGCAAACGGAAGTGATTTGATCATGTAAGGTGGAAACGGAAACCATAGAACACCTTTTATGTGAATACGACTCACTGACCAGAGGCAGAATGTGTCTTCTAGGTAACGCTTATCCGAAACCAGGAGACTACAGGCACTTCAATCCGAAAGACATCGTGACACTGATGAAACGGATCTTTCGTGAGTAGGAGTACAAAAGATCCCATGGGGTCGATGTGCCCCATGAATATGTGCCTTCATGGCCCACATGGCCCATGCCCCAAGAGATAAAAAACGTTGACGATAAAGATAAGACATAGATAAAAAAATCTTTATTCAATATAGGTCCACACAGAACACTTATGAATGTCAAAATAGGTACATAATAATCAATGGTTCGGAATGTCGATTTCTACTGAGAAGATACCAGCAAGAAACTCAGTAGTTACTCTTTTCAAATCTTGATGATGTTACAGAGTAATTGAGAAGAGAAAAAAATACAATTATGAAAGTTAATATACTATGAATAACAACTCAAAAGATTAATCAATTAACATGACCAAGAATCCTTATCATTTAAATAGTCTTGTACACTATAGTAACCTTTCTTCATTAGGCAGGTTTTAATATGAGACTTAAACTTATCCAGTGATAGGTTAATGACATTTTGTGGTAGCTTATTAAATATATTCTTAATACTTAAGGCAACAAATGTAATACCGATTTTATGAAGTCTGAGGACCGGGACGGCAAGCCTATGTTTATTTCTAGTGTTAGACTATGACTATCGCACTTTTTGCAAAAGTGTGCAAGTTCTTACGTACATACATAATGCAGTCGAGGATAAATTGGGAAGCCATGGTTAAAATATTTATTTCTTTAAATATTTCCCTAAGTGAGTCACGTGATCTAAGGCTGTATATAGCGCGGATGGCCCTTTTCTGTAATACAAAAATAGTTTGTATGTCAGCAGCAGACCCCCACAACAGTAGACCATATGACATCACACTGTGGAAATAGCTGAAATGGACTAGTTTTGCCGTCTCGATATCAGTCAGACGCCTAATTTTTCTTACTGCATATGCAGCGGAACTTAGTCTGATCTGCCTACTTTGGCATGATGAATTCTACACGATTCTAATAGAAAATGAAAATGTTTTAGCTTTGCAGACGAAATCTCCACCTTCTTCGGGCCGCTACTCGCCATCAACTACCTGTACCAAGTGATTTGCATAAGCATCCTACTCGTGTTATGCATGATGGGGGTATGTTACATGTACAGACTTCCACACATCAGGTTTTTACAGTCTGTGGTATTTACGTCGTTATATTCACTGTCAGACTAACGACGAAAATTTCTCGTTTCAAACTGAAGTTCTCAAAGATGGCGGTCGATGAAGCGTTTTCCCATTTTTATGGATTTGATGAAATGCTTAATTTTGCAGCAATCTTCAAATTTTATCGAATTGGCACGTCGTATAATTTTCCAGTTGCCAAATTGTCATATCTTTTAATAAAACGTCCATCAAATTATTAAACATCGCTTTTAATATAATTTTGCCATAAATTAAATCAAAAAAATGTTGCCGATATTTTGTAAGTGAGAGAGCGACATAGATGGCGCGAGCGAGACTTAGCTTTTATAGCCTTGTTCATTTATAAGCAAACCACACAATCTGTCAAAAATCCTCAATTGATATGGAACCAAATGTGTTTGACATTATAGTGAAAAATCGACTAAATAAATTTGACAGTTTTGTATACTTTGATGTGTTAATACGTAATTTAATGTTTTAAACCTAAACCACCTTATTATAAATCGTGATCTAAAGTTATAACCATACTAAAGCTCATGTCATCCCGTTCCAACACGCAATGTTAAAAGGAGCTGGCACAAATTTTGTTCCAGGACTATCCTTAGGTAGTGTGCGATTTGTAATAAGGGGGAAAAAGTTTGGAGTCAGTTAAAATAAAGCAAATCCCTCTGGTGTGGCTGATGTCCATGGGCGGCGGTGATCACTTACCACCAGGTGACTCGTTTGCTCGTTTGCCTCCCTTTCTAAAAAGTATATACATTAACCACGTTCTACCATCAATACTGTATTTACAGTTTTTTTTAATTTTTGTAATCAAAAGACCTCTCAATTATACATATAAACATAGGTAGTTGGAAAAATAACTTGATTCACATTTAAACTACCTGAGATATCACAGCTTTAAAATCTCATTATTTTGGGCAAACCCAAAACGCTCCATACAAATGGCGACTGGCATGTGACGTCACACGCAAATATTTTGTATGCATTACATTTGAATTTTGTATGGTAGCTATATCAAATGTTTCGTTTATGTCAATGGTTCTATTATAATAGTTGGTGCAAATTGTATGGGTTATTCAATGGTATAATTATTTTTTAATAATTTCATACTTTTAAAATGGACTTGCCCATGAATCTAAGACCTTTGTATACCAACATGTGCAATAAATAAATTGAATTTTATTTAATTGAATCTTTGAATGACCATAAAACCGGCTAGACGTTATATTTTAATTGATTTTTTTGCTATTGGCTCATATTTACCTATACTTTGAAAAAATATTGGTAAATATTTTTTCAAAATTGTAATTTGTTACATTCGAACTTATTCAAATAACTTTGTTTTACAGCTTTTCGAAATTCAACGACAATTTTTTAGACTCCCCCCAATACAAAATGACCAATTTATGGTACAACACGTGGTTAAGGCCCAATTCGACCAATCGTTATACGAGAATAAATCTATGGTATAACACTGTCATACCATAGAATTATTAACATTATACCATAGATTATTTCAGAAAAAGTTTGGTAGAATCTGGTCTAAAGGGATGTAAATACACAAAATACACTAGACAAGCGTCCGTGGCACTCATTCAGCTGGTCTCACTGAAAACCAGCGTCATGGCCTATGTCTGGGCTGTGACATAAGCTGTGTGAGGGCCATTTATACTAGACGTCATAACACACCATAATATTCATTTGGCACTGTCTGGATTGAATATAGTTTTGTTTTTTCTTTCCTTTTGTTTTATTTTTATATATTTTTAATTGTTTTATGTTTTGTTATCTGTTTGTGCCAAATTGTGTTCTGTTTAGCAATATGTTCTGTGTTGTGATGTCTATAATAATAAATATTTTCTTTCTTTCTTTCTTTAATGTTTACAGATACACCGTATAGATGAAGGTATAAATATGCTGTGTTTATTTTTCAGCAATCAGCGTTGATACGCTATTTCATCTTGACGTTTGGCACTCTGGGGCAGCTGATACAGTTCTCCATCATCTTCGAAGTTGTTGGGACGGAGGTATATGGCATTAATTAAATGTCAAAATGAAGAAATAACTGCCTCGTACCGCAGTTCTGTGGAACGGTTTGGCTGCAGGAGTATTTCCCGACGACTACGACTTAGAGACCTTCAAGAGAAGAGCACACTCCTTTTTAAAAAGCCGGCAACACAGTAGCGATCTCTCTTATTTTACTGATGTTCATGGAAGACGTTCGCGAAGCTGCGTCATATACTTGAGTCGTCTATTCCACAGTCCCTTAAGACCAGGGTCTTTAAGTTTTACCAGTAATGAAATGAGCTGAAACGTGGACACAGTTTAAGGTAGCTTAGCGGGCGATGGAGCGTGCCATGCTCAGAGTTTCTCTGGCGGATAAAATCGTAGGTAACGAAGTTATTCGTCAGAGAACAAAAGTCGAACGCAGGAACGGCACGCTGAAATGAAGATGGGCCGGTCATGTCTCTAGACGTACTGATGAAAGAAAGATGGAGTCGACACGTACTGGAGTGAAATGGGGAGGCCCCGTAGGGAAACGCAGTGTTGGGCGGACGATTTCAGAAAGATGGCTGCTGTGAGCTGGATGCAGACTGCTCAGGACCGGGTTGGATGGTGCTCTTTGGGGAAGGCCTACGTTCAGCAGTGGATGGCGATAGGCTGATTGATTGATTGACAGTGTGACAAACTTGGTTTTCACACGAGTCCAGCGGGGTCCGCAATGGACTGTAACAAGCTGACTGGAGGACATTATTATTTCTATCATTTTTTTTATTATATAGGGGGCAGACGAGCAGACGTATTACCTGATGTTAAGCGGTTACCGCCGCCCATGGACACCTGCCACGTCAAAGAAGTCACAGGTGCGCTGCCGGCCCTTTTAAAAGGAGTACGCTCTTTTATTGAAGGAAGGTTCATTCCACAGTTTTGTTCGAGGTAGAAAGTTTCTTGAAAATCGCACAGTAGAAGGCTGCCAACCACCTAGATGATGGGCATGGAACTATTGACAATGTCTATTTCCAGAGCGAGAAGTTGAAAGATGAGGTGTACTACCTGCCCTGGGAGTCCATGAGCATCAGCAACCAGAAAGCCATCTATTTCTTCCTCAGACGCGTGCAGACCCCCATCCAGGTCACCGCCATGGGCATGACGCCAGTTGGGGTGGAGACCATGTCCAAGGTATACTATCAGTTTACAAAAACTTCCTGCCCTCATGTTCTAGTGGTTTAAGTATCGGGCCTGTGATCTGTGATTATTATTCTTCTTCTTCATCTTAGCGTGTAATTCCCGGTTGCATCCAAGGCTGTCGCTTTGGAGCCCGGGGTACGCTTGGACCATGATTCAGGATTGGGGGGTCTGGTAATTACAATGAAGCGACTGCCGTCTGACCTTCGCAACCCTTTAACAAGGGAACCAGACCAACTGAATCATGCTTACACGATTCAGAAACTTTTTCCGAAACGTGCAGGTTTCCTCACGATGTTTTCCTTCGCCGCCGAGTAGGCGGTAATTATAGAAATACGCACAGATTTGAAAAAACCATTGGTGCATGCTCGTATTCGAACCTCGACCACCTGCGTGGAAGGCACCTTCGTATCCATAGAGCTATCGTCGCTCTTAGTTCGTGTTTTGTGTGATTATTATTATTATGATGTATTATTTCCAATTCCTATTTTGACATACTCTGTATATTGACATTCTATGTGTTTTCTATGTATTATAAGTATATATTTACAAAAAAAAAGTTTCTAGTTATTACATATATTTGTAATCCCACTGTTAATTCTGATATCATAACACAGGTGCTTGAGCTACCTATCTCGAAGTCAGATCAATGTATACATACATATATACGTATCACATGTTGTGAAATATTTATATATTTTTTTATTTTTATATTTATTTATTATTGTTTATAACATATACATATATATATATATATATATATATATATATATATATATATATATATATATATATATATATATATATATATATATTTATTTATTTTGGTTTGGACTAGATCTAGTAAGTAGTTTTTTTTTATAACGTTATAAACAGTAAACCGCAATTTACCTTCCATATATCTTACTTGCCGCTACGGAACCCTTCATGGGCGAGTCGGACTCGCACTTGGCCGGTTTTTTAATATTGCGCGCGGCTAGCTAATGCCGTATCTGCCTCTTTCACCCTATATATGTACTCTCAGAAGCCAGCTGCATCTATACAAAAGTATATGAACTTCTAGTTAAGTTGTCGATATAATGCAAGCCATCTGCTTGAACCTTAAAGTAAATGATTTGAAGCTATTGTGATAGATGGCGGTGTTTTAAACAGTGATAAATGTTTATAATAATAAATAATAGTCTCGTGGTCCTGGGTTCGATTGCTGGGTGGGGCAATGATTATGTTTCGTATTTTTCGATCATAGTTCGGCTTTGTAATCATTATATCGTTAAACCGCTGTAGTAGCGATGACTTTACTTTCTATGATGGAGGGCCTGCAGTGGGACATAGTTTGAGTCGGCGGAAAAACAAAAATCTAAGATTCCTTGTGTTTATGAGCATAAAGCTAAAATTAGGATGATGATTTTTTTTATGTCATAGGTGGCATACGCGTCTTGGAAAACGTAATGTAGGGCGCCCTCTGGCTAGGTGGGGGGACGATCTGCGCAGGATGGCTGGCAAGAGCTGGATGCGAGAAGCCATGGATAGATCACAGTGGCGAACAATTGGAGAGGCCTACGTCCAGCAGTGGACTGCGATAGGCTGATGATGATGATGAGGTGGCATACGAATAGACGGATATATATTTTCGGCCAGTGCCGCAAGGTATCTCTCCGGTCGAGCCGGCCCATTCATGCCGAAGCGTAGCTCTCCAACGGTCAAATGTCTTGTCTGGTCTTGATTGCGACTCAAGCGCGGCTCTCACAGGACTTCTTTGTTCGCGCGGACTATAATATAGGTTTCTGTTAGTCTTTGTCTCTACGAAGTCTTTTTTTTTTTATAGAAAGGCCAACCAGGATGACCTCACTCCGCCTGATGGTCAGCGGCCGTGAAATCAAAATATGAGGCTGACAGGCACAAAAGAACTAAGTACTTACCCATTGTGTCTGCCATCCTCACCCTAACTTTCACCATCTTCACATTTTTTCTTGACCATTTAAAAAGTTGTTTTAAATAAATAAATAATGTATTCATTTTCAGATTCTCAAAACCACTTTTTCGTATTGCGCATTTCTGAGGGAATCGCGCTCGAATCCGTGAGGTGTCAGCGCGTCACGGCCAAAGCCACACAGTTCCTTGATCAGATGTGTTTTAAGGTTTTTCTGACTCAAAAAAATCATCATTTCACAAATTGTAACCAAACAATTTAATGCTAGAGATCTGATAATCTAATTATTAAAATTAACACGATCTTCTTATTGCTTCTGCACCACATTTAATGGTTATAACATTTACTTGAATATTAAATATGTAAATAAACTCTGTACATTTTGACTGCGTTTTATTTTCAAGTTTTTCACTCTTCACTACTCAACCCAATACTGCTAAATAAGAACAACAAAAGAATTGCTTAGGCATGAATGTCCCGGCTCGACCGGAGTGATACAGTGGCCTCACAGTAAACCGGCGTGAAGCAGCACTGTGCTGTGTTTCACGTGAGTGAGTGAGGGTATCGGAGGTCCAATCCAGGGGAAGGGGGTTTATTTTGTGACTCCACTGTACTTAGCGATTGACCATATCGTGTGTGGCAGCTCAGCACGCACGATAAGGATTAGATATCTATAAGACCTACTGTTATCTCTGTCACGTACGCTATGTCAGCAGATCTTAGCACGTATGTGATACGAGATGACGTTAGTCATCTCTAGTATATAAGCCTTGGAGATGTTCTCACATCATGCCTTTTACATTATCAATATTAAACCAGCTACGTATACAAGACCGGGTGCATCATTTCTTCCGGGCCACCAGCTGCCTCCCGGCGGACTGGTGGCCTACCAACTATATCTGGGGTTCCCGGTATATTGGTGACCCCGACGTGATATACGTGATATACCCCGACATAGTGTGGATTAACGAATATGCTAGATAAAAAATCGGTAAAAAAACTTTTAAGTTAAACGGTTTTATCTTATGTGCACTGAAAACTAGAAAATAATAATAACAATTAGGTATTTTGATCTTCTAGTTCAGAAATATTTTAATACCAAGCAGAATAGCTTTTAGGCATATTAGACTAAAATAAAAACGTGGGGCCCATTAACTATTGCTGTAATACTTTCTTCTATACTAAGTGTGGATTGCATCGACTTACTATAATCGTAACTGGAGTTTTTGACAATCAACAACCAGCCGTGGCGGCTTCACCAGCGAACGCCCAGCTCATGATCTACCAAAGTATAAAGATATGCTTTGCCATAGGTAAGATTTCAGAGGGGCCCCACGTTTTTATTTAGTCTAATATGCCTAAAAGCTATTCTGCTTGGTATTAAAATATTACTGAACTAGAAGATCAAATACCTAATTGTTATTATTATTTTCTAGTTTTCAGTGCACATAAGATAAAACCGTTTAACTTAAAGTTTTTTGACCGATTTTTTATTTTATAGTTTTTAGTATTTAACGGAAATGCCTACGTTGAGTGCATCATTATGACATGGTTTTTTACCTGATAATTTATTACAATCTAATTCCTCAAACATAGCCCTTCCAGAGACTTGATCTGTCCTTTTAACATCACACAATCTTGGACATAACTGTTCTGGACAAGACTACTCATGCCCTGACCTAATATGCCATTTTGTAACCACGTCCATCTTGGATTTTAAATTTTGTCGTAATCACAGTATTCTACTAGTAGTAGTTGTGTAGCCCTTTCATTTGATGATCATATTGAGGGGGTTGTGGAAAAATATGAAATCCGCCATTTTGCACCGGCGGCCATCTTAGATTTACAACGTTATTGATATTACTATATTGTATTGTCATCGGAACTAAAGGTGTGTACCAAATTTAAGATAAATCTGACAACAGGAAGGTACTCAAATTTCAATTTCTAATTTTGACCCAAATAAATAAATACCGTACGGGTCGAGCTAAATAAAACCGTTTAAAAACTGAAGGGAAGGAAAAAAGTCCTTACTCTATTGAAGAATTTTTAAATGTGACATAAGTCAATATGTAATCTCTATAGTATTAATTATTATTGTTCTCTAAATCTTTCTTAATCAGCCAGGGGTACGGATCAGACGAAGGATCGCGCACTCTGACAATTCACGAAGCCCAGGGACAGACGTTCGAGAACGTTGCGATAGTCAGAACAACTGCCAAACAGTCCCATCTCCTGCAAAGTGTCCCACAAGCGGTGGTAGCCATCTCCAGACACACAAGAACTTGTGTATATTATACAGATAACGCCACTAACGACGCCACAGCGCGCCTAATATCCATGGCATCGAAGGCTACCATCGAAAAAATAACCGAGTACAACCTCAAAATGGCGATCCGCCGGGGCGATGACGCGGTTAGGGACAAGCTTGCAAATAAAACATAAAGTATTAACATATCCCAAAACTCCCCCACTGAGGTCCTTAACTGTTGTTGATACCCATATTGGTGGGATTGATAAAAAAATGTTATCAGCCATTTGGTAGCGGCGGCCATCTTAGATTTCAATTTTTCATAGTAAATTGTATTCTACTTGTTGAGACCTTTCATTTGATACCAATGTTGATGGGATTGATAAAACCTAAGTTATCTGCCATTTTGTAGAGGCCGCCATCTTGGATTTTAATTTTATATAGTACATTGTATTCTACTGGTTGATCACTTTCATTTGATACCCATATTGATGGGATTGATAAAACCTACGTTATCCGCCATTTTGTAGCGGCCGCCATCTTGGATTTCAATTTTTTATAGTATATTGTATTCTGCTTGTTGAGCCCTTTCATTTGATACCCATATTGATGGGATTTATAAAACATAAATTATCCGCCATTTTGTAGCGGCGGCCATCTTGAATTTATAATGATAATGAATAAACTTAATTGTATTGTCACCAAAATCCAAAGTCTATACAAAATTTCAGATTAATCGGTTGACAGGAAGAGGGTGAAATTTGAATTACTAAATTTGACCCAAGAATAAATAATAAATAAAACAAACGGGGTGAGCTTAATAAAACCGTTTAATTAGATCTTTATTTGTTTTATCGGAATAGATCCTGCATGTTAATTATTTTGTATTTGTTTTCTTAAAAAAATGCATCAAATTAGTTCTACATCAGATCAAAATATGTGTGTACTTTAAATTCATTAATAAAGTGATATCTTACCATCAAGTGATTTAAGGGTAGTTCATCAAAATCAAAATAACTTTATTGTTAACTACAGGTAGTTGTTACATGGTGTGGGCCTCTTCATATACTTGAATCCGAACATTTTTTCTAGGATATATAAGGTAAATACGACATAAATCCTCCTCCCCATACAAATGGCATAATTCAGTTGATCAATATTGTAATAAAAAGACGAAAATTTTGTTTAGTATTATTTTCACCCTGTTGGTCTAGTGGTTTGAGTACCGGGCCATGATCTTGGGTCCTGGATTCGATTTCAGGTCGAGCAAAAAGTATCTTTCGAATTTTTCGAACATAGGTCAGGTTCGTGATCGCCAATCCGCATTTGGCAAGCGTGTAGATTTTGCCTAATCCCATCATAGTAACGATGACTTGATTTCTACGATGGAGGCCTTTGCCCTGCAGTGGGACAGTATATTAGGTTATACCTTATTATTTTCACCCTATGTTTCTTAGAAAAAAATCTTCATAAATGTAAGTAATTGAAAATAAGGATACCTACTAGACGACATAGTTTTAATTTGTTCAGCCCATAGATAGGGAGACCAGACCAAATGTATATATAGCATACATACATATACGTAGGTAGTGGAGAAAATGTGTGGTGTATGCTCTATGGAATCCTCTGATTATTTGACATTATGAGTGAGAGTCGGAGTAAAAGTCGGCTCTAAAAAAGTCAATAGCAAGCTAATTGACCGACCGGATGGCGCAATTGGTAGTGACCCTGCCTCTTACGCCAAAGGTCGTGGGTTCGATCCCCACCCTGGACAAACATTCGTGCGATGAACACTTATGTTTGTTCGGTGTCTGGGTGTAATATATGTATTTAAGTATATATTTGTGTTCCCCTGTTGTCTAATATCTGTAACACAAGTGCTAAAGCTACTTAGTACGGAATCAGGTCAACGTATGAGATGTTGTGAGAATTATTATAATTATTATATTTAGGTTAATTGTTTCAGATTTGTAAGATCCCAGTTAGCTCAAAACATAGATATTTCTTAGTTCTAAACAATTTTAACACTCGGGAGCGTAATCTAACGTTGGTTAATCATAGTATAGGTACTCGCTCGATGTCCGCTGGCAACTTTCATGTACCTAAAGTACATAACTACTTTGGAGATAGAACGTTGAAAAAAAGACTACCATATCTTCTAAATAGCTTGCCGGAGGACATTCGAAGGGAACCAGTCAAAAATATATTTTATAAACAAACTAAGAAAGTATTTTCTTGATTTGGTTTAGAATTATATACCCTATTGTGCTAAGACTCAACCGATCCTGCAGACAAACTGTGTAAACAGTTTTGCAGGACAAGTGTAATTTGTAAACTAAATTTGTAAGTTTAATAATAAATACATAAAATAAATAAATAAGGTAGCCGAGCTAGTTGTAGAGAAACGCACATATATTTAAAAAATCCAGAGGTGCTTGCTCGGATTCGAACCACGACCCGCCGTATGACGGGTGCGTTCTTAACCAATGAGCTACCATCGCACCATACAATGTAACTAATTTCTGTTTCTATTACATAATGCATCGTCGATTTAGTCAGCGAAGGACACAACACATCAACCCCTAATCAACCTTTCAAAATAAAACATCGCATTACACTTGACACACCACAATATCAATCAATACCATTACAACTTTACCATCGATGCTTGTCTGATCCACTAGCGCCACCACATGACCGATTTAGGAAACAGGGGCGTCTTTCACTTATATTGCAGTGGGTGCGGTGCACCCGGGCGCCAGAGGGCGTTAGAGGGCGCCGAGAGCCCCTCGCTACACATAGAGCCTCCACTGTATCGCTCCGAAAGGAGCGGGCGCGACTACTGATCGTTCTCCTCATCTTAGCGTGGGATTCCCAGTTGCGTCCAATGCTGTCGCTTCGAAGGCCCGGGGTACGGTTGGAACTTGATATAGGACTTCAGGATGTCTGATAATCACAATAGGGTATTTGACTAAGCTCGAGATTTTACTAAATATAAATATTTTATCAAAATAAAGGTAAAATCATCATCAGCCCATTTAAGTCCCCACTGCTGGGGCACGGGCCTCCCTCAATCACATGAGGGGTAATTGCCATACTCACCACGATTGGCAGACGGTTTGGCGAGGGTTTGATATAAATGCAGAGTTTTCCTTCTGTGGGTGCTGATAATCATGCCAGCAGCTTTACCTTAGTCGCCTTTTACGACACCTCGGTAAGAGTGAGGGTGGCCTATTCTACTCTGCCGGGGACCACACGGCTAAGGTAAATATGCCAATAACAAAAAATCGCAATTAAAAATATAACGTGTAGCCTGTTTTATGGTCATTCAAAGATTCAGTCCATTTAAAAAGTGTGAAATTATTAAAAAATATTTGGGCCTCGCCGAAAAACGAGGCCTAGGGCCACTCCCATGGCCCACCATTCCCCCCTCTCCGGAATCATCCACGTAGCTGGATTGCAACGCAGACGCTCCGGAAGGAACGACTGCAGACCCCTCCCCCAACCCATACCCTGCTGGCTGCAGGGCAGAGAGAGGAGAGAGCACCCACAGACTTTTATGTTATACCCAAAAACCCTCCCGTTCGAGCATCCCCGCTGGGTTGCGGAGACAATCGACGGGACGGGAAAAGCGGGGGTGGCGAGTCGTAGCTGCATCCCACTGGCTGCGGGACTCAACACAGACCCACCAACAAGGCCCCCCACCATAAAGGCGGGGAGAGCGGCTCCCGAGGATCGGGGCGCAACAGACTGTTGGCAGGAATTCCACCACCGTGGAACTCCCCAACATTCGAACGCGCCCGAAGGCGCGACAGTTCAAGGCCCGAGAACAAAAAGGCCCCCATAGGGCACCATCACACCAGGAACACCGGCCCACCGCACGCCAAAGCGCCCGACAGTGGGTGCCACCACACCCCAACGCCAACCTACGGCAGAAGGGGGGGCTGGATAAAGAAGGCAGCCTCCGTGCCCGGCTCTATTGTGTTCAGGTCCGTTAAAGAGAGGCCGGTCCTCTAAGCCCTCAGCAGACAATGAAAGCCCCCGAGTGGTGTGCGCTGCACGCGATCCACTGCGTCGGGACTGGTCCGCCGGAAATTCTGTGCATCCTTTGGCCGTCGGTAGCAATCCACGAATGAATTACTACCCGCCGTTGCCCGGGGAAAACCGTGCCCCACGGTAACCGTTTCTGCCTAATACCAACCGAAGCTGGAATCAGGACAGAAACTGATTACCAGCGGGGCCACTCTAGGAGGTAAATACACCTGAGTCCCCATATATACTTACCATTGAATAACCCATACAATTTGCTTCAACTATTCTATTATATTAATAATCTATTATAATTAATAGAACCATTGACATAAACGAAATTTTTGATAAAGCTACCATACAAAATTAAATGAATTATGCATACATAATACCTACTGTCGTGTGACGTCACATCTCAGTAGCCATTTGTATGGAGCGTTTTGGGTTTGCCCAAAATAATGTGATTTTAAAGTTGTGATATCTAAGGTATTTCAAATAAGAATCAAGTAATTCTTTCAACGATGTTTCTATCATTGAGAGGTCTTTGATTACAAAAAAAAAATAGTCAAATACCATATCAAGGGACTGCCCCATAGGTAGTCGAACATGTTGTATTTCATTTTTTTCCCGCATTGTGAAACAAGAGTGCGCCACGATTGATTGCTATTCATGGGCTAGAGCCGCCCCTGTTAGGAAAAACATATAAGATTTTAAACTTTCGCGTTGCATTATACAAATAACTATTAATCAGAACTTCAATCGAGAGGACGAGTTCAAATATCATCGGCGTGGAATCCATTGATTGACAAATTGACGTGTAATTAACGTATGAGAGCTATCCGAAGATTTACAAGCTGGACGTAGCAGGCGACGCCATGCACCTCCAGTCCGCTTGTAACGCGGTGGAAACTTCGAACTGTGAGTAGATGCTACTACGAGTATGTACTTACATATAAAAATAACGTTTTGTCCCGTGTATATTAATTATTTAGGAAAACATCGTGTGGTAACCCCTTTTTTGGGCTATAGGGTTGGACCACAATCGCACCGATTGCGTTCCAACCCTATAGCGATACAAGTTTGCGTAGAAGATAAAAGTTCACTCTTGCCTTCAAGATGGCTACATTCTCTATAGTGGTCAGGAAAAACAGACCTCGGCAGGGAGTTCCATTCTTTAGCTGTCCCTGTAATGTGGACAATAAAACCTACACGTTTCGGATTGCTTGTAACCATAAATCAATTGTATTTTTTGTGATAGGTGGCAGACGAGCAGACGGATCACCTGATGGTAAGCAATTGCCGACGCCCATGGACACCCGCAACACTAGTGGAGATACAAGTGCGCTGCCAACGTTTAAACCTAACTTTCCCCTAGATTGGGCCTCCGGTACCCTCACTCACGCAGCGAAACACAGCACAACTTACATGTGGTTCGATGTAAGAATCTGACTTCAGGCAGATCAGTTCCTCAGAGCACTTGCCGTAATAATGCAGTAAAGAATGCTGAGGGAAGCTATACCCCGCTGCAAAGCTTGATGATCAAGTAGAGCACAAAAGGAGGTCCCACGTTGCAGTTAATAATAATAATAATGATTATATCCTCCAACCGATTACGGTTACGGTGGCCAATCTCAACGATCAGCCACGTACGCAGGATATAATGCTCAAGTGCTTTTCCGAGGCACGGGGTACAACATCGCCAAGTTCCAGAATCCGGGCTGCCACTAAGAATTTCTTACCAAAAACTTAGGTACAAATTTTTAGCCCGACCAAGGAATCGAACTGGGCACCTCTTGCGCAGCCGACGCTCGCTTTATGGTACGACCCGCTAACCATTACGCCACGGAGGCAGTCAAGGCAAGTTACAACAGACGCCATGGCACTGCCATAGTGGTCCGCGAGATGCTTCTTCACACTTTGTTTGGAGGATCTATATTATTGGACGAACATACACAAGATTATTAAAAAAAACCCGATTACGAACGAAACTACTAATAATATTTTTAACACTTTATACACTTCAAATAACATTTTATAACAGTACACTCTAGAAAAGGTGTTACGGAAGTCGTCGCCCACTACTATCTTGTAATTTAATTTTAAATTGCAAAATATTGCTATACCCAAAAATTCATATTCATTTCCGGCGTTGATCACTTACCATCAGGTGACCCGCTCGCTCGTGTGTTGCCTCTAGCATAAAAAAAATCGATTCGCAGCGCTACTGAATGGAAGCTGGCACCCTTGAGAAGAAATGGGAAAACATAGTGCATTATTTTTCCTTGTAATTTATGCATTACATCGATTATTGAAAATTACTTATTACATTGTGAGGAAAGCACGACGAAGAAAGATTTGTGGAGAGATTCGAACAGAACGCATGCATTTGTTGCGACGCCATGATTGTTAAAAAGTAAGTGATAAAATTACAGTTTTTTGTATTACGAAGCAAAACCAGTCCAGGAAAAGCTCACCGAAACACACCTGAAATGGTACTAACGCTTTCGGCATGAATCTGCCGGCTCGTCCACAGTGATACCACAGAAAGCTGGCGTGAAGCATCACCGTGCTGTGTTTCGATCGCTCAGATGATCTGTCTGCTCGTCTGCCACCTATCACATAAAAAAAATAACAGCCACACTCAATGTGAACATGGCCTTCCTATGTAGTGGCTTTTTTCACCGCCAACCGTATTGCGAACGTCTGAAAACGGGGATCCCTTTAATTGGCATAATGTGTTTTGACCTAAAATGAATTGGCATAATGAAATTGGCATAATTTATTTAGCATAATATTAATTTTTCCGAATTTGGTTTTAGCATAATATGTACTGTGGCATAATTATTATTTAGCATAATGCATTTATGCATTTTTTTTTTTGGCACAATTTTTTAGGCATTAATGGTTGTTTGAGTTTGAAAAATAAAAAAGTAAGTAAGTAACCAGTATTTCCTATATTATAAGATCCTTATAGAGTAAAAGTAGGTTTAGGTACGGCGGGGTTGGCCCTTGGGCCACCCGTAAGCCGCTTTTTAATGACTTATGGTTAATTATTTTATGCTTAATCATGTTTATGCTTATTGCATTTGTGCTAAAAAAAATTATGCTAAAAACTGTTGTGGTTTTTATGCGAAATTATCATTAGTAATAATTACATTATGCTAACTTATTTTATGCTTAAAATGTTTATGCTTCTTGACAGTGAACCCTGAAAAAGTCATGATCAGTCTCCTCAACAGACGACAGCTAACGGAGATGAGTTTCATATACAAAGTTTTAAGAGGTTTTATGCACTCCGCTGATCTATTAACGCGATCATCCCTGTCGGTCCCGCACAAATACCCTAGACATCGTATTGCTAAGCTATTCGCCATTCCTTTTCCAGAACTAATCTAGGCAGTTAATGCCCTTTGGCATGTATTTGTTCCATATATAATAGCATCATCATCATCATCAGCAACCCACACTCGTCCACTGCTGGACATAGGTCTCCCCTAATGCACGCCACTGCTCCCGATAATCGGCCACTCTCATCCAGCCCACACCAGCCAGCCTTCGAATGTCATCATCCCATCTTGTCGCAGGGCGTCCTACACTACGCTTACCGAGTCGCGGTCTCCACTCAAGGACTTTACGGCTCCAACGGCTGTCAGTTCTGCGGCTAATATGACCAGCCCACTGCCACTTCAGTTTGCTAATTCGGTTGGCTATGTCGGCGACTCTGGTTCTCTGTCGGATTACATCATTTCTGATGCGGTCCTTCAGAATATAATAGCATAAGTAGCACCATTCCTGATTAAGACATATTCGACAATGCGTTTCCTATATTTAAACCAGACCACTAGCCTGATGGATGTTTCCAGCATATATAGTTAAATGAGCTATGTAAAAAAATATTCATGAGTGTTATGTACGCCGTTATGTTGGTGCATATCAAACTGTAACTTTAATACGATGTAGTCTGCGATTGTATTCATACGTATCATGTGGCTGTACTAAATAAATAAATAAGTATAAAAATCCGTCTAATTTCTTCAATCGATTATTACTACACGTAAACCAATGTTTTTTTATACGAATAGAATGACGGGCTCGCTTGATGGTAAGCGACTACCGCAGCCTATGGGCGCCTGCAGCTCAAGAGTACCTGTAAACGTGTTGCCGACCTTTTAAAAAACTTAACACTTTCTTTTTTGAAGAATTCATACTGTAGTCCCTCGGGAAAACCTCTGAAGGGAGCTCATTCTGCAACCGGAGCATTCGAGGAAGAAAAATTCTCTGGACCCGTACCGTGCTCGACCAATTTGGTTCCGATGCGTGAGTCGATCTCCCTGCTGACGGCGGTTCAATATACATTGAGGAAATAGTTTAGCGTTTATATTAACTTGATGTTCAGTGAGATGTTCACATCATGCGAAGAGACACCAGGCATGTTCAGGAGGTACTGGTAATCTCCAATGGCAAGAAAGGGAGATGACGGCCAAGCTGACCTGGTGGACAAAAAAGTGGTACAACAAATCTAGGTAGGAAATCCCAATTGCCTGACCCTTTCGTCCTGGATTTCCCGGCTTTCGTATCGTTAAGGTGACGGGCAGGGCACACTAGCGACGCCAATCGATTTAAATTTTAAGCTATTTAACCGGATCTATATTAAACAATTTCGGGGTTACAAACTATTGGCAAACACTTATAATTTATTAAATAACCATGCACAAATGTTGGGTCCGTTTTTGTACGCAAAAAATTTATTCACGCCAAAAGCGGCCACTTTTGGCGGTAATCCAAAATTCGAGTGCAAAAGAAGACCAAACAGTTAACTCTAAGTATTATATAAATAGTATAGGTGTTTGCCGAGGGGTTGTAACCGCCATTCACGCCAAAAGCGGCCACTTTTGGCGTGAATCAATTTTTCGCGTACAAAATCGGACCCAACATTTGTGCATAATTATTTAATAAATAGTATAAGTGTTTGTTAAAAATTAAAATCGATTCGCGTCGCTTGTGTGCCCTACCCGTCACCTTAAGTCCTCATCTCATTGTATAGTTGCGCCCAAAGATCTCGCTTCGGAGCCCGAGGTACGCTTGGACTATGATCTAGAATGGACAACATTTCATATTTTTAACATGTCCATATTGTTGTTTTATATGAAAATAGACATAAAATGAACAGACCCTTGTTTTTTCTTTTTTCAAAATTTGGCCATTTTCATACATAAAATAATTATTGAAATTCTTTATATTCTAAATAGACGTAAGCGCCAAATGACGTCATCGGACGGCTGAATACAGCGATATTCCTTTGCATATCATTGTTTTAATAAAAAAAGGTACTGCTGTCAAAGGTAAATAATACTAATGTCAACGTCACTCATTCATTCAACGTTGACAAGTTGTTTTTTTTTTGACAGTTGCTGTCATAAGTTAGGCATTTCGTAAATTTAAAACTATAATGTGCTAAGCAAAGAAATATTTTACATTCTGCCGTCCGATGACGTCATCTTACGTGTTTTAGTTTTTAATTTTTTTCTCAGTAAATAAGCAATATAAAAAATGAATAAATATATATTCGAGCAGCGGAAAAGTAAATAAAGAATTGGTATTTTTTGTTTCAGAGCTTAGCAATTTTGAAATGTTGTCCATTCGGGAAGTCAGGTAATTATATTGAAGCGATTGCCGTCTGATCTTCGAAAGCCTTAGACTGGATATTTCCTCACGATAATAATAATACTCATGGATTAAAAAATCCAGAGTGCGTGCTCGGATTCGAACTTCGACCGTATGGAAGCTATCGCTCAACATCGGCTTTCTTATAATCAAGTTTGTTTATTTTTCTTACCAGGATTGCAAGGCAGGAGGACGCTATGTCCCTAAACTACATAAGGTACATAAGTCTGATGCTGCGGTCGGTAGCCGCGTGGCCAGCGGCAGCCGTGGCCGGCAGACCCCACCGCTTCTCGGCATTCGGCTACTTCCTCATGCTGGTGACCATTTCGATCTTGGTGGGCCAGTTGATCTACATCCACCACCGGATCCATCTGCTGTCCTTCTTTGTTATTGGAGATGTGTATCTTACGCTATTCTTGAATACCCTGGTTCTAGTGAGTATGATTCGTGCATTTGATCATTTTATCGTCCACTGCTGAACCTAGGCCCACTGTGTTATTTATGTGGTTGTGACAGAGATCCTACCCGATGAGTAGGTTGCTACTCAAGGACAGAAAACAGGAAGGTTAGAGGATATTATTATTATATAACGCCCTCCCGGCCTGGTTATTGAATCCGGGACCTACCCACTGAGCCAGCTAGGCATCTGAGTGGCAATATACTTAATTCTTCTTAGATATGCATTACGTTTTGGTCTGTGAGTCTATTCTTCTTGTAAAGCCATTAGATTTTCTTTTTTTTTCAGACCAGGTTGATCTCCGCATTCCTGAAAAAGTATGGCGAGGTTATGAGGAACTTCATAACAAAATTTCACTTGATTCATTTCAAACACAACAGTGAATATTCAGAGATGGTAAGTACCTACGATTATGTATTAAGAATAAGAATAAAATCATTTATGTTTCCTAGGTATTATATCTGACTCCGAGATAGGTAGCTCAAGAAGCACCTGTGTTACGGATATCAGAATCAACAGTGGGATTACAAATATATACATATAATACTTTTCTTTAAATATATACTTATATATTTAAAGAAAAGTATTATATGTATATATTTGTAATCCCACTGTTGATTCTGATATCCGTAACACAGGTGCTTCTTGAGCTACCTATCTCGGAGTCAGATTAATATATGTGATGTTGTAAAATATTTATTTTAAATATTTATTTAAATATTTATTCGACGCAAAACATACACAATATAAAAACTTAAAAATATTAAGGCACATCAAAATGGCTTTAGAATCGGTTCCATTCAGCATGTGTGGCAGCGTCTAAGGCACACCCCGACGCTGGTCTTCCGTGGAGTCCAGACGAAGTAAGGAACGTCACTGTGCGTGCTGACGGCATAAAGTACATACTTAAGTACACTTAAACTTGTGACTCCTCTGGTGTTGCAGGTGTCCATGAACGGCGGTAATCATGTGACTATGATCTTACCATCAAATGATTCGTCTGCTCGTCTGCCCCCTATCCCATAAAAAGCCTTAAAATTAGTTACAACTAAGAACAATAATCATTACTTATTTGTGTTAGGGGTACAACCTTAATTAAGTGATTCATTATTAGGGTTCCGTAGCCAAATAGCAAAAATCGGAACCCTTTTAGATTCGTCATGTCTGTCCGTCCGTCCGTATGTCACAGCCACCTTTTTCCGAAACTATAAGAAATACCTATACTATTGAAACTTGGTCAATGGATGTTTTTTGTTAACTGCATTACAATTTTTACACAAAAATAGGCAAAAAAAATTTTTTTTGGGGGTCCCTAAACTTAGAACAGAAACTCTAAATTTTGTTTTTCATCAAACGCATACGTGTGGAGATACATATTTATGGATAGGTCTTAAAAAATGATATTGACGTTTCTAACATATTTTTTTTTTAACCTAATACTTTGCGCAAGAGACGCTCCCAAAGTGGTAAGATATACATTACTATGAAAACTAACAACAAAAATTGGTTTCAACTAGATCTAGTAAGTAGTATTTTTTAATATGTTAGTCACCTTCCATTATATCTTACTTGCTGCTACGGAACCCTTCATGGGCGAGTCCGACTCGCACTTGGCCGATTTATTATGGCTTCTGTTGTGCGTCGATGTGTGCGTCAGAGAAGCAGTCAACTCTGCCAATGTCCGTTAACTTATACCAAAACCCTCAATAAAACACTTTGACGGAAAAATATTTTTGTTTGTTTAGGTTTTACCTATGAAATTGGTGTTTTTTATGGAAATATTCGGTGACTTTTACGTGACGACACAGATCCATTATAACAACATAATATAAGTACAGTCAGCATCAGATCAAGTTACCCCCCTGCAGTGGAAAAATAGCACTTGTGCCCCAGACATAAGGACGGTTCAAAGGTCAACAAGGGTAACTCGACGTGACACGGTGTAAACACACCTATATTTTTTTTCTTGCAGTTCAAAGTCATGACGAAATCTAAAAGGTTATTTATGCATCTGGGTGCACCTAATTACGTTTTAAAAACCTTTTTTAGTTTACATAAGGTTTTTGTTAAAATAAAGTTTTATTTCAACATGAATAATATAATTATATTATTTTGTAAAAAGGTCTGTAAGTCTTATGTATATTTTCATATGTATGTGGAAACTTTACAATAAAAAAATACTGAGTAAAAAGTAAGTAATGTCTGATTATCCCATGACCTACATAAGTAAGTAGGTAGTAGGACCTACATAAGTAATTATGCGTAGACAGCGTAAAACATTGCTCTAAACTGCCTTAGTGTTCCGTATGGACTGAAACTGAATAAACAATATTTTATTTCATTTCACGTGGACATTCATTTGATTTGACAGGTTTGATAGGTGGTCGGGCGGAATGACTAAATTGGACAAAATTCGAAACGAATACGTCCGAGGTAGTTTCAAAGTCACCCCTGTCCAGGAAAAGCTCACCGAAACACGTCTCAGATGGTACGGCCACGTCATGCGGAGAGACAGCGAGCATGTGGTCCAGAAAGCACTGGCAATCCCAGAAGGCAAGAGACGGGGACGGCCGCCCTTGACCTGGTGGACTAGTACAGCCAACCTGGTCAAGAAGTCCCTACTACCTGGACCCGACAACCCAGGACAGATTGTCCTGGCGCAGAAGGATAAGGAGAGCCGACCCCACCTAAAGTGGGAACAGGCAAATAAGAAGAAGATTCATTTGACACGAGATTTGATTTGTTTTTGAATAATTTGCACGTATGCTTGTCCTCTGGAGTTGCAAACGTCCATAGGCTTCGGTAATCATTTACCATCAGGCAAGTCGCACCTTGTTTGCCTCCGACGCAGTATAAAAAATCAAATCCCATGACTAATTCTAGTGAGTCGGCGATACTTTTAAATTATGAAAAATACTTCATAAAATGTTCAAGTCTAGTCCAATAACTTAATGTATAACATTATAGATGATTTTAGCCCCACTTTCTCACAGATCTGCGGGAAGGTGAACAAGATCTCTCTGTACTTCACTCTCATCATGATCCCGATGACGTGGACGGCCCTCATGTCCTTCAACCTCACCCCGCTGTTAGCCAACTACCGCAGCGGACTGTACCAGGCGCTGGTCAGCGGCCAGGCGACGGGGAACCTCACGGTCAGCATCATCAGCTTCGCTTGTCATTCCCAGTTGAATTCTAACCCGTTGTTTAGTGCCCGGGGTACGCTTGCGCCATGACGACCCAGAATGGAATGGCCATGATGGAAGTCTGCTGCTTATTACAATGAAGCGAGTGCCGTCTGACCTTCGTCTATTCAACAGTGGAACCAAACCAACTGGACTATGATGACAATTTCATCTCATAATTATCTTTACAATTCGGTATTTGACTATCTTTTTTTATTTTAGTAATCAAAAGACTATATAAACATTGTTGAAAGAAATACTTGATTCTCATTGAAACTAACTTTACTTGTGTAATATCTCAGGATATTACACAACTTTAAAATCACATTATTTTGGGCAAACCCAAAATGCTGCATACTGCATAATGGCGCCTGACATGTAACGTCAGACGCATGTATTTTGTATGCATTTCTTTTGAATTATGCTTGGTAGTTATATCAAATGTTTCGTTTGTGTCAATGGTTCTATAGTTAGTGCAAATTTTATGGGTTATTCAATGGTATAATTATTTTTTAATAATTTCATACTTTTTTAATGGAATCTTTGAATGACCATAAATTCGGCTAGACGTTATATTTTTCATTGGGGATTTTCGTTATTGGTCAATATGTGACCTATATTTTGATAAAATATTTATATTTTGTAAAATCTCGAGCTTATTTGACTAAGCTCGGACCCTATTGAGGAACTCAGTATACCTAACTTTTAACTATTTAATGTTGTGCAATAAAGATTATCTTTCTATCCGAAACATGTCGTCTTTCACAAAGTTTCCCTTAAAAAATGTAGGCAGTATTTCTAAAATGACATTAATTGGGAAAATATTTACGAGAAGTAGATATGTTGGGAAACAATTAGAAGACAAGTGGTCGTGGTTTTGATGGTGGAGAACACCAAATAAAACTTTGTAATATACAAGATTCACTGATATCGAATTACCAAATTATTTATGCAGTTATTGAATGATGAGGACTATGACAGATGGAGTTCGCAGTCCACTACTCGTTTCCCGGCTTTGAGGAGGAGGACCACTTCATCATCTGCTCGGTGGTGAACATTTTGCTCTCGTACCTCTGCGCGTTCGTGATCTGCGCCATGGACCTGCTCGCGTTCATCATAGTGTTTCAGATCATCGGCCATATCAAGACTCTTAAGGTAGAATTCAACTTTTTTATTGATTATAGGGGTTACCCTAAGCGTTAAGCTAAGGGTTAAGCGTTAGTCTAACCACTATTGCACCTGATGGTAAGCTTGAATGAGAACTAGGATGTTACGCGTTTGATTAGAAGATGCCTGTTCAGTCTTATGTTTGAGAGATTAAAATGTATCCAAAACCGCAAAAGATAAAATATTTTGGCCACGAGCAAACCCTTCCTTAAACGACAACCTGGAGTGGGCCGAGGATCGTAGCAGTGATGCTAGAAAAGTTTGTTTTCTCATTTTTGCTACTTCTAAAGTATCACACTGCAGCGTGCATCTTTCAAATTTGCCGCATCATGATTCTGGAATGCTCTGCATCCACCGTAGCGCACCCTAAAATAAACATTAAAAAACAGCTCAAGCTCTTAGAACAGCATAAGAGTGATACAGATAACTTTTTAAAATAACTGTTCTGTATGGATCTAATGTGCATAATCAAATCATTTTCATTTTCAAGCACCACTTGGAGGTTTTCCCGACGCCACAAAAATCGAGCGATCTTCATATAAAAAAAAGGTTGGTATATAATAGAAAACATTTAAACCTCGCCTGTTAAGTAGGTGGTTATTATACTATTCATTTAATACTTATAGTTATAACTGCTTGGTCTGCTTTTGCTCTCGAATTTTGGATTACCGCCAAAAAAGGCCGCTTTTGGCGTGAATCAATTATTCGCGTACAAAAACGGATCCAACATTTGTGCATGGTTATTTAATAAATAGTATCAGTGTTTGCCGAGAGGTTGTAACGCCGAAATTGTTTAAAATAGATTTAGTTTAGTAGCTAAAAATTAAAATCAATTGGCGTCGCTAGTGTGCCCTACCCGTCACCTTAATGGATGGTGGCAGAGGATGGCCGAAAAATATGGCTATGTAATTGAAACAGGGAGGGATGATACCCAGTCCCTTTTGGTTTGATGTGATTTGTTTCACATTCTTGTTTCAGCCATCACATTTCGACACGTGTGAAAAATGTAAGAGTATTCGATGAGCAAGAGAATGCGAGGATTAAAACACTCATCGACATGTGCGTCCGCCACCACCTCATGATTGTGAGGTATTTGCCTACATTCATTTCTTTTTAACTCCGACGCAAAAACGACGGGGTATTATAAGTTTGACGTCTCTGTGTGTGTGTGTGTGTGTGTGTGTGTGTGTGTGTGTGTGTTAGTGTGTGTGTGTAACTGACGATATTAAGGACAAGTTTTACGAGGAGTTGATACAATGTCTCAATTGCATACCTCATAGAGAACAGATTCTGTTAATGGGTGACTTTAATGCCAGAGTAGGCCGGGACTATGAAGCCTGGCCTAGGATCTTGGGCAGACACGGAGTTGGCAATATGAATGCAAATGGCCAATTGTTGTTGAGCTTATGTGCACAATTTAATCTTGCAATTACCAACACCATGTTCAGGCTCCCTGCCAAATATAAAACTACGTGGATGCACCCGAGATCTAGGCACTGGCACTTACTGGACTATGCAATTGTCAGGCAAAGAGACATACCCAAAGTCCAAATTACCCGTGTAATGCGCGGCGCGCATTGCTGGACTGACCACAGGCTTGTGATCACCAAACTGCGCGTCCGTCTACGCCATCCCCGTAGGTCAAGAAAAGCCAAGACTGTCTGCTTGGATACTGATAAGCTGGACGATCTCCGAGTAAGACAACAGTATGTGGAAAAATTGCAGAGTACACTAATATTGCCTTCAACTGCGGAAAGTGTTGATGTGGAAGCGAGTTGGTGTACTTTATCTTCTCATATTTTAGACGCCGCTGCAGTTACTTTGGGTCTAAAATCTCGCAAGAACGAAGACTGGTTTGATGAGAATGATAAAGTACTAACAGAGGCAATTAATAATCACCGAAAGCTTCTCAGGCGTAATGACGGAGAAGACACTGCCAACACGGTTAAGATAAGAGAAAGTGGACTAAAGCTTCGTAAATTAACCCGGGACACAAAAGATAGATGGTGGCAGGAAAAAGCTCGCAACATGCAGATGCTCGCCGATACCAACCGTCTCGGCGAATTTTACGGTGAAGTCCGCAAGATGTTTGGTAGTGTTTCTCATGCTAGGGTGCCACTGAAGACTAGTAATGGAGAGAGCCTAGTCAAAAGTAAGGAGGATGTACTTCGGCGATGGGCAGAACATTTCAATGTACTTTTAAATGTTGATCGATACTCTGACCTACAGTATGTTCGCTCACTGTCACAACTCCCGTTCAAAACTGAACTAGACGACCCTTTGACGCGTGGCGAGGTAATCACAGCCATCAAACAACAACAAAATAAGCGTGCGGTGGGCTTAGACTTAATACCTGGTGAGCTATTGAAATACGGAGGTGAGCAGTTGCACTCGTGCATATGGGAGTACTTTGTTCGTATGTGGGAGGAGGAGCGCGTACCAAAATGCTTCCAAGATTCCTGCATCAGAGCTTTGTATAAGAACAAGGGGAACCGGTCCGATTGCAACTCTTACCGAGGTATTTCACTCCTGTCAGCTCCTGGAAAAGTCTTTGCCCGGGTTCTATTAAACCGCCTACTGAAACTTTCAGAGGAGATTTTGCCAGAAACCCAATTTGGCTTCCGACCAAATCGAGGCACATGTGAAGCCATATTCTCGGTTCGTCAACTACAAGAGAAAAGCAGAGAACAGGGTCGTCAGCTGTATCTCTGTTTCGTTGATCTTGAGAAGGCTTTTGACAGCGTGCCTCGAGAAGCCCTATGGATTGTACTTGGAAAGCTAGGATGTACGGAAAAGCTTGTGAAACTTCTGCGGCTCCTGCATGACGGTATGCAATGTTGCGTTGCTGTCGATGGTGATCAGTCTAGCTTTTTCCCCGTGACTTGTGGGGTAAAGCAAGGCTGTGTTTTGGCACCGACGTTGTTCGCATTGTACTTTGCAGTGGTAGTCCGTGAAGTTATTCAAGGCTCTTCCGAGGGCGTCCGTATCCAGTTTCGTTCAGATGGCAGTCTTTTTAATCTAGCCAGGTTTAAGTCCCGCACTAAGGTGTCTCATGCATTGGTAACTGAAATAATGTATGCAGATGACTTGTGCTTCGTAACGGACTCTCTAGACGGCCTGCAACAGCTGGTCTCTAGGTTTCACGAGTCTTGCTGTAAGTTCGGTCTGAAGATCAGCATCAAAAAGACGGAAGTCATGTCTTCAGAATATGATAGTTACCGTAAGACTCGGAGAAGATGTGCTAAAGCAGGTCGACCGATTCCGTTACTTAGGAAGCACCATAACATCAAAATGTGACGTTGACTCAGAAGTCAATTGCAGGATCAGTGCTGCAGCTGCAGCATTCGGCAAACTTAGCTCGAAAGTCTTCGGTTCACATGACCTTAAACTGGCGACCAAAATATCAGTTTACATGGCTATTGTGTTGCCCAATCTTTTATATTCTGCGGAGACATGGACACTATATCGCCGCCACATACAAACGTTGGATCAATTCCACCTAAAGTGCCTGCGTAACATCATGAGAATTCGGTGGTCCGACCGTGTGCGGAACACGGAAGTGCTGCGCAGAGCCAACGTCGGTGGTATTGAGTCATACCTCATGCGACGACAGCTTCGATGGAGTGGACATGTCTCGCGAATGGCAGAAGAGCGAATTGCGAAGCGCATCTTCTTTTCAGAGCTCCAGTACGGCAAGCGGAAACGCGGTGGTCAGTACCTAAGATATAAGGATGCTCTGAAAAGACATTTAAAAAGATGCTGTATAGATCCAGCTCACTGGGAAAGGCAGGCAGCACAGCGACCGGAGTGGAGGCGCCTGATCCATCAGAAGGTGCAAGATTTTGAAGAAGGTAGGAGGTCAAATCTGGACAAGAAACGAGATGACCTTAAGGCGCGGCCTCCTGCAGCCATCCCCTACCACTACAATAGCGGTGCGCTAACGTGTCCCCTCTGTGGGCGCACGTTCAATGCTAAGATTGGCTATGCTAGTCATTGGAAAGCGCACCAGAGGGCAGCAACATCTTAGTCCTCAAAATTTACATCTCGATTGTACACAAAGTGGTCGCTGTAGCCGAAATCGGCTAGGAAGCCATCATCATCATCATCATATTAATTGTGATAGCACTAGATACTATAGATAGATTTGTGAAGCAGCACTGTGCTGTGATTCGCTGCGTGAGTGAGAGTACCGGAGGGCCAAACCAGGGGAAGGGGGGTTTAAAGGTTGGTAGGGCACTTGTGACTCCACTGGTGTCGCGGGTATTTATTGGCGGCGGCAATCGTTTACCTTAAAGCGATCGGTCTGCTCGTCTGCCACCTATGACATAAAAAAAGGAATCTCAATTTAAGTTCCGTGTTTTTCCGCGGGACTTCTTTTGTAGCGCGGACTCTACTTAGGTCTACTGTCCCCAGAAGTTGTGAAAAAATCAAATCTCTAAGATTCGCGTGACTTGGATGCAGAATTCGCAAGGCTGGGAGATAGAGAGTAGACAAGCAGACGGATTAACTGATGCTAAAGGAACACCTTCGCCCAAGGACACCTGCGAATAACATACCATATTACATCATTTCTCGTCAAGTGCGAGTCTGTAACTAAAATTCATCATCATCATCATCAGCCCATTTAAGTCCCCACTGCTGGGGCACGGGCCTCCCTCAATCACATTAGGGGTAGTTGCCATACTCACCACGCTTGGCAGACGGGTTAGCGAGGGTTTTGATATAAATGCAGAATTTTCCTTCTCTGGGTGCTGATGATCATGCCAACAGCTTTACCTTAGTCGCCTTTTACGACACCTCGGTAAGAGTGAGGGTGGCCTATTCTACTCTGCCGGGGACCACACGGCTAGCTAAAATTATTTGTAAAAAAATCCAACTGTGGGAAAGAAAGAAAGAAAATACATTAAGGTGACGGGTAGGGCACACTAGCGACGTCAATCGATTTAAATTGTTCGTACGCGACATTTGTGCATGGTTATTTAATAAATAGTATAAGTGTTTGCCGAGAGGTTGTAACCCCGAAATTGTTTAAAATTGATACGGTTTAGTAGCTAACAATTTAAATCGATTGGTGTCGCTAGTTAGGGCTACCCGTCGCCTTAATATTGACCATCACAACACAAAAAAAATACAGTAGGTAGCAATAACACGACACGACACAAAACAAACAGGAGAGGCGATACGAGAAGAGATGGCGTGGTTCATCATCATCATCATCATCATCATCATCAGCCCATTTAAGTCCCCACTGCTGGGGCACGGGTCTCCCTCAATCACATGAGGGGTAATTGCCATACTCACCACGCTTGGCAGACGGGTTGGCGAGGTTTTTGATATAAATGCAGTTTCCTTCTCTAGGTCCTGATGATCATGCCAGCAGCTTTACCTTAGTCGCTTTTTACGACACCTCAGTAAGAGTGAGGGTGGCCTATTCTACTCTGCCGGGGACCACACGGCGTGGTTGTGTGTGGTCAATCAGGTACCAACCTCAGCATTTGCTGCTATGGCATTATCTGCAATGCCGCAGCAGCGCTGGTATTCTGGTGGAACCTGGTGCCTTATTTTGAAGCCGTTCCGTAACGAACGAGAACATACCTGTCCAAACAAAGGAGACCCACAGCGCGTGTGAAAGAGAGGGAAACTCCGATTCGGTCGTAACGTCTGATTTAAATTAGGCCCTCTGGTTGCAAGTGAGTGTATTGGTAAATAAATAGCTATAACTACAGCTTGTGGGGTGTTGGGTGTCAGACTAGGTTCATTCTTTTGTTGGGTTAGTTTTTTTTGTTACTTATACTTAGGAATCATTATTTATTTTATAATTTATTCTGTGCCCGCGTTAAATGGAAAGGTTTCCACATTTCCGTGGGAACTGAGTCCTTGAAAATATGGAGATATATTTCAGGCAATAATATCTAAAATACAGTATAAGACGTAGGTATGACTTTATAATAATATATAAAAAACAATAACCCCAATTGGTTATTGTTGCAGTTTCACAAAGGATGTTTCGAGTATCTTCGGACCAATGCTCGGCTGCAACTATTTCTATCATTTGGTCAGCTGCAGTCTCCTCCTCGTGGAATGTATGCAAGGGGTACGAGATTTGTAAATGCCTTAATCTAAAATCTACTATAAGTAATAATAGTAACGGCGATCAGCCACGTACGCAAGATATAATAGCACACAAGTATGTGGGTAAAGAGCCATGGTACCTGAGTGGATAAGAACGTGCCTTCCATGCGGAGAGGAACTACCCCTAAAACTTCTGGCGCGGTCACGTAAAACATCGTAAGGAAATCTGCACGTCTCGAACCCTCTTATTCCAAAACGTGGTTTAAAATAAGTAGTGTAATTAACTCTGGGAATAACTGAAGAACTAGAATAAACATTATTACAAAACTAAGTTTAACGTTATTTAGTATATCAACTTTAATACTTAAGTTAAACCAAAGAGTAGTATTATATACTGAGTTAAACCACCCGGACCCCTAGTTTAAAATGAGTACTAAAATAATAACCTCAAAATGTCGATTCAGTAACCATGACCACTTATCCCTATGACAGTTCATTCCGTTTTACACTAAAGTTATTTGTGAGAAAGTGGCTAATTTATTTTTGGAATTTAATCCCAAAAATATAAGCAATTCCTATGCATTACTTGAAAACCTTACTTAGGTAAATATTTGAATTTATTGTTGCTTAAAAACCATTCTTTAGAATTTTTACTTCAGACAACAAAATGAGGTTATGTAAAATGAAATGTCACTGAACGAATGATTAAGTGATTCGATCAATTTTGACACTATCCTGCGGTTCTAAGTTATCTTTTTTATGATTTGTAATAAAAATTTAAGAACTAACATTATTCCGTAATAATCATGAACTTTAGCTAGTTTAGGATTAAAAGCGGTATCAGAGCAGTTTTTTGTAATAAGAGGGGAATAGTATCTCGAAATTTTAGATACATACCTAGAATATTTGAGATAAAGATTCTAAACGTAGAACCGTGATCCCATCGGTCTGGTTCCCCTGTCTAAGGGTTGCGAAGGTCAGACGGCAGTGACTTTCTGGATCATGGTCTACCCTAAACACCTAAAGCTTTGGATGCAACTGGGAATTATACGCTAAGACGAGGACAAGTATTTACGTAAAATAAGTGCACTTTCGCCTCCCTTGCTCTAATATTCGATGGGACACCTGTGTCACACGAAAGCGTAAGGAACAGGTGCAGCAACAAGAAAGAAAGAAAGAAAGAAAATATTTATTATTATAGACATCACAACACAGAACATATAGCAATTATAAACAGAATACAATTTGGTACAAACAGAAAACAATACATAAAACAATAAAAAATACATAAAAATAAAACAAAAGGAAAAAAAATAAATAAACAAAACTATATTCAATCATGTCCAGACAGTGCCAAATAAATATAATGATGTGTTTACGTGCAACAACGGCTTTACGTGCTACTTGAGGCATGGGGGTATAAGACTGCCGACTTTCAAACTCATACCACCTTATTAGAAATCCAGATCTAAAGTTAGTACCGTACTAAAGCTCCTGTTATCCCGTTCCAACACGCAATGTTAAAAGGGGCAGGCACGAGTTTTGTTCCAGGTTTATCCTTAGTTCGCGATTTGCAATAAGGGGGATGTGGTCTGGTAGAATCTATAGATCGACGTCTCGTAATCCATTTTACCGTCGAACGATGTCATCGATATACGACAAATCGATGCTAGGTCTGTAGAAACAAGCGCTCGACGTCAACTTAGCGATTATACCCTCAAAAAAAAAATGACAGCCGCGTTCCCTTTTTTTTAAGTTTAACCTTATTCTATAGTTAGTTGTAATAAACTCAAACTCAAAATACAACAGGGCGGAGTAATTAACTTACCGTAGAATGATCCCAAATCAAATATTCTTTATTTTCATAGTCCTGTACACAGCTCATACAAATCGATCGATGCCCTTGATCGATCGAGGTAACTCCTGAGTGTTACCAGCCGTCAGCCTAATTGCCAGAAAACGCCAACATTAGAGCTCATATGTCGCAACATGTCTTCACATATCTATGACTGCTTTTGACTGTAAAGAAGTGCTAGGATGATGGTTGATCGATTTATATAATGTAAATAATTTCTGTTTCAGAAAAGTGCATACATGCGTTATGGACCTCTGACCCTCAGCACCTTAGCTCAACTCATACAGATGTCCGTCATTTTTGAAATTGTCAGCTCAGAAGTAAGATGCTCTTCAAATTAGCCCTAAGTACCGCAACAAAACATCATTGAAGAATAAATAATACACTTAAAAAATCTTAGAAGGTCTTTGAGTCTTCAAGCCATTGATTTGGAGTCCTGGTTACCTACGCTTGGGCCATGATCTAGGATTTGAGGAGTCAGAACAGTCTTTAGTTCAGACCCCACTTTTAGAACTATCGAAGAATTTTTAGGTTGTGCTCCGGGGGAAAGGGGGGGTTTAAAGATTGGCAGCGCACTTGTGACTCCACTGGTGTCAAACGGCGGTGGACGGCGGCAATCGCTTACCATCAGGCAATCCGTCTGCTCGCCTGCCACTTACCTATCACATAAAAAAGTACTCGATTTACTTAAAAATAAATTTTAATTTGATAAATTCAGACTTAACTTTTTAGAGTGAAAAATTGATAAACGCCGTGTACTTCGTGCCCTGGGAGTCCATGAGCGTCAGCAACCAGAAGTCCATCTGCTTCCTCCTCAGCCGCGTGCAGAGGCCCATCCGACTGACCGCCTTCGGCATGACTCCAGTTGGCGTCCAGACTATGGGAAAGGTACGTAATCTTTACCAGACTAGGACTGGCATTGGAAGGTGAGGAGTAGAGGGTACTAGGTCACACGGTAGTTCACCCATGGACTGATGAAGTCAACTGGGCGGCCATTTACATGAGTGCACCAAAACTCACCACCACATGGGAACCGTAACCGAGAGAAAGCCACACTTCGGCCAGAATGGGCCGGCTCGACCGGAGGGATACCACGGCCTCACAGAAAACTAGCTCGAAGCAGCACTGTGCTGTGTTTACCTGCGTGAGTGAGGGAAATGGAGGCCCAATCTGGAAGAAAGGAGAATTTAAAGGTTGTCAGCGCAGTTGTGACTCCACTGCTGTCGCGAGTGTCTATGGGCGGCAGCAATCGCTTACCATCAGGTGATCTGTCTGCTCGTCTGCCACCTATCACATAAAAAAAAATGTTGAAATGGTGAGAAATGTGAGAGGAGTCACTGTCAGGAATATGACAACTTGACTACCACGACCGCTGAGTCTCGAGGGTTACGATTGAGAAGAAAAAATCTGGAAGGTGGGGTTTTCTGGTATGTACTAAATATCGATTGTCGATGTAGCTATTGTCTAAATATCGACAACAGTGCTTCAACGGGTCGCTACATCTACGGTACTCCATATTGATCAGTACGTAATAATGAATGTTGCTGTATCTATTGTCTATACACTTAATAACAAAATTAAGGCGAGAAATAAAGAAATAAATAAATTATACACATAAACGGGCTGCGGAAGTTTATTGCCAAACAAAAATGCAATGAAACAAATTATTAAAAGGGTGCGGGCCAAATCAAAGATGAAAGAAACAGACACTTTATCAGACATCAACGTGCCCGAGGATTCAAAAAACATTAACTATTGATCCACCCTAAGAAGTTCGCTGTTACCCACCACGTCTTTCGATTTCATGACACTGATAAAACGACCGATTGATTCCATGTCTTTTAATATGGAGTAGCGACGTTAGCCGTGTGGTCTCCGGCAGAGTAGAATAGGCCACCCTCACTCTTACCGAGGTGTCGTAAAAGGCGACTAAGGTAAAGTTGCTGTCATGATCATCAGCACCCAGAGAAGGAAAACTCTGCATTTATATCAAAACGCTCGCCAACCCGTCTGCCAAGCGTGGTGAGTATGGCAATTACCCCTCATGTGATTGAGGGAGGCCCGTGCCCCAGCAGCGGGGACTTAAATGGGCTCATGATGAGATGTAGCGACCCGTTGATGCATTGTTGTCGATACGTAGATAATAGTTACATCGACTTTTGATAAAATAAAAGAGTAATATGTATAAATGACAGTGGGTAGAGGAACAGAGGACGGCCGAAGAAATAGGTGGATTATGTAGAGAAGACTTGGTTGAAAATTAAATGGATAATGACAGAGACCATTTAACCTAGGGAGGTAGATTTCTGCAACTTGTTATTAAAAAAATGTTTTTTTTTTCAGATCCTCAAAACGACGTTGTCGTATTGCGCTTTCCTCTCATCGTTTGATAATTAAACATACCTTACTATTTTTTATTTTGTCTTGTAGTTACTCACTTTGTGCCCCAAGTTTGGTAAAAGTTTTTGATATAATTAAGCACACAAAAGTAGCCATAGGATGACCACGTTTCGCGTAAAACCATAAATAAGGCTGCGTAAGACGACAATATTGGAGCCAGACGTGATCTGGAGTGAAGACCGCGACACGCAAGCGTAGTGTTTATGTTTCAGAAAAAAGGCCGCTTTTTATCCGTATTTACCTTTTAGTTAAATTTGCTGTGTAACCAATAGTCAAAGTATTTTTTTTTTGTTTTTTTTTATTTGTTCTCCCAGGGGAAATGCGTTACGCATACCCGTCCACCTGGGGACGGACCGGTTATGTCGGACTCCCCCCGCATGACGGAGGGGGTCTACCGACTAAAACCCCTGGGCACCCTCTCATCGTCCAATGTGGGGGGTCGTGGTGACGGGCACGAAGCCATGTGCAACTGAACGGCGGGCAGGACGCTGCCGAATTTTGGCGATGTATGACCATTGGTTACTTTTTTAACTACGGATCAAAAATTCGGCCCTGGGAGATGCACTGGCGGATTGCGAGTGTTTTCAATTGCGCGATGGATTCGCCGTGGAGATAAGTCGCCATTGTTTTTTTGTGGCGGTCACGCAAAAACGCGACGGCGAATCCGTTGCGCATCCGCGGCGTGAACGCTGCGCAGCCGCGTGTTCGCTGCGTCGTCTCTCCGCTTTGAAAATGAAAATCCGCCAGTGTGGCTCCCTAAGAATCAATGGTTATCAATGATCCGGAGGCCAATCCTACTAACAACTTTACGTACGAATCGTAACTGCATCGCAATTGAACCTCGATCGTTGTGTATTAGTAGAATTCACCTCCTGCTCTGGGGCTTTAGCGCGAACCGGGCGATGAGTCCTAACATACAAAATTTTAGATTCCTAGTTTCTTTAGACATAAAGATCAAATTCGAACGTCGATGGCGACCGAAGCACGGTTTTCACGGGACCTCTAGTGGCGCGGACTCTAAGTTCGAATCGAAGTTCGCCTCCCTTTCACGCGCACAGTGTTTCTCCATTGTTTGGACGCGACAGGATGACGAGAACATTCTATTTATTTATTTTGCATGTCACATGATACATTATTAGATCTTAAATTATAGTCCAGTACTTTGTACATATGACACCCCGTAGAGCACCGCAAACTTAATTAGGTAAGTACTTATTTGTTATATTACATAATAATTAAAATTAATATCAAATGTCAAACATAATTAAATTGAATTAATAGAGATACATAAATTAACTAGTATTTTATTTTTACTAGCTGACCCGACAGACTTCGTCCTGTCAAAAAAATTTGTAATGTGGCAACAAATATGAACTTTATATAATAGCAATAAAACTCAAATTGATTCTACGTTTTAGTTAGAATACGTTTGTATGTGAAAAAGAAAAGGGCTGTTTTTAGGGTTTTCCCGACAATTATTCTATTTTTTCTCGTAAGAACCATCCTTGGACTTCAAAAAACATTTTAAAAAAAGAATTGGCCAAATTGGTCCAGGCGTTGTTGAGTTATGCGCTTACCAACACATTTTGCGATTCATTTTTATATTATAGATTATTATCCTTTTTTTTTTTTTTGTTGGTCCGGTGGAAAATGCCGCCTTAAGCACACCCGACCACTGAGAGACGGCCGGGTAGTGTGGGGCTCTCCCTTGGGGTGCTCCCAGGGGCCTACCCACTAAAAACCACCGGGGCATCTCCTGCTACGTCCATGTGGGGTGGGCTACGGTAACGGGTAGAAACCAAGTCCACGGCCCACCCTCGAAGGACGAGAGGCTCGCCAGCACGGCCTCTTCAAAAACGGGCCTCGCCGAAAAAACGAGGCCTAGGGCCACTCCCATGGCCCACCATTCCCCCCTCTCCGGAATCGTCCACGTTGCTGGATTGCAACGCAGACGCTCCGGAAGGGACGACTGCAGACCCCTCCCCCAACCCACACCCTGCTGGCTGCAGGGCAGAGAGAGGAGAGAGCACCCACAGACTTTAAGTAATACCCGAAAACCCTCCCGTTCGAGCATCCCCGCTGGGTTGCGGAGACAATCGACGGGACGGGAAAAGCGGGGGTGGCGAGTCGTAGCTGCATCCCACCGGCTGCGGGACTCAACACAGACCCACCAACAAAGCCCCCACCATAAGGCGGGGAGAGCGCTCCCGAGAATCGGGGCGCAACAGGCCGTTGGGAGGAATTCCACCACCGTGGAACTCCCCAACATTCGAACGCGCCCGAAGGCGCGACAGTTCAAGGCCCGAAAACAAAATGGCCCCCATACGGCACCATCACACTAGGAACACCGGCCCACCGCACGCCAAAGCGCCCGACAGTGGGTGCCACCACACCCCAACGCCAACCCACGGCAGAAGGGGGGGCTGGATAAAGAAGGCAGCCTCCGTGCCCGGCCCTATTGTGTTCAGGTCCGTAAAGAGAGGCCGGTCCTCTAAGCCCTCAGCGGACAATGAAAGCCCCCGAGTGGTGTGCGCTGCACGCGATCCACTGCGTCGGGGCTGGTCCGCCGGAAATCTGTGCATCCTTTGGCCGTCGGGCAGCAATCCACGAATGAATCACCACCCGCCGTTGCCCGGGGAAACCGTGCCCCACGGTAACCGTTTCTGCCTAATACCAACCGAAGCTGGAATCAGGACAGAACCGATTACCAGCGGGGCCACTCTAGGAGGTAGATACACCTGAGTCCCCATAGATTATTATCCTCAAAGAACTCATTTAAGCTGTAGTAAGCTTTGTTGCAAATGTGTTTTGAGCTGATTTATGAAGGGCTTAGGTTGCTGTATGTCTGTTATATGGTTGGGGACACTATTATATATTTTGATGGACATCCATCCATTCTGTTTCGTTATGAAGCGTCCTAAGGCCCCAAGTAAGGGTCTAATTTATTTGTTCATGCTGTAAACCATAGAGTAACTTGTGTAAACAATGATTGCTTTTGCCTGTCTTGCAATAAATACTTTAAAAAACTCCTCTGTGGCGCAGTGGTTAGTGGGTCGCACTTTAAAGCGACGGTTGCGCAAGAGGTCCCGGGTTCGATCCCCGGGTCGGGCCAAAAATTTGTACCTAAGTTTTCAGTAAGAAATTCTTAGTGGCAGCCCGGAGTCTGGAAATTGGCGGTCTTGTACCTACCCCCGTGCCTCGGAAAGCACGTTAAGCCGTTGGTTCTGCGCCCAATCCCTCTCTGATCGTGTCACAGTAGTGTCCCATCGGAATATGAGGGTAAGGGAATAGAGAGTGCACTTGTGTTTGCGCACACACTTGAGCACTATAATATATCCTGCGTACGTAGCTGATCGTTGAGATTGGCCGCCGTAGCCGTAATCGGTTGGAGGATTATTATTACTTTAAAAAAAATGTCTTTCAGTGTTAATTGATTTAATACCACTACCTACTCCGGACTCCGATGCGACGGTTTTAGACGCAAATGGGAATAGCATGCTAAAATCATTATGAGTCGTATAATGTTTCACACTCGTAATCGTATCTCTTCAAAACAGAACACATAATTTAAACCCGTTTAAGTGTAATTAACGATGACTTTATCTTGAAGGTGAAAGTCATAACAATTATGTTACATAAAATTTAATGTAGAATAACTTCTGAGTTAACTTAGTAGTAGGACAGTATCTTTTAAAATTGCTATCATATTTTATTCGACGACGAATCTTTGGCCTTCAATCTGATCTGGTGACAAATAAGCGCCTACTTAAAGGCAAACATTCTTTTACTACGTCGGTGGAAAATGGCGACGTACGCGACGTTTGCAACTCCAGAGGATCTGCATACGCGCTGCCAACCATTTAAAGATTCTGTATTCTCTCTGAAAACCTCTGATGGTAACTCATTCCACAGCCGGATAATAAATACTAACGAAGGTAGAAATATTTATGCAGTAAAAAAGTTAGGTACCGAAATATTTCCATCTTCTATACACAGCAGATACAATACGGTCAAAAAAGGATACCTAGTAAAGTAGGTACTAGCATGGACTAATTATATAATAGTCCATGGTACTGGTGGCCCGCCCTCACTTCGTTTCGGTAATTAATTAAAAAACGTAATTTTGTAAATAGTTCCAGTCTTTACTAATAGATGGCGCTGGGTGTCGACTCCATCGCGCTAGTGTTTAGCGTTGTATATAAGATTTGTCGATGTCTGAAGAATTTATCCCTTTTAAATAGTAATAGCACAGATATTATCATACTCGCGTCATAGATAATGTGAGCTACTTTACAAGTGCGCAAATATTCCCACCACTTAGACATAAGCCGACAGCTGGACGTGCCTAGTAACATACAATAGCTTAGGTAGGTAATATAAAAGATGACTGCCTCGGTGGCGCAGTGATTAGTGGGTCGCACTTTAAAAGCGACGGCTGCGCAAGAGGCCCTGGGTTCGATCCTCAGATCGGGTCAAAAAAATTGTACCTAAGAAATTCTTAGTGTCAGCCCGGAGTCTGAAAATTGGCGGTATTGTACCCCCGTGCCTCGGAAAGCACGTTAAACCGTCACTTGAGCACTATAATATATCCTGCGTACGTAGCTGATCGTTGAGATTGGCCGCCGTAGCCGTAATCGGTTGGAGGATTATTATTACTTTAAAAAAATGTCTTTCAGTGTTAATTGATTTAATACCACTACCTACTCCGGACTCCGATGCGACGGTTTTAGACGCAAATGGGAATAGCATGCTAAAATCATTATGAGTCGTATAATGTTTCACACTCGTAATCGTATCTCTTCAAAACAGAACACATAATTTAAACCCGTTTAAGTGTAATTAACGATGACTTTATCTTGAAGGTGAACGTCATAACAATTATGTTACATAAAATTTAATGTAGAATAACTTCTGAGTTAACTTAGTAGTAGGACAGTATCTTTTAAAATTGCTATCATATTTTATTCGACGACGAATCTTTGGCCTTCAATCTGATCTGGTGACAAATAAGCGCCTACTTAAAGGCAAACATTCTTTTACTACGTCGGTGGAAAATGGCGACGTACGCGACGTTTGCAACTCCAGAGGATCTGCATACGCGCTGCCAACCATTTAAAGATTCTGTATTCTCTCTGAAAACCTCTGATGGTAACTCATTCCACAGCCGGATAATAAATACTAACGAAGGTAGAAATATTTATGCAGTAAAAAAGTTAGGTACCGAAATATTTCCATCTTCTATACACAGCAGATACAATACGGTCAAAAAAGGATACCTAGTAAAGTAGGTACTAGCATGGACTAATTATATAATAGTCCATGGTACTGGTGGCCCGCCCTCACTTCGTTTCGGTAATTAATTAAAAAACGTAATTTTGTAAATAGTTCCAGTCTTTACTAATAGATGGCGCTGGGTGTCGACTCCATCGCGCTAGTGTTTAGCGTTGTATATAAGATTTGTCGATGTCTGAAGAATTTATCCCTTTTTAAATAGTAATAGCACAGATATTATCATACTCGCGTCATAGATAATGTGAGCTACTTTACAAGTGCGCAAATATTCCCACCACTTAGACATAAGCCGACAGCTGGACGTGCCTAGTAACATACAATAGCTTAGGTAGGTAATATAAAAGATGACTGCCTCGGTGGCGCAGTGATTAGTGGGTCGCACTTTAAAAGCGACGGCTGCGCAAGAGGCCCTGGGTTCGATCCTCAGATCGGGTCAAAAAAATTGTACCTAAGAAATTCTTAGTGTCAGCCCGGAGTCTGAAAATTGGCGGTATTGTACCCCCGTGCCTCGGAAAGCACGTTAAACCGTTGGTCCTGCGCCCGATCCTGCGCTATAGTTACGTGCCTAGTAACATACAATAGGTAATATAAAAGATATTTATATAGAGTGGTAGGCACGGATGGAATCCTTCGTGCGCCTCTCGTTCTCCTGACGTCCTTTCAAGGCGAAGAGTACCGCACATAGCGACGACAATCGATTTAACTAAGTAATTGGTTAGCTACTAAACTGCATTTAATTTAACAATTGCTGACCGTCGGAGACTCGGCAAACATGCATACTATTTATTTACCCTTCGCCTTAAGGCGACGGGTAGGGTCAACTAGCGACGCAAACCGATTTTAATTTTTAGCTACTAAACCGGATCTATTTTAAACAATTTCGGGGTTACAACCTTTCGGCAAACACTTATGCTATTTATTAAATAACCATGCACAAATGTCGGGTCCGTTTTTGTACGTGAAAAATTGATTCACGCTCAAAGTGGCCGCTTTTGGCGGAAATCAATTTTTTGCGTACAAAACAAACCCAACATTTGTGCATGGTTATTTAATAAATAGTATAAATAATTGCCGAGAGGTTGTAACCCCGAAATTGTTTAAAAAAGATCCGGTTTAGTAGCTTACAATTAAAAACGAATAGATTCGCTAGTTAGGGCTACCCGTCGTCGCCTTAAGCACTGTTAAGTATTTAATGATGCTCTTTTATTTTTAAAAATCTCAACGCAACTGTTGACGATGGAATATTAGGCGCCTAGCTTCCGTGGTAGCGGTACTACGATGAGGATAAGGGGACCCACCTAGGAGACGGCACCCGTGGGAGAGCCCCGCTTCGGCACGAATGAGCCGGCTCGACCGGAGTGATACCACGGCCTCACAGAAAACCGGTGTGAAGCCGCACTGTGCTATGTTTCGCTGCGTAAGTGAAAGTACGGGGGGTTAAAAAGTTGACAGCGCACATGTGACTCTACAGGTGTCACAAGTGTCCATTGGTGGCGGCAATTGCTTACTATCAAGTGATCTGCTCGTCTGCCATAATTTCAGCAGAGACAATTTTCTTGTTTCGTACTTTTTAGCGTGTTTTTTGGTAGTCTGGTTTTAGTTTTTCAACTTTATTTTTATTTATATAAATAAAATTACATATTTCTGCTAAGCTCTTTCATATGATACCCCACACGGTACCATCAAGCAAATTTTTTTTTAGTTCCTTACTCTAAGTCCCCTAGAGGGCGCTGTAATCAATTTAACGTGACAACATGTCTCTTTTGTTCAAATATGATAAATAGTTTAGAAATTATGAAGGAACAGATGAACAAGCATACATACATTCATACATACAGATCAAAATCATAACCCTCATTTCCGCTTCGCTGTAGTCGGGTAAAAAGAGGTATGTCGACAACAGCCACAATTAATAAAAAAATCTTTTGGCAGCTCTAGTTTCGCCGATGTAGGGCCTTAAAAGGGGAAAACCCTTGTTCTTGAAGGCTTGAAGGTCGCATCGCGTCGAGCCGGAAATATCGCGGACTAATAATAGACTGCAGACCTAAGAAAAGAAATACAAGCTTTAGTTGTCTTTTTGAACCCCCGAAACCAGTAAAGTTATTTATAACTTCGAGTATTATTCCATTATTATATTTACTGCTCGTAAATATAATAATGGAATAATACTAGAGTTCTTGTTATACGACTCACATTCGGTGACCTCTAAATAGTTTTAGGAAGCTCGGTAGCGATAGGATGGTCAGAGGGCCTATTGTCGTGCACTCAAGTTTAGAGATTTCATACATTCGTCCATACAAATGTCCAACGCGACTTAAATGTCGAGTGCTCGAGAAAGGGTCCAGCCGTTACGTTCTCAGTCCGCGAGCCGCTCGGCCGCGACGCCCTCGATTTTCAAAATTTATTTGTCCGCGACGCGCTCGCTCGCGACGTTTGATTTTTTTTAAAGTACTGTTGCGAGTAAAATTGTTTTTTTTTACGTGATAGGTGGCAGACGAGCACACGGGTCACCTGATAGTTAGCAATTGCCGTCGCCCATAGACACCCCGACACCAGTGGAGTCACAAGTACGCTGCCAACCTTTAAACCCCCCTTTATTTATTTATTTATTATTACAGTATACCTGTGGCATACAGAAATTATTCCAACACGCACACAAGCCTAAATTTTACATAAATAATACAAAAACCAAACAATAAAATGCACATGCATAAATCAAATAATTGTCAAACGATATTCAAATATTACACATATTAATAAATGTCAAAGAAAAAAAAATCAATCTAAGTAAAATGTCAAAAGGATTATAATAATATGTCAATCAAAATGTTATCGTTTTGTCAATAAATTGATGAAATAATGTCAATAAACACATATATGTTGTCAGCAAATATGTCTATGTCGTTGTACTGAGTGAGTACGAGTATGTCACCTATGAGGCGCAATGTGCGGTTTGTTGGCGCAAATGCCGCCCGCTCAGTTCGCGTTATCGGTCTCTGCAAGAGACGCGGTCTACGGCGAGCCGCCACTGTCCCCTCCGCATTCTGCGCCAATCTTCTGGGCGCCAACAACTTTACCCTTTCCAACACTGATTTACAGTCTATCCTGTGATGAATTATGGACAAATAATGTTTTACCGTTGCCAATACCCTTCTGACCTTCAGAGTTTCCAAATTAACCATACCCAGGACAAATGCAGATGCATAAAGGTAAGGATAATACCCATAGCGTTTATTGAAAGGCCAACGACCAAATTTACGCTGTATCCTTTCTATTTGAATAACGTATTTTTTTTGTTAAGGCTCCCATACCACTGCTGCGTATTCCAGTTTAGTACGTACGTACGCGTCATACAAAGTTACAGCCTCCTTTATATCGTCAAAGTCTAAAGCAGTTCTCACAGCAAATCCTAGAGTCTTACTAGCTGACATACAAATTGATTTAAAATGATTATGGAAGTCAAGTTTAGTGTCCAACAGTAATCCCAGATCACGTATGTCATTCACTCTAACCAAAGGCGCGTCATATAACAGATAGTCTTAATCACCCGTAGGTATTTTTGTCCACAGAGGGAATCGAACCGGTCACACACCAGCGGATAATTCCACTACGTAACTATAAAGAGCACAAGCTAAATGTTTATTGTGTCGACGTGTGTTTACTAAGATGATAAACAGGATTGGCATAACTCGATCATTTTGATTCAATCAATTATTGAAAGAAAGAAAAATTTTACTGAAAGAAAAAAAAAATCTTTTTTTTTAATTTTATTGAAAGAAAGAACATCTTAACATTTTTAAGACCCAATTTCACCAGTCTCTGTTAGTTAGTTTAACATGCCGTTTAGTATATTCACGGACTATTAATGCTAGCGACTGTCCTATCATACAGATGATTACTTCCCTTAAGGTGACGGGTAGGGCACACCAGCGATGCCAATTGATTTTAAATTTTAGCTACTAAACTGGATCTATTAAACAATTTCGGGGTTATAATCTCTTGGCAAACACTCATACTATTTATTAAATAACCATGCACAAATGTTGGGACCAACGCATACGCGAAAAATGGACCTAACATTTGTGCATGGTAGTTTAATAAATAGTATAAGTAAACACTTGGCAAACGCCAAGAGGCTGTAATCGCGAAATTGTTTAAAATCTATCCAGTATAGTAGCTAAAAATTAAAATCGATTGGCGTCACTAGTGTGCTCTACCTGGCACCTTAACATGCAGTTTAATAAATAATTAAATTAATTAATCAATTTTATTGAAAAATCCACGAGAACAATATAAATATTATTGTGTTTGGTATAGCAATTCTTCGCAATTTATTCTTAAGTAAATAATACACTTAAGAATTTTTAAGTGTATTATTTACTTAACAATATAAATACTTCTAAAGTAAAGCAGTGCAAAGGCCTCCATCATAGAAATCAAGTTCATCGCTACTATGATGGGATTAGGCTTTATCACCACGCTTGCCAAATGCGGATTGGTGATCATAAATCCCGAACTATTATGATATGTTCAGGAAAATTAGAAACATACTTTTCTCTCGATCCCGGAAATCGAACCCAGGATCCCGAAATCACGGCCCGGTACTTAAACCACTATACCAACAAGGCGTTTAAATACTTATAATCTACTTATACTAAGAGCACTAAAGTAAAATAATTTTAAGTTTGTTGCCTGAACTAGGAATATCCTGTATCTCAGGCAAAGACGAAAGAAAGAAAAAGGACAAAATGAGCTTATCAATTTTAACAATAAACATTAAATGATTCTAACACTTATCCAAATTTACCTTAACTTTTTTATGTGATAGGTGGCAGACGAGCACACGGATCACCTGATGGTAAGCGATTGTCGCTGCCCTATCTACACCCGCGACACCAGTGGAGTCACAAGTACGATGCCAACCTTTATTAGGGCCTCTGGTACCCTCATTCACGCAGCGAAACACAGCACAATGCTCTTCACGCCGATTTTCTATGAGGCCGAGGTATCATTCCGGTCGAGCAGGTCCATTCATGCCGAAGCGTGGCTCTCCCACGGTCAAATCTAACACCCATGTAAATAATGAAATCCTAAAAATAAATAAACCTGACAATGATTCATGAATAACCCAGTTAACAATTTGATGACTCTGAAATTTACATGACACACATACCTTCACACTTAAAAACGTTTATCTAGCAATACTAAGGAAACACCTTACAAAGTCTATGATTACATAATAAAATAAAATTTGTAGGTTACTGAAAACATTTTAAAATATAAGCTATTTATAGTAAATATAAGTACACTACTAAGTCACAGATATAGCCCAAAGGATTGCATGCCTCAAGTGGCAATGGGCAGGGCACATAGCGAGGAGAACTGACGGCCGTTGGGGCGGAAAGGTCCACGAGTCCTCGAGTCGCAGCCGTGGCAGGCCCCTCAAAAGGTAGACCGAAGATCTGGTGAAGATCGCGGGAATCCATTGGTTGCGGGCCGCATAGGCCGATCTGTGTGGAGAACATTGGGGGAGGCCTATGTCCAGCAGTGGACGTCTATTGGCTGAAATGATGATAAGTTAGTTTTCTTGGAGATTTTTACTCTATGGGTACCGTTTATTATAAGACATCATCACAAAATTTATTCCACTGCGACATTCTTATGATGATTCTGACTGACCGGATGGCGCAATTGGTAGTGACCCTGTCTCTTACGCCAAAGGTCTTGGGTTCGATCCTCACCCTGGACAAACATTCGTGCGATGAACACTTGTATATGTTCGGTGTCTGGGTGTAATATATGTATATATTTGTGTTCCTCTGTTGTCTGATATCTGTAACACAAGTGCTTAAGCTACTTAGTACGGAATCAGGTCAACGTACGTATGAGATTTATCTAAATAGGGTCAACAGGTGCAACTCATAACTCTTAAAAAATCATAAAAAATAAAAATAAATTCTCACCAATAAAATGGGGTGGTAATTTCCTTGATTTTGATGATATTATGCGCACTTTATGAAGACTCACACTGTATATCGGCCATTTTTAGTGGGGCAGTCAATGTCACCACTTTTATTACCCGACTACGGCGAAGCAAAAAGGAGGGTTATGATTTTGACCTGTATGTATGTATGTATGGTTGTTCATCTGTTCCCTCATAACTTCTAAACTTGTTATCATTATTGAACAAAGGAGCTGTCGTTAGAAGCGTCTTAATTGACTTCTGGCTATAGGCGACATGACGTCACGTTAAATTGACTACAGCGCCCTCTAGAGGACTTAGAGTAAGAAACTAAAAAAAATTGAGGTATCAAATGAAAGAGCTTTTTTAGCACGTTTCAAATACGTAATTTTATTTACATAACTAAAAATATGTAAAATAAAAAGCACGAAACAAGTAAATTTCTCGTTTCGTGCTTTTTGCAGCGTGTTATTTTGGTAGTCGGGTTTTAGTTTTTAAACTTTATTTTTATGATTACGCAGTGTCATATTTTGGTGGCTCGGCCTTCTTTGTGCGATCTTTCATGTCGTCTCCATTTTCTCCACAGTGACCGCAGATGGTTTTCTCACCACGACATGTTTTTGCGGCGTGTCCGTACTGCTGGCACATTTAACATCTTGTGAAGTCTCTTACAAGGCACGACGGCCAATTAACAAATTTAAAACATAGTGTAGTACTTTGTCTTGACCTTTATAAGCGTATCTACGTTATGGGGAAATATGGTTTTAATTAACGGTTAAAAAACAAAAATATTTATGATAAAATCATGAATTTATTAAATTTGACCATCCCTGCATCAAACCTTTACGCTAACAGGAAAATACGTACACCTACTTATATAAAATACGGCTCAAGGACCGAAGGCCTTTGCGTCAGAAAGTATCTACCTTTTTTTGGAATCCCCAGACATTCGCACGCAATCTCACCTGTCTGTGATCGGATCACTGGTTAGTGACCTCATGATGCAGCCGAGGGTGATACGGAGGTTTATGGATGACGTAGTACGACCGCATGGTAAAGCGATCTCTGAGGACTTACATTTGGGGATCCGCGTACATTTCTCCAGAGAAATAGCAGAGTAGCCTCACTCGTACCGAGGAGTCGTAAAAGGCGAGGTAAGGTAAGCTAAGGCTATGGTAAAGCTGCTGGTATGATCATCAGCACCCAGAGAAGGAAAACTCTGCATTTATATCAAAACCCTCGCCAACCCTTCTGCCAAGCGTGGTGAGTATGGCAATTACCCCTCATGTGATTGAGGGAGGCCCGTGCCCCAGCAGTGGGGACTTAAATGGGCTGACGATGACGATGATGTACATTTCTCCATGCAAGTTTGTTCTATTATTAGACAACCAGGTGGCGCATTTTTAGTGACCTTGCCTCGTATAGGTCGTGGGGTTCGATCACCACCCTGGACAAACTTTACTGATTGTCGAGTTTGGATGTCATAACCTAAACATCGTTAGAGGATATTATTAAGAACGTCCTGAATCCAGTTGCAGTGGTAAGTACGCTGTGGCGCGAGGGTATTGCTGTCCCAAATCTAAGACTTCATAAAACTGGAAATTCATTTGTAGGATTGAGCACTAGAATGTTTAATAATTTACCTCAAAATATCATTGATTTACCCGTACATAAGTTTAAGTTGCATGTAAAAAACTGCCTAATGCAGAAAGGCTACTATAAAGTAGATGATTATTTGAATGATAAGGATTTCTGAACATGTTGATCTCTTCGCCTCTCTAATGTATAATTCATTTCATAATTTTTCTTTGACGATTTATCTAAACGATATTGATTATAAGCATTGTATATCATACTGTCACTGTAATCATAATTCGTATAAGAATGAATATTGTAATTACTTACCATATTATTTGAAAAGAGTAACTACTGAGTTTCTTGCTGATTCTTCTCGGTAGAAATTGTCATTCCGAATCAGCGGTAGATTACATAATATTTGACATTCATAAATGTTCTGTATGGACTTAAATTGGATAAAGACATTTTTGATTTTTGATTTTGGTACTGGGTTGCTTTCCTGAGTTGAGCAAAAAGTATGTTCCAATTTATGATAGATAAAAAACATTTATTTATTCAACACACACGATACACAACATCACAAAACGGTGGGACATAAACAGGCTGATACTTTATCAAGGAGCACGTCAGCGTTGTTCAATGATAGATAGATATACTTTATTGCACAAAAAAAAACACAACTTTAAAATCTAGGCATTACAGAAACTTAATTGTACAATTTCGGCGGTCTTATTGCTGGAAGTGATTTCTACCCGACAACCTTAAGGCAAAGGACATTTGATAGTAGGTGGTGCAATATTGAAAAAGGGAAATAAAAGTGAACTGTATATATATATTAAAATATTTATAATGCTTTTACATAAATAAACACAATATTATATACTAATAAATAAATATGTTATGCTTGGATAAAATAATATAAAGTACTAGATATACATTCATATAAATTAGGATCTTAGACGGACCATCGACTACTACCGATGACTGGACCTGTAAAGACTTAAAGGGATTGCTATTTATTTATTTAAATGATGTCGCAGATGTTCGTGGGCAGCGGTGAATTGTTATATTTGGTATGGTAAACGAGCAAACGGGTCACCTGATGGTCCCGCGTGCTTGTTTATCGCCTGTAGCATAAAAAAAATCTTTACCTACAGCGATGCATACCTCAGTCAGGAATGCCTTGCTGATGAAGGATTTACTGCTTAATAAGATTTCGGTTCTTGTATTAAGTACATCAAGTAATTAGTGTAGATAGATAGATATTCTATGAGAAAAACAAGTCAAGTAGCCTATTGTTTATACGTATTATATATTATACGTAGTAGTAGCCTATTGTTTATACGTATATCTGGTAGTTTACCAGAGCTATTGATAAACGTTAACTAATTGAATCAATTGATTGGTCAGTCGAACAGTATCCATCGATCAATTAAAGTTTTTGTTTTGTTATAGGTAGTGATTTCCCTAAAAAGAAAACTCAATTAATTAAGAAATCTACTCAAATCACCGGTCAATTCAATAACATACTAAATGTGTCAATAACATACTCACTTGGCATTGGTAGAGTTGATAGCTTCTCTGACGTACAACACTACTAGCCATTTAAAAAAAATCAATTAAAGTTAGCAGACTATATAGTTGATCGAGAACACTTGAATAATCTATTAGTACTTCATTATGATTTCTTAATCATTATTTATTGTGTAAATAAGTGTTTACTATTTAAAAATAAAAAAAATCAAATTCTTTATTGAACAAAAGCAAAATACAAGTATGATACAACAAAAACAACAGACAGCACAATGAGGCGGTCTTATCGCTTGTAGCGTTTTCTTCCAGACTACCTTTGGGTAGAGGAAAGAAATAACGTATTCGTAATAATATTACTTCGTGTAATTTGTCATAATACGCGGAATTATTTTACACAAAATACTGGTCGTATTATACTAATACAATGTAGGCTGTCTTATCACTAATAGCGATCTCTTAGAGACAACCTCTGTATTTGCTTTTGTAAATTCTTAGGGTAAACAAAAGTCAAAACAATTAAAGTTCAACAAACGTCTTTATTTAAATTTTTAGCATTTACATTTACAGTTTTTGAGATTTTTACCTAAACAAAAAAATAAACTCTTAAATAGTGGTAGGTATTACATACATGAGTAGGTAGGTACTTACTAAAGGTCGATGATGATCAATGACCCATTTACGCCAGTAATAGTGAACGCTGCCTCTGGTGCAAGGGTGGCTGATGTTGGGTTTGATCCCCGCACAGTACAAACATTTGTGTGCATGAACTTGTCTGTTTGTATTGGTCTGGGTGTTTTCTATGTATTATAAGTATCTATTTACAAAAGAAAAGTAGTATATATTTGTAATCCCACTGTTGATTCTGATATCCCTAACGTAGGTGCTTGATTTACCTATCTCGGAGTAGTATATATTATGTAAATATTTGTAATCCCACTGTTGATTCTGATATCCCTAACATAGGTGCTGGATTTACCTATCTTGGAGTCAGGTCATGCGATGTTGTGATTTTTTTTTTATATTATAGGTGGCAAACGACCTAACGGATCCCCTTATTCATTAGCGTTTAAAAAAATATCCATGCCGAGGTCGTCTTGCAGATACACCCGAGACAATAGAGACAAAATCGAACCTGCCGCGTTTAGACACCACACCTTAGCCACTGCGCCATGGGGGTTGCCGATAACGCGTTGATGTCTTTTTAACCGACGAAAAAAAGGAGGAGGTTTTCAGTTAGTATATTATTTACAAACTTTTATTCAACTCACTTTTTATCATCATCATTATTATTAACGCCACTCTAGCTCTCTGTGATAAATACCGAACAACAAATATCTTGGAAATAGAATATGATAAAAGATAAAGATAAAAAATATTTATTCAATTTAAGGTGACGGGTAGGACACACTAGCGACGCCAATCGATTTTAATTTTTAGCACTGGATCTATTTTAAACAATTTCGGGGTTACAACCTCTAGGCAAACACTTATACTATTTATTAAATAACCATGCACAAATGTTGGGTCCGTTTCAGAACGCGAAAAATTGATTCACGGCAAAAGTGGCCGCTATTGGCGTGAATCAATTTTTCGCGTACGCGTTGGACCCAACATTTGTACATGGTTATTTAATAAATACTATAAGTATTTGCCGAGAAGTTGTAACCCCGAATTTGTATAAAATAGATCCGGTTTAGTAGCTAAAAATTAATATCGATTGGCGTCGCTAGTGTGCCCTACCCGTCACCTTAAGCATAATTTTCTGTGCAACAGGTTTTACTCTGACAAATATACGAAAGGTATAAGGGCCGTGGGAGTTACCGTGGGGGAGCTAAGCTTCGGCATGAATGGGTCGGCTCGACCGGAGTGATACCACGGCCTCACAGAAAACCCGGCGTGAAGCAGCACTGTGCAGTGTTTCGCTGCGTGACTGAGGGTACCGGAGGCCCAATCCGGGGGATAGGGGGGTTTAAAGGTTGGCAGCGTTGGCGCGTTGGCAAAATGCTCATAGCCTATCAAATGAAACAATTTGAAAACTGACGAACCTTTTCGTTCTTTGACTTACAGCAATGCTGATGATGATAGACATACTAAGTCAGTTTTCAGTCACTTAAAGACATCTAATTAATCTGGTCTAGAAGTCTTCATTTTAGCATCTTAGTAGCATTTATAGTTACTTTAAAAATTTCAAACGAGTCAGTATGGAATTATGGATGGAAAAATGAACCTATAAGAAAATTGCCGTATATATATTTTTAAAATCAAAATCAAAAATATCTATATTCAATTTAAGTCCATACAGAACATTTAAGAATGTCAAATATTATGTAATCGACCGCTGATTCGAAATGTCAATTTCTACCGAGAAGAATCAGTAAGAAACTCGGTAGTTACACTTTTCAAATAATATGGTAATTACAATTTTCATTCTTATACAAATTATCATTACAGTGACAGTATGACATACAATGCTTATAATCAGTATCGTTTAGATAAATCGTCAAAGTAAATTTATGAAATGAAATTAAATATACATTAGAGGACAAGCGAAGAGATCAACATGTCCAGGAATTCTTATCATTTAAATAATCATCTACTTTATGGTAGCCTTTCTGCATTTGGCAGTTTTTTTAAACTTATGTACCGGTAAATAAATATTTTTTGACCTGGTACATGAGGTAACTTATTAAACATTCTTTGGGAACCGTTCACGGGGTCCCCGGCCGGCAAATAAAAGGCGGTTCACTTTCTTCAAGATGTATTGGAGATACAAACACCACGCAGGACAATTCCCGCAGTTACACCATACAGTAGTATTATGTATTAGAACAATTAGTTATTTAGGAGATTTTTCGAACATCATTTTATACAGAGAGAAAAACCGCGAACCTGTCTGTCATGATCACCTTATTCTAACGTTTTACTGTCTGACACTGACAGATGGCACTCGCGTTCTATTTTAACGTATTATGGTGATACGCGACTCGGATGTGAATCGCCACAATTCTAATGCTCAATCCTACAAATGAATTTCCAATTATATAAATTCTAAGATTTGGGACAGCAAGCCTATGTTTATTTGTGTGTTAAAGCTATGAAAATCTGATTTTTGTGAGTACAAACACAATACAATCAAAAATGTATTGAGATGATACGGTTAAAATATTGATTTCCTTGAATACTCGGCAGACTCGACAGACTGATCGGATGGCGCAATTGGTAGTGACCCTGCCTCTTACGCCAAAGGTCGTGGGTTCGATCCCCACCCTGGACAAACATTCGTGCGATGAACACTTGTGTTTGTTCAGTGTCTGGGTGTAATATATGTATTTAAGTATATATTTGTGTTCCTCTGTTGTCTGATATCTGTAACACAAGTGCTTACGCTACTTAGTACGGAATCAGGTCAACGTATGAGATGTTGTGAAATAATACTTCTCGGAGTGAGTCCCGTGATCTAAGAACGTAGATGGCACGGATGGCCCTCTTCTGCAAAATGAAGAAGGCTTGTAAGTCAGCACCGAATCCCCACGGTAGTAGACCATATGACATCGGACAATGAAAATAGCTAAAATAAACCAGTCTCGCTGTCCCGATATCAGTCAGATTCCTTATCTTTCTAACTACATAAATGCAGCTGAACTAAGTCTTCCTGGCAGGGGAGCAATATGAGGGCTTCATTGAAATTTTGTATCCAGAGTGATACCTAGAAAAACTGTGGAGTTTATGATTTCGATAGGTTCGTTATTCATGACAATATTAATTTTAAACTGCTTTACATAAATTTGGCATTGTGGACTTAACACATTTACTTTTCTCTGAATTAAGAACCAAGTTATTATAAGTGAACCACTGTAGTACTTGAGAGTGTGTTATTTACATCGTCAACATTTTGCTTTTGTCTATCAACCTCAAAAATCAACCGTCAGCAAATAACAATCTCACATATATCTTCGCTATAGCAAGGAAGTTCGGTATAGTATTTATTTTATTTATACAGAACCTCTTTGATTAAGTGCACGCATGCCTGCGCCTTTAGCCCAATGCTTCAAACTTATAAATACACGCGAGCCTGCGCCCGCGCAGATCAGTCTATACCATGATACCTGCAGCAATTAGGGCAGTGGGTTCGTCCGCTGGAGTACGATAGCGATTGTTTGTTATAGTGTTAATTGATTTTAAGTGGAAAAAGAGTGGATTTTAATTAAAATGTGGTTAGTGTTTGTGTTAGTGTTGGTTGCCGGAATTGGTGGGAAAGAGGTAACAGGTAATGTACATTTAGCACATACATTTAATATACAAATCTAATCGAGATTTTACGTATTTTCATCCAATTAAAAAAAACTTCTTGTCTCACATAATTCTCTATGGAACTTACCGGATCGATCCAGTAAGTTTTTTTTTGTTATGGCGATCGATTTTTGAATTTCGACTTAACTTTGCCAATGTCGAGTGATTAAAGCGACACATGTTCGAAGACGAAATTGTCCGATGTTTAGAACTGGATCTCTTTAATTAATTGAGTGTTATTGATTGGGAGATTCTGAATATTGGATAATAAGTCAGTAATGATTTGTCATTTTTATCATTATAAATTCATCTGTGTGATCTGTTAACGCAGGACCTAAACTATAAGTTTGCACAAGGACATTACAGCTTAGGAGAGCATGAAGAAAGGATTTTTGTAAATTCATCATTCCTCGAAGGAGGTTAAACAGGGAATCAAAGTTAGTATGAAACCGTTTTTGAAGTCGAATAAATTCGAAATTCAGTATGAAAATACTTGAGCGAAGTCCCAAAACAAAGTGCAGGTCACTATAAAAAGATAAGAATTTAGGATTAAAACACACCGATTTCGATTTCTATTATCTTAAGCAGATATTATAGGGCAATTTACGTGATGTTGCATCAAAATCAATCAAGCAACGTACGAACATTCCTTGATTAATTTTGAAGCAACATCACGTAGATGACCACGGCGAATGATCGCGATTATAATAATAGATACATTTATTTACAAAACACACGACTGACCACATTACAGAGAATATGAACAGATGCAAAAACAACATATAAAATGTAATCAACTGAATCAAAACATAATGGAAAACAAACAATGAAACAAAAAAATAAAAATGAAAAAAATAACACATTTGGCTGCGCGAACGGATGTGTTACGCACGACCATAGAATTTAATACGTCTTTATATAAAAAAAGAATATAACATCGCATTTGACCTGTAAAGTAAAGTAAAGTTATCAGCCTATATACTGTCCCACTGCAGGGCCATCATAGAAATCAAGTCATCGCTACTACATATGATGGGATTAGGCTTAATCACTTAAATAATTAATTTTGACTGACCGGATGGCGCAATTGGTAGTGACCCTGCCTCTTACGCAAAGGTCGTGGGTTCGATCCCCACCCTGGACAAACATTCGTGCGATGAACACTTGTGTTTGTTCGTTGTCTGGGTGTAATATATGTATTTAAGTATATATTTGTGTTCCTCTGTTGTCTGATATCTGTAACACAAGTGCTTAAGCTACTTAGTACGGAATCAGGTCAACGTATGAGATGTTGTGAGAATTATTATTATTATTATAATCACCACGCTTGCCTAATGCGGATTGGTGATCATAATCCCGAGCTATGTTCGAAAAATTTGAAGCATATCTTTGCTCGACCCGGGAAACCCAGGACCCCGAGATCACGGCCTGGTACTTAAACCTGTAGACCAACAGGGCGTTGGACTCCATTTGCACCGTGCCTCAAGGTAAGCATACCTGATTCCCAGCTCAAACGGGGGGAGTAGTGTCAGGCCCGCGCTGTAAGCCAGCCTTCGCCTGGAGAAGGACGTGAAGAGAGACTTCATAGTCAGATTCTCATGTCCTCTGGCGTGGACGGGAGCACCCCAGGAGCTTTAGTCGGTAGACCTCGCCGACGCGGGGGGAGTCCAACATAACTCGTCCGCCCTCCGGTGGACGGGTATGCGTAATTGCATTTCTCCCGGGAGACCAAACAAAACAAAATTACTTTATTTGCATAGTCTTGTATACAGCTCATACAAATCATCATACGTGAAAAATATAAATTATAACTATGTATATTTTTTTTGAGCCGTGTGGTCCCGGCAGAGTAGAATAGGCCACCCTCACTCTTACCGAGGTGTCGTAAAAGGCGACTAAGGTAACGCTGCTGGCATGTCATCAGCACCCAGAAAAGGAAAACTCTGAATTTATATCAAAACCCTCGCCAACCCGTCTGCCAAGCGTGGTGAGTATGGCAATTACCCCTCATGTGATTGAGGGAGGCCCGTGCCCCAGCAGTGGGGACTTAAATGGGCTGATGATGATGATGATGATGATATTTTTTTTTATATATTAAATGGGTTTGCATTTGACCTCATCTCACCTTATGGAAAGTGACATAAGGTATAAGATGTAGCATATATTATACATGTGCATACACATTTTTCACTCTGGTTTGCTGGTTCACATAAAAATGTGAGCCCTAATTTAGTTTTGTGCCTGTGTCATGTGTTTCGTTAAAATTAGGCGACGGGTAGCCCTTACTAGCGATACCATTCGTCTTTAATTGTTAGCTACTAAACCGGATCTATTTTAAACAATTTCGGGGTTGCAACCTCTCAGCAAACACTTATACTATTTATTAATTAACCATGTACAAATGTTGGGTCCGTTTTTGTACGCGAAAAATTGATTACCGCCAAAAGCGGCCACTTTTAGTGAATCAATTTGTCGCGTACAAATGTTGGGTCCGCATTTGTACATGGTTATTTAATAAATAATATAAGTGTTTGCCGAGGGGTTGTAACCCCGAAAATGTTTAAATTAAATCCGGTTTAGTAGTTAATAATTAAAATCGATTGGCGTCGCTAGTGTACCTTACCCGTCACCTTAAGTAGGATTTTGTCGGTAAAAAACCCAGACGTAGCGTATTGACGCAATTTTACGATATTAAATTATACCTAGTATTTAGTGGTTTTTAATGTGCGGTCGGCTGCAAAGAAATGTAAACATTTTAGTACCTTATCATAATAGCTATCTCTGGCTTTTACTTTCTTACACAGAAATAGTATTGTGACAAGGTGCTAAAGTGTATACACATTTTTATACGTACAGTAGCAGACACATCAAGCTATACAAAACTGTCAAATTTCTTCTTCGATTATAAACCTTATATTGTTACTCATTGAGTCCGAAATCGATTGAGGAAATTTGACAGTTTTGTGTAGCTTGACCTGTCCGTCACTGTACAGCCACACATCAAAGTATTAAAACTTCAAATGTCTTTACTCTATTCTCACTTTATTGACAAACGCGATCGATTCAATATCAATTGAGGGTGGATTCGGCGGGTAGGGCTAAAACAAGCCGCGTGGGCTGATGCAATTCCAAAGGTTTTAAATTAGTGTCTAGTGGTTTTTAGTGTACAAATTTGGTGTTTGTTTGTGCAGTGAAGTGCCGAAAAGTGACCCTAATAATAAGAATCGTTGGATTGTAGGATTGTATCGTTTTTAACACTGCTATTGTGTGTCGAGTAAGTTGTCTCGTTACAACAGACAACTTGCTTGGACCTAATAGAGACTTAAAACCCGCGATTGCTTTTAGAGTGATATCCACCGCTGACCGGATGGCGCAATTGGTAGTGACCCTGCCTCTTACGCCAAAGGTCGTGGGTTTGATCCCCACCCTGGACAAATTATATATATATTTGTGTTCCTCTGTTGTCTGATATCTGTAACACAAGTGCTTAAGCTACTTAGTACGGAATCAGGTCAACCTATGAGATGTTGTGAGAATTATTATTATTATTATTATCCACTGACTCCGTAGTTCGATAAAACGTAAAAATACCGGCGTTTTATTGAGTGACTGTGACTTTTACTGACTTCGACTGTTGACTACCTACTTATTCTCAATAAGTTACTAGACATTGGCAAATTATCTTCGGGTAGGGTTTGTATGGAGCGGTGACACTTCGCTTATTATTGTTGTGTGATATAAATACAAAAATCATTGCACTGTATCGTTTTTAAGGCGACGGGTAGCCCTGACTAGGACACCAATCGATTTCAATTGTTAGCTACTAAACCGGATCTATTTTAAACAATTTCGGAGCGGGAGTCTCTAAGCAAACATTTATACTATTTATTTAATAATAGTGCCCTACTTTTTGATCTGTTTGTGCACTCGAAATTTGGATTAACGCCATAAGTAGCTGTTTTTGGCGGTAATTCAAATTTCGAGTACGAAAGCAGACCCAAAAGTTAAGAATAAGTATTATATAAATAGTATAAGCGTTTTCTGAGAAGCTGCAATTTTTAAAAACATATCCGGTTTAGTTGCTAACAAATTTGAATCAATTGGCGTCGTTATTGTGCCCGTCACGTGAACAAACTTAAGTGTCTAATGAGTTGTCACGTGAACCACTTTATCGGCAGAATCCTTAGATTTATTTGAATGCTAAGCACCTTCACTTTTACGGACTGACTGGGACTCACTGTGGAGCAAGGGAGCCTTTATCTATAATGCAGGGGGCGCGGTGCACCCGGGCGCCGGGTGGAAGGGGGCGCCGAGAGCCGCTCGCGACAAAAGCCTCCACTGTAACGCTTCGCAAGGAGCGAACGTCCAAATTTATACCGGACGTTTCATTTAGGATCGATCGACGATAGACCGTGGAGAGCCACGCTTCGGCATGAATCGGCCGGCTCGACCGGAGTCATACCACGGCCTCACAGAAAACCGGCGTGAAGAAGCATTGTGCTGTGTATTCCTGCGTGAGTGAGGGTATCGGAGGCCCAATCCGGCGGAAAGAGGGGGTTTAAAGGTTGGCAGCGCACTTGTGACTCCACTGGTGTCGCAGGTGTCCATGGGTGGCGGCAATCGCTTTCCATCAGGTGATACGTCTGTTCGTCTGCCAGATATCACATATAAAATTGTACCTCACTCGAATCATCTCTATCTTTATCATCAGATGAGGAGTATGCACAGTTCCCCAGGCTCTTCCACCTGGATGACTACGAGTCGTGCCTTCTGAGGCGAGGTGGCGTGTACTGCCTTGGCGACTTCGAGCTGTCTGCACGCGAGCCTGGAGAAGCCATCTTTAACAATTTAGTGGTAAGTACAGAGTATAAGTTTAAGATGACGGGTAGAGGGCACACTAGCGACGCCAATTGATTTAAATTGTTAGTAACTAAACCGGATTTCTTTTTAACAATTTCGAAGCTGCAGCCTCTCTGAAAATACTTATACTATTTATCTAATACTTATACTCAACTTTTGGGTCTGCTAACACGAAATTTGTATGACCGCCAAAAACGGCCACTTGAAAACGAAAATGAAAAATGAAAATTAATTTATTATAGCTCAATTTATACTTGAAACTAGGGTATACAAATTAAATAAAAGTGACAAAAGTACATATTCAACAGTTCTTGGGATACCAATTTCCTAATCAAAACAGAGCTCCATAGATCTTACCTAAACATAAATTAAATGAATTCTAGCATTTCTGCTGTGCATGCATAGACGAATAAAATATATGCATTGACCATTTAAATCGATCGGTGTCGCTAGTTATCGCTAGTTCTTTCGTAGGTCGGGGTTCAAATCCGAGCACCTCTGAATTTTTTACTGTCTGACTGTCACAGCCCTAACACCAGAAATAAGCACAGGCTTGCCGTTCCAAATATCAGGATCCATAAGGTCGGCAGTTTGTATAGAATTGAGTGTAAAAATGTTAAATAAGTTACCTCCGATTATTATTGACTTGCCCCCACATTAGTTTAAATTGTGTATAAAAACTGTTTAATGAAAAAAAGCTATTATAAAAAAAATCTGTGAAAAAAAACCGCCTTCAAAAACCACGAACTAAAAAGTGTAAAATAATATTTCTAACACTTTATACGCTTCAAATAACATTTTATAACAGTACACTCGAGAAAAGGTGTTACCGAAGTCGGCGCCCAATACTATCTTGTAATTTAATACAACATTCTATTAATCAACAGGGATTTTTAATGACAATAACATATAAGTTACATAAAAATTGTACTTTATTTTTAAGTTAATGGTGACATTTTGTAAACCAACTTTTTTTTTAAAGAGTAACTGCTAAGTTTCTTGCTGGTGTCTTCTCGGCAGAAAACTACATTCCGAACTAGTGGTAAACATGTTGACATTCAAAGTGTTCTGTATGGACCTACATTGAATAAACTATTTTCATTTTTTCATTTTTTCAATCTATGTGCGTATTTCTACATACATAAATGATACCTACCTACTTATGTGTGATATTTTATGTCTGCAGGAATACTCGAAAAACCCTTTGCACTTCAACCGCACAGAAATACACCGCGGTTACTGCGTCAGCTCCCGCTGCCCGCTCGAGCTATCTGAGCGAGCGGAAAATGCCGAGCGGGCGGAAAAGGCCGAGGCTTTTCAAGCCGAACGAAACGCATCGTACCGCTTCGAACGCTGCGTCCAGCACTGGGCGCACTCCCGCGGCTTACAGACCACTACTAAAGCAATACAGTACTGCCACACCACTGAGGAATGGAAGACCAGGACAATAGAAATTGATAACAAGAAGATAGCTTTCGCGATAGTGGTGTTCGTCATTTTATTTCTGAATGTTGCTGGGACTGCGTATGACTTGGTGACGCCGGATGATGAGAAGAGTAAGTTGGCAAAATCGACTAACTTTTTTTATACGTTGACGGTGACAAACCAGCTCGCCTGATGGTAAGCGACTACTGCACCCTATAGACGCCTGCAACTACAGGAAACTAGCATATTTGGTGCCAACTGTTATAAAAACCTTTTTTATGTTAATTATAATTAGGTAACAACTTAGCAATGATAACTAGCCATGTGACTAAGGACGTTTGCCCTCCAATGGAGGAGGAGGTCTTGGGTTCGAATCTGAGCACACTTTTTTAAATGATAGGCGGCTGACGAGCAGACGCACCACCTGATGGTAAGCGGTTGCCGCCGTCTATGAACACCTGCAACACCAGTAGAGTCACAAGTGCGCTGCCAACCTTAAAAACCCATTATTGGGCCTCCGGTACCCTCACTCACGCAGCGAAAAACAGCACAGTGCTGCTTCATGCCGGTTTTCTTTGAGGCCTATCACTCCATTCATGCCGAGGCGTGGCTCTCCCATGCTATAAACCGAACCGCAGGACTTGAACCCATCTGGGGAGGGACGTGAAGTAAGGTTCTTTGACCCGTACTCATGTCCCCTCCCCACTCTGGCCATGAGGGAGCGTCGCTGGGGTTTAGTCGGTATGCCTCTGGCCGGCTTCTCGCTAGGAGAAGCCCCCTCCAGAGGAGAGCCCGACATAACCCGCCTGCCCCCCGGCAAGAGGGTATGCATAAGGAGGCATTCCCCAGCGTAAAAAAAAAAAAAAAAAAAAGGACTTGAACCCATGGCCACCGGTTTTTTTTAATGTGATAGGTGGCAGACGAGCAGACGGATCACCTGAGGGTAAGAGATTGCCGCCGCGGGATATCGAGAAACGCTCCATAGAGCCAGTTATTTATATTCTTATTATAACATAAGTACATTAAGATTTTAATGTGTTCTGCTTTATTTTTTTGTTAACACTAAAAACGAATCATAATTCACGAACATTGTATACATCTAATTATATCTCACCTATCAAAGTCATGAATTCATATATAAAAAACCTAATGAGTCCGTCACGCCCTACAGATTAACAAGCCAGATACAATGTCATAATGTCATCTGCCTCGGTAGCACTATAGCTAGTGGGTCCCTCTTTAAAGGGAGTCGAGTTCGATTGATTCAAGCCCGACCACCGAATTTCCGAAATCCGTTCTTTTGTTTGTACCCATAAAAGTTATACTTGGAGCTTGTCCTCCGACACGAGATTTCGCCAATCCGGAGACGTTTTCGGCCGTTTTCGGCCACCTGTCACCAGTTGGTCCGTTGTAGGTAGGCAAGATCTTTTCAAGATCTATCCAGTGATACCTTGCGCGTCCCAACGTGCGCTTGCCAGTTGGTCGACCCAGGCACGATCTTCGCAGCTCAATCCGACTCCATTCTCATCACGTGGCCGAGCCAGCGCAGTCTCGTTGACTTATATTTGGTTGAGCCAATGGTAAACGAGCAAGTGGGATCAGATGGTAAACGTGAGGAGGTCTGGTTTGGCTGATGTGCATTTATCAGCCATTATGCGTTGACGGCCTCGTAGGACGGTGCAGGCTCGTTTCTTATAGATTTCAATGTCGTGCCGGTACGGAAATACCGCTGCGGGAAGTTTTTTTTTTTATGAGAAAGGGAGTCAAACAAGGAAGCGAGTCACCTGCTGGTAAGTGGGTGCCCCACACCCCACACCCACGCCCCACATCAGCGACGCCAGAAGGAGTGGAGATGAGTTGATTCCACAATGAGGAGGTGCGTAGCAGAAAATTTCGGGTAGAAGTTTAAAACGCACAGTGTTTTTCCTCACATCAAAACGAATAATAAATAAATAAAATAATTTATTTATTCCAAGCATGCTTGGATTCAAAGGTGCAAGTACTTATCCACTGAGTTACTAACGCTGTTGCCAATCAGAAGTCTTATGATGTAATTTTACCGTAACGAACTAGAATATACCTGTCGCATCCAAACAAAGAAGAAACACAGCGCAGGAGAGGAACTCCAAGTCCGTCGTAAAGTCCTGTTCGCGCTAAGGTCCCTTTTTTTCCCAGGGGAAACCTCGTCATCTTGCTACATCTAGGGAACAAGGTGGTGTGTGGGACTCAAACACTAACTAAAACCCCTGGGCCACCTGGGGTGTCTATCTCCGCGCAATCGCGGTCGGAAACCCCACAGCCGGGACTAGATCGTACCGCTAATCGCGCTCGCTTCACCCCTATCTGGTGCAATACAACCTACTAGGACACCCAGTAATGTCGTCCCCCGCAGAGTCGTATGCTGAGAAAGCCACTCCCCAGCAGTGGATACGCTCACGTACTCCGAAAGCCCGTTTAGTCGCCTCTTACGACAGGCCGGGAAAACCTTGGCAGTATTCTTAAACGCCCCTAGCCATAGGGCGTTGCGCTAAGGTCCCAGGCCAACCCTGACAACTGGAATTTCTCCATCAACCAGGATATTGTCTGTTTCAGAGAACGAAGTGATGGTGGCATTTTCTGTTCGCGCCAACTGGAGGAAGCTTACATTTAGGCACGACGAGAACAGCTCCCTGGCAGCCCTCGATCCAGCCCAAGGAATACGGTAGGTACTCCGAAAGGTTATAAGTACCTGGGAGTATTAACTGTGGAGTCATGTCTCTGATACGTACAGCCACACTTCTTTATTCTAGGTATAAATACCTATTGTAAAATATCTATACTATTCATGACGAGATAAATCCTACAGGATTTGTGGTAGCAACGTTTATAGCTAATATGATAACACGAATCCCTTGCGCGACGTAACTGATACCTGGTGCCATCTATTGTTATAAAGTGGAACTAATGTTCCGAAACCAAGTGAGAGCGCGAGTCACTACTGTGTAATATAGAGCATCTAACTATTATCTATCGACTAATAAAATTAATGGGGGGCATTGTTGGCTTTATCAAAAAGCGTATTTGTGTGTATTTTATGAATTTTAAATTCTATTGTTCAATATTTAAAAGAACACCCTGTTGGTCTAGTGGTTTAAGTACCGGGCCGTGATCTCAGGGTCCTGGGTTCGATTCCCGGATCGAGCGAAAAGTATGTTTCGAATTTTTCGGACATAGCTCGGGTTTGTGATCACCAATCCGCATTTGGCAAGCGTGGTGATTTCTTTTTTTTATGTTATAGGTGGCAAACGAGCAGACGGATCACCTGATGGTAAGCGATTACCGCCGCCCATGGACACCCGCAACACAAGTGTATGATGGGATTAAGCCTTATCCCATCATAGTAGCGATAACTTGATTTCTATGATGGAGGCCTTTGCCCTGCAGTGGGACAGTTTATGGGCTGATTAAAAAAAAATTAAAATAAATTGAAACAAGAAAAAATTAAATTGAACTTTATATGAATGTAAAGTAGCCACCTATTACTAAGGTAAGGTGTTGAGGTATTTCTTGAATGCGACAGGTATATACTCGTTCGTTACCTACGGGACGGATTCGGCGGGCAGGGCTAAAACAAGCCGCGTGGGCTGATGCAATTCAAAGGTTTTTAATTAGTGTCTAGTGGTTTTAGTGTACAAATTTAGTGTTTATTTGTGCAGTGAAGTGCCGCAAAGTGATCCTAATACCTAATAAGAATCGTTGAATTGTATCGTTTTAACACTGCTATTGTGTGTCGAGTGAGTTGTCTAGTGACAACTTGCTTGGACCTAATAGAGTCTTAAAACCCGCGATTGCTTTTAAAGTGATATCCGCTAAATCCGTAGGTCGATAAAACGTAAAAACACCGGCGTTTTATTGAGTGACTGTGACTTGACTGACTTCGACTGTTGACTTTACCATACCTACTTATTCTCAATAAGTTACTTGACATTGGCAAATTATCTTCGGATAGAGCCATATTAAAAAAAATACCTACAGGACGTCTTTAGCGATAAGGCCTCTGTTTTTAACCCCCGACGCAAAAACGACGGGGTGATATAAGTTTGACATGTCTGTGTGTGTGTGTTTGTGTGTCTGTCTATGGCATCGTAGCTCCCGAACATATGAACCGATTTTTATTTTGTTTGAAAGATGAATAAGAAGGGAGTGTTCTTAGCTAAGTTGAATAAAAACGATCCAAGATGGCCGCCGTCACAAAGATTTGGATTTTATGTTTTAACACAACTCCCACAATATGGATATCATATAAAAGGGCTTGAGTAGCAGAATATATTCATTGTGAAAAATTTCAAATCCAAGATGGCCGCCGTCAGAAAATGACGAATAACCTATTTGTTGTTCCAACTGCCTCAATATAGGTATCAAATGAAAGAGCTTTAGTTGTGTCGGGGGTTTTTCAAATTTTAAATTTAATTTTCATGAGGTGTGACATAGGATGACGCGATGTATCGCGATGGACTGACGATTTTATAAAGTTGTGAACTGATTGCAGACTGGTCAGGACTAGGTTGGTTGACGCTCTTTGGAAGGCCTACATTTTGGAGTGGACGGCGATAGGCTGATTGTGACTAGACGTGTGTAACTCTTTACTGAAACTACTCACAATTTAATCATACGCTGGCTTCTTGTGTAATGATCGTGGGCGTGGACCATCGTGGGTGAAAGCTTCACAGGCCACCGGCCAGAGATGGCCCGCGGACCGACGTTTCCCCATCCCTTTTTTTTTATCACGGAGGGAAAATGCGTTACGCACCGTCCTATCAGGTCGGGGGACCTGACCTAAGCTATAATTATTTTATTCACGACAGTGACGAATTAACAGTTTTTTAAAAATACAACCGTTAATCCATTAAAAATGACGAAGTCGATTCGACTAAATTAGTACCTACGTAAAAATAAAGAATGTTAAAAATAATAATAAAATGTTATCAATTAATAATGTTATGTAATAAATTAATAATGTAATTAATAAATAATTTAATGTACATGTTTGTAGTAACATTGACTTGTGTAGTAACGGACCAGGCTATTGAATTAGGTTAAAACCTGTAATGATAGTATTTAAGGTATGTTTTAAATAAATAAATAAATGAATGTATTAAGATTTTTTTGAGACAAAATTATATCATAATTTCTACCCACACGTAACCATAATTTGTGTAATTGCTAAAAGTGGCCACTTTAGGCAATAATAATAATTATGATTACTTGTAATAATATTACAAAAGTACATCTCAATAAAATCTAACGGCCGCACTCAGAGACGTCATTTAAGCTAATGTTCATGAACTTTAGTATCGGTAGTCTTTATGCGTATCAAAATAAGTGTCAATATTTTTTCTTAAATAGCCAACTAAGTTAATCAACGACTCTGAGTACGGCAGGTAATAAATACTTTCCTTAATGGATTCACCGTGTAACTTTTTAAAAAAAAATCATAATAGCCACAATTAATAAAAATCTATTGGCGGCGCTAGTTTCGACAATGCGTACGTTAAGTGTCGATATTGATTTATTTATTTCTGATTGCAGAGTGGTGGTTATGATAAGTGTGATAACAATCCACGTCGCCGCCCTACATTATACCCTCTACACACACAATGTTCGAGATTTCGAAAACGTAAGTGCAAAGGAGTGTCTGTTCAAAAGGTCCTATTTCCCTATATAAAAAAAATATTTTTATTTTTGTTTCCGATACTGTAACTTAAATTTCGTCCATATTTGTAAAAATTCTGATCGACAAAGGCGTATTTCCAATGATAAAAATCTTAATCTTAAATCATCCTTAAAGGGGGTAAAATAGGGGATGAAATGCCAGTATGAGGGTTCAGCCATGTTCTAAAGTAAGAATCTTGAAAATCGGTATACGTTCTTCTTATTTTAAACCAAGAACAAGTTGTTTTAACATTTTTATAAATTCAACTCATGGGGGGTGATATGGGGGATTGAAGTTTGGATGAAAGTCGTCATCTTTGATATTAGGAAATTGAAAAAATTGTATATATACGTATAATTAAAATAAAAAATAGTTCACTTAAACTTTTTGGAAAATCACCCTTTGAGGGAGTAAATTAGGGGATTAAATGTTAATGATGATGAAATGTTGATTATACAGTTTAAAAGTTAGAAGCTTTGTCGCTGTCTCTCGCAATGCCGCGGCGGCAGAAGAATATGTAATCTATGGGCGGCGGCCTTCTATAAGCCCTCCTGACTCTCTCGCCAGAAGTCCATATTCAAAAGCATAAATTTTCTTATAAATGACTGACATTAAACCGACAGCCAGCAACGAAGGAGTTCACCATCGTTACAGTATGTTTGTTTTAGGATGCTAATAAACGTATTATCTATATCTATTCAGATGATGAAGAGCCCGATCCTTATGATAGTGCGCAACGGCACATCGATCGTGCAGCTGTTCCTGGTACTGAGCAGCTTCCTGCTTGGCCACCGCCTGCTACTGCACTCCAAGACGCACCCGCTCAGCCTCACCCTACTGCCCAAATGCATACTTCATAGGTTCTTTAGGTAAGATCAGCCAAGAACGCAAAGTGTGTGTGCAGAAACCGGAGCACTCTCTCACAACAACATCTCATAGGTTGACCTGATTCCGTACTAAGTAGCTTAAGCACTTGTGTTACAGATATCAGACAACAGAGGAACACAAATATATACTTAAATACATATATTACACCCAGACACTGAACAAACACAAGTGTTCATCGCACGAATGTTTGTCCAGGGTGGGGATCGAACCCACGACCTTTGGCGTAAGAGGCAGGGTCACTACCAATTGCGCCATCCGGTCAGTCTCTCTGAAGGTCATCCCTCATTTGAGCCACGCTTCGGCATGAATGAATGAAAGACATAGGTGCACTCTCTATTCCCATACCTTCATATTTCTCAGGGCTATCAGTATCACGCGTATCTATATTATATTTCTGTGATCACACGACTGAAGAGTGGATCTATCGTAGAATCATCGATTTATCATGGTTTCCCACGAGTACACAAGAATGACATGATCCAGGCTGATGCTGAAAATTTTCGGAACAGTAACATTCTTGCACGAATTTTGATCACACGGAAATCGAACGACCCACTAGCCACTGCTCTACTGAAGCAGTCATCCACATAGACATAACACTAGTAGAACCAGTTAGCTGCAATAGGTAATGATACATGATGATAAAAATGAAGGGAGATCAGCCCGGCAGTTGAGCAGCTGTTCCTGTTGCTGCGCAGTTTGGTATTCTGCCCAAATGCATACTTCATATGAAAATGAAAATAGTTTATTCTATTTAGGTCCATACAGAACACTTATGAATGTCAATATGTTTACCACTGGTTCGGAATGTAGTATTCTGCCAAGATGACACCAGCAAAAAACTCAGCAGTTACTCTTTAAAAAAAAATGTTTTACAAAATGTCACCATTAACTTAAAAATATAGTACAATTTTTGTGTTACTAATATGTCCCTAAATTATTTTCATTCAAAAAATCGTCTATTTTATAATAGCCTTTCTTCATTAAACAGTTTTTATATGCAATTTAAACTTATGTGTGGGCAAGTCAATAATAATCTGAGGTAACTTATTAAACATTTTTATGCTCAATCCTATAAATGAACTGCCAACCTTATGGAACCTGAAATTTGGAACGGCAAGTCTTTGCTTATTTCTGGTGTTAAGACTGTGACAGTCAGACATCTTCGAGAATAGACGGAGATTCTTATGTACGTACGTATAAGGCAATCAAGTACATCCTTGATTGCCACGGTAAGTATGTCGATTTCTTTAAACAAATATCTTAGGGAGTCACGCGATCTAAGGCCATAAATGGCGCGGATGGCTCTCTTCTAGGATCTTCAGGTAAGGTCAGCTAAGAACGCAAAGTATGTGGCCCCATCAGGGGGAGGAAATCTTAAAATGTGCGAAGAGTACTTGTGACTCTTCTGGTGCTGCGAGTGTCCATGAACGGTGATAATCACTACTCATCAAGTGATCCGTCTGGTCCACCTATCACATAAACGCCCTGTTGGTAAAGGATGTGATCTCGGGGTCCGGATTTAATTCCCGGGTTGATGTTTCTAATTTATAATGTGTAGCTTGGGTTGGTCCAATTATAAGGCAAGCGTGGTGAGTAAGCGTTATGCCATCATATGTAGCAATGCTTGATTTTTCTATGATGGAGGCTTGTGCCCTGCAGAGGGACTTTACTTTTCTGCAACTGATCATAATCCGTGTTTGTCCAGGATAACCCCAGTGCACCTTCTAGTCGTGGGTTTCGTGGCAAGCTGGCTGCCGGCGCTGGGGCAAGGTCCCATGTGGCCCGTGGTGGAGGCCGGAGGCGCCTCCTGCGCGCGCAAGTTCTGGACTCACGCGGTGTTCCTGAACAACTTCCTTGACCCGGCTGATATCTGCTTGACCCCCACCTGGTAACCTTTCCATATTTTGTACATTATAGCAGGCAGAGCAGATGGCACACCTGATTGTAAGTGATCACCGCCGCCCTTGGACATCTGTAACACCCGAGGCAAGAGAGACCATGCGAGGCCCTCGCGATGAATAGTGTGTTTGCGCACATGCTTGATCACTATAATATAGCCTACGTATGGGCTATCGTTGAGATTGGCTGCCGTAGCCGTAATCGGTTAGAGGATCAATATTTTTTTATCTACCAGGTTCCTTGCCGTGGACTTCCAGCTGTGCGTCGTGGGCAGCACGGTGATGCTGCTGCTGCCGCGCCGGCCGCTGCCGGTGCTGGGCAGCCTGCTGGCGGCCTCCGTGATCGCCAATGGTGCGCTAGCCTACTACTACCAGTTCCGGCCTACGCTCTTCTACGTTATTCCTAAGTAAGGACTGCTCTCTCTCTCCCTCTCTCATCTTAGCGTGAAATTCACGATCACGTCCAAAGCTGTTGCTTTGAAACCCAAGATACATATTAGTTCGCTCCTGTTTAGAGTACTATGCTGTCACCCTTGGGATGGATCAGCCCGGTATCAGCTGGATGTTTTGTACTCAATAGAACACCGTGCGAAGAGTCTCATCGGTGATGACGTACTCTCAGAGGCTGGCTTACAGAGCTTTGATCACCGCAAACGTATGACATGCCTCTCAGTCTTCTACCGGATTCATTTCGGAGAGTGTGCGGAGGTGCACAATTTGATCCCCCCTAGCCCATTCCATCATCAGACAACAAGACGCGGCGAGGGGTTTCATTCGTACGTTGTTGGCTTACCTCTTATCCGCATGAAGCGATTTGCTTCCACGTTCATAATGCGGACAGCTAAGGAATGGAACTCCTTGCCAAGGTCTGTTTTTTCGGATTACTACAATCTGGACACCTTTAAGGCAAGCGTGAACAGGTATCTTCTAGACGAACGCGTTACATCCTAGACCTCATCATCACTTTCCATCAGGTGAGATCGTGGTCAAGCATTAGCCATATATAGTTCATAAAAAAAAGATCCGTTAGACGAAATTCATGGTGGCGTCCAAAGCTGTTGCTTTTAAACCCAAGATACGCTTAGACCATGTTTCAGCATTCGGGAAGTCTCGTAATCACAATGAAGCAAATGCCGTCTGACCTTCGAAACCCTTTACACTTATATACTACCTATATACTATATACACTTTCCAGAAACTATCCGAAATGTGCAGGTTCACTCAGGTTTTCCCTCATCAACGAGCTAATGGTAGAAGTAGGCACGCAGTGAAAAATTCGGGTTCGCAGCATTCCTCAGCGTCGAAAAGAAGTAAGACACCTGTTTGATTTGATAAGGAATGGAACTCTCTGCCGGAAGATGTGTTCCCTGAACGATATGATCTGAACGTATTCAAGAAAAGAGTGAATAGGTTGTTACTAGACAGGCATGATCCATCCTCGGCCACATCATCACTAACCGCAGGTGAGATTGTGATGTGACCAAATGTCTGGCAATTCGAATATAAAAAAATGATTTAATTTTCCAGTGACGCCCGCTTCTTGCTCAGCGAAGTGCCGATGTTCTACTACTACTACATCATGCCGTGGGGAAACCTGCCTGCCTGCCTCATCGGGCTGTTCCTGGCGCACCTCCACTTCCAGCTGCAGGAGAAAGGCTTCAAGGCATCTGAACATAAGGTACTTTATTGTTTTTCTTCCGAACGTAGATCCTGTCACAGCCATCTCAGTTGACCGTGGGGGAGGGCGGGCTCGACCGGAGTGATACTACGGTTTCACAGAAAACCAGCGTGAAGCAGCACTGTGCTTACCATGAGGTGATCCGGCTGCTAGTCTGCCTACTATCACATAAAAAACTAACAAAATGTAACGAGTATTTAAGACTAGCTTTAAATTTCCAGTGGCTAGTCTGGCTCTGCACCGCCTGCATTCCCACGGGCGCCGCCCTGTTCATGTCCGGCCTGATGATGGAGAGCATCTCCTCGCGACTGGGGCTGGCAGTGGCTGTCGCGCTAGAGCGGCCGCTCTTGTGCTTGCTGGCCGCTGTCTTCATGTTCGGCAGCTTCAATGGAGTGCAATGTGAGTGCTAAACCGTGTAAAGGCAAGTCTGGCTAGTGACCCTTAACCCTCATACGCCAACTTAACTGCATTTATTGCAATAAATACATAAATATTTTAAATGATTTATTTATTCATTCAAAATAACATAACGCTATTTATAAATTGCCATAAATATTGTAGTGCCCTAACAGAACCCATGTGAACGCTGAAAGCAATTCTATTTTAGACCTAAATTTGATCTAAGCTTTACCTACATGAAACATTAAAGAATATGAATATGTCGGTGGAAGGATACGGTTTCATTCCTCCTTAAAGTACCTACTTACCGTCTATGACCAACCTGGCTTAGTCCAGGAGGACCCATCGGAGGACCACGGTGCGGCGGCCTCCTCGTGTGGCCCTTTCGGTAGTATTTTTGCTCTATTTGGAGTTGCTACCGAAAGCATTCTGGCGTCCCTGTGCAACGGCGGGTAGTAATCGGCATCGCCCATTGCTACCCGGCGGCTAACAGCTGCACACACACGGGAGGGCGCCTGGAGTTGTTCTGTCGACCCCCAGTTGAGCCCCCCGGGGCCTAGGACCGGCCTGATTTGGGGCATCGGAAACCCCTCTCCTGTGGCCTTTTTTTGTTCTGGGTCGTCTAGCCAGGATGGCTCAACGACGGCCGGTATAGCCAAAAAAAAACTATGATTTCACCACGACTATGTGACCCTCCCAACGATGAATTACAATGAGGCGACTGCCGTCTGACCTTCGCGACCGTTTAACAGGGGAACCAGACCAACTGAATCATGGTTAACGTTTACCTACCCTAAATGTAACTTATTATGTGTAGATTTTCCCCGGAGGGTTTTCGCCTGCCGCTTCTGGATCCCGCTGGGCCGCCTGATGCTGCCGGTGATGCTGCTGCACTGGGTGCTCAGCCTGAGCCTGCTGGCCTCCAGCTCGGTGCCGCTACACCACTCCGTATACAATTTGGTTCGTTATCACATATCTACTATTATTATTAACTAGTGTCCCGACTACACTTCGTTTCGGGAAATTAGTTCCACTTTATACCAATAGATGACGCCAGGTGTCGACTACATCGCGCAAGCGCTGTAGCAAATGCTGAGGTTGGGCCTTGTTGGCTACAGAATTTGTTCTATTTATGTATTTATGTCACCTAGGTTTAAATTTCTATTCTGTGGCCAATAAAGAAATCTTTATCTTTATCAAGCGTTCATCGAGACTGATCACGGCGACTACCCCCTTCCCCCCTCCCAGACAGACTAGCGCAACAGGGTCGCCGGCAGGCCCAAACCAGGGTCGAAGACCGCCCCAACTGCGCAGCGTCGGGAGGCCTCCTCTACCATAGGAACATGAACACCGCGCCACGAAAGACGCGAGATGCAGCCCGGGTAATGGGTCTACACCAACACCAGAACCGCACCAAGTGCGAGGAGACCTTACGATACGATTACGCGCAAGCGTTTCGTGTCTTCGGATTATCTATAAGATTTACCTCTTTATTAATAGAAGATAACCTCCCTACCATTTTTCCACATTTGACGGTTTTGGGCGACCGTGGTCTAGTTGGGGTTGTAGGAGTCGAGCTCCCCCCCATAGCATTGCATCGCCTCGCCTCGGTTTACCAGGTGGTGACGTTCATAATTGCCTTATATTTTGACTACATTTCCACATACTATTTAACTTTATTTTTTATTAGTAGCCCACCCTTACCTCGATTCAGGACTAATTTTGATACTACGTAATTTCAAACTTGCCAATAGATGCCGTTTTGAGACGATTATGTCTCACGAGTGTTTCGTCTTTGTCGCCGTTCATAACCAAAGAGAAACTTGAATAATAGGAGATTCATGACACTGCACTTACAACAACAGTAGAGTCAGGCGCTGCCACTTTTACCCCCATTTGCGCTATTTGCGCCATCAGAGATTATATTATACTGTGCCAATAAAGTTGTGAAAATAAATGTCACTGCCGCTTTTTTTCTTGGTCTGTGCTGCCGCTTACGTCATAAAGCATGGTAACCCCATTGGTTGGAAATTGGAAAAAAACGTTGTAGTTCCTTAAGTATAAATAGGTACATTTAGAACAAATATTTCAGCGCTTTATTGTTTTTCAGCTGTGGGAGTCGACAGGAGCCGTGGTCCTGACGCATCTGTTATCGGTTCCACTCACAGTCATGGTGGAATCTCCAGTTCAGAGGATTGCGGCTTACCTTTTGCGATGAACCCTGCTTATTTCAGTGAATGAGACGTTGAGTGTTATCATTTAAGAATAAATATTATTTGTTTTTATAGTTATTAAAATAGTTGTAAAGTAAATAAAAGTTTAAATAAAAAAAATATATCTCTTCATTCAGCTTCCTTTCCAACTGCTAAACACCATATTATCACTTATGGACACCCCATTACATTTATTTATACCGGCTGGAAATTATGAAAATCTCGCACGGAAAACAGAAATAAAAAAAAAACTCTATTCGGGTTGTACTACCTGTGCGGATAAAGAATGGGATTAGAAATGGCGGCGCATCTATTCACTTCTCGCTCGCACACTATTTGCGTCTATACTCGCACTCGTAGGTACTGACTGCAAAAAAAATATTAAGCGTTCCCTTCCCTGTCGCATCAGTCAGGTTTCGTAATTTTGTGAGCTAGACGCGTTCTCAGTTTTTCCGTGGTTTTGAACCTTTCGTTATTTTGTCATTTGTTATTGTTTGTTGTTATAGTTTATTGTTAATTTGTATGTTAAATAATTGTTTTGTTAGTTATTTATTGAGTATAGATAGTGTTTTAAGATATAGTTACAATAGGATAATACAATTATAGATATAGTTAAGATATACTTATTAAAATCTTTTATTTCAAGATACTAATTTTAAAAGTTATGAAGTGCATATAGAATAGTACATGAAATTAATGTAATTAAATTACAACTGTATAACTTATAAACGCAATCTATATTTAATACTAATATTATAAAGCTAAAGAGTTTGTTTGAACGCGATGAACTCAGGATCTACTGGACTGATTTAAGGTACGTTAGGTAGTCATAGGCTATGTATGTATGTAATGTATGCATGCACGGTACCGCCGCGCCTGCGCAGTGCGCGCCGGCCGCGCCGCGAGAGCTGCGTCTCCGCGCCCGCGCGCCTCAACGCCAGCTAGTAATAAACGGACAGAGCTATAATACGCACGGTTGTTTCTCTGGCGCTCGCGCCGAACTTCTTCCCACATACAGTGTATCTCCAAATACATATCATCTGGCGACGACTGCTCACGCGTACCAAAATGAGTTTTATCGGAAGCGTATCAATATTTGATTACAAGTCGCAGGAGTGGCAATTTTTCCTTGGCCGATTAACTCAATTTATAAAATTAAATGGCATTACAGAAGAAGAAAAGAAGGTTGCGCTGCTCTTAACTCATTTAAATGATGACTCTTATCGACTTGCAAAAAATTTGGCACACCCGGAAGAACTAGAAACTATAAAATACGAGAGCCTCGTCCAATTACTCAATAAACATTTTTCGCCCAAGAGATGTACATTCGCCGACAGGGCGAAATTCTACGACGCGACAAGAGTCGAGGGCGAAACGGTAGCAGACTGGATAGTTCGGCTACGAGGACTGGCGGCTTTGTGCGACTTCGGTGCGGAGTTAGAAACATTACTGCGCGACAAGTTCGTGTTAGGATTAAGTGCTGGACCGGAGAGGGACCGGCTTTTTGAACAAGACGCCAAAAAGCTAACTCTAGCGGCAGCCGTGGAGATTGCGGCGGCGGCGGCGTCTGCGCGACAGGCGCGGCGCAGCCTCGCGGAGGGGGCGGAGGCGCCGGGCGCCGTCAAGCAGGAGCCCGTGTTCATGGTGCGGCCGGGCGGCGGCGCGCGTCCCCAGGAGAGAGTCCAGCGGTGCTCAGTGTGCGGTCTCAAAAATCATAGTGCGAATGTGTGTCGGTATAAAAATTATACTTGTCAGTCATGCGGTACGAAGGGACACCTCAGGAAAGTGTGCTCGAAGAAGAACAAGCAGGGCAGGCTAAACTCCGCGGTGGAGGAGAGGGTGTCTGACTGCGGCGATTGTAAAGAGTGCAGCGAGGGCCGACTAAACTGTCTCGGGGAAAAGAAACCCGACTGTGGTGATTGTAAGGAGTGCGCGTTATTTAACATGAGGTATGTGGACTGTGAACCTATAAAATTAAATGTGGATGTGAATGGCATAGGCTTAACTATGGAATTAGACTCGGGTTCAGGAACTTGCGTAATATCAGATAGCATGTATTATAAATATTTTTCAAATTTTAAATTATCTAGTACTTGTTTAAAACTGTGTCTGTACAATGGTCATAAAATCTCGCCCCTAGGTTTTATCAATTGCGAAGTAAAGTATAATAACGAAAAGGCTTGGCTTAAAATTTACGTTATGAAAGACGGGGGACCACCGTTATTAGGGCGCGATTTTATGGCCAAATTCAAACTTACCATTACGTCGGGAATAAATAACATTAATACCAGTGAGAATAAAAATAATTTACAGAATTTGCTAGATGAGTTTTCGGAATTATGGAAAGACGAATTAGGCCGTTTCAATAAATTCGAAGTTGATCTCCATTTAAAAGAAAACTCGGTTCCAAATTTTTTTAAATCTAGGCCGTTGCCATTCGCTTTGAAGGATAAAGTAGTAAAAGAAATAGATAGGCTCATAAGGTTAGGTATTTTAATTCCAGTTACCCATTCTGAGTACGCCACTCCAATAGTACCGGTTTTAAAAGACGACGGTAAAGTTAAAATTGCAGGGGATTACAAATGTACATTAAATAAAGATTTAAAAATCGAAAAATATCCTTTGCCGCGAATAGAGGAGGTTTTTGCAAAGTTAGGGGGAGGTAAGCATTACTCAAAAATTGACCTCAGTAATGCTTACAACCAATTTGTACTCAGCGAAGCTTCTCAGGCGTTGACAACCATCAACACACCGAAGGGTCTATTTAAATATTCGCGCCTAGCTTACGGTTTAGCTAATGGTCCAGCTATTTTTCAGCGAGCGCTCGAAACGCTTCTAGCGGGCATAGAAGGCGTGACGTGCTGGTTCGACGACATATGCTGTACAGGACCTGATGAGGCTACCCACTTAAGTAGGCTGCGGGAGGTGTTAAGTAGATTACAGGATGCCGGACTAAGGTTACATAAGGATAAGTGCGCCTTATTTCAAGACAGAGTAACCTATCTAGGGTACGTCATCGACAAAAACGGTCTGCGAACGTGTCCGAGTAAAGTCGAAGCTATATTAAATTCGCCGGAGCCGACGAATGTAGTAGAAGTACAAAGGTTTTTGGGAGTAGTCAATTATTATCGTAGTTTTATTCCTAACGCGTCGACACTCCTGAGTCCGCTCCACGAACTGCTCCGCAGCGGCTCACAGTGGCAGTGGGGGCCGCGGCAACAGACGGCTTTTGAGCGAACGAAGCGAGAATTAGCTTCGGAGCGGGTGTTATCGCATTTCGATCCGGGCGCGCCACTCGTGCTAAGCGTAGACGCAGGGCCAGCGGGGCTCGGCGCGGTGCTCGCGCACGCGCTCCCCGCGGACCCCGCGCCCGCGACCCGCGGCGCGCGCGCCCCTCCGTGCGTGGAGCGGCCGATAGCGTTCGCCTCTAGATCGCTGTCGGCGAGCGAACGAAACTATAGCCAAATTCAAAAAGAGGCTACGGCGATAATTTTTGCAGTCACTCATTTTCACCAGTATCTCTACGGCAGGGATACTCCGTTCATTCTGAAGACAGATCATAAGCCTCTTCTGTCAATATTAGGCGAAAACAAAGGAATTTCTATTACGACCGCGGCGCGACTACAAAGATATGCTATAAATTCTTTCGGCGTACAACTATAAGGTTCAATTTGTATGTAGCAAAAATAATGAGATTGCGGACTATTTCTCGAGATCCTTGCCTAAAAGTACGTGCAATACTGAAACGAACTATACTTGTTAAAACGGACCCGAGCGAAAACATATACATATTTCGTCACACCCATTTTATTCCTCCGTTTTTTTACATTAAACGTCAAAAAGACATAACAAAATATAAGAATATAAAAAAGTAAACGTTTTAAACAAAATAGGTAAAAAGGTTGGTTGTGGCCGTCGCCAACATGGTCCCCCCGGTGTGGCAGCACCAGAATGTGGGCGGCGACGGTCACAACCAGTCGGGAAGGCACGGGTGTGAGTAGTTCTCTGCTGGAGCGGCGGATCGTGGTGTGCAGCGCCGTGCCAATAGCGCCTGCTGTGGCGCGACACGACTGCACTAGCGCGCTCCTGGAGGGGCGGCGCTCGAACGCTCGCAGTGTGCAGCGCCGTGCCAATAGCGCCTGCTGTGGCGCGACACGACGGCACTAGCGCACTCCTGGAGGGGCGGCGCACGAACGCTCGCAGTGTGCAGCGCCGTGCCAATAGCGCCTGCTGTGGCGCGACACGACGGCACTAGCGCGCTCCTGGAGGGGCGGCGCACGAACGCTCGCGGTGTGCAGCGCCGTGCCAATAGCGCCTGCTGTGGCGCGACACGACGGCACTAGCGCGCTCCTGGAGGGGCGGCGCACGAACGCTCGCACTAGCGTGTTGTCCATGCGCGGCGCGCGACGATCACGGGGCCTTGTTTCCTTTTTTTTTCTGACACCAGTAAAACGGACCCGAGCGAAAACATATACATATTTCGTCACACCCATTTTATTCCTCCGTTTTTTTACATTAAACGTCAAAAAGACATAACAAAATATAAGAATATAAAAAAGTAAACGTTTTAAACAAAATAGGTAAAAAGGTTGGTTGTGGCCGTCGCCAACACTTGTCGTTCTTACCTAAATTTCTTAGATTCGCACACGAAACCGATTACGTTCACTGAGATAAAACAAGCAACGTCCACAGATCCCGTTTTGTTAACAGTGATGAAATATATGAACGTAGGGTGGCCTCGGAAAATTGAATGCAATAATATATTACCTTATTTTAAATGTAAAACAGATTTAGAAATTCATGACGGATGCCTGTTCAGAGGTTTCAAAATAGTAATACCTAGCTTATTCAGGGAAAAAATGTTGAATGAATTGCATTCAACGCATTTTGGAATTGTTAGAACAAAAAGTGAAGCTAGAAGCCGGATGTGGTGGCCAAACATCGATGCAGACATAGAAAGATGTATCGCACAGTGCTCGGTGTGCGTGACCACGCGCAGCGCCCCGCCCCGCGCCGCGCCCGCGCCCTGGCCCCGCCCGCCGCGCGCTTGGTTCAGGCTGCACATCGACTACATGACTATCAATCAAAGGGTGTACCTTGTAGTGGTCGATGCATTTAGCAAGTGGTTAGAGTGTATCTACATGGAAACGGGAACGTCAACGAGGGCCCTAATACATAAACTGAAATATTTATTCTCACGTTATGGTATACCTAATGTTATTGTTTCCGATAATGACGCAAAAATTTGTTCATCTGAATTCGTCGAATTCTGCCAAAATAATAATATTAAGTATTTAACCTCGCCCATCTACCACCCTGCTAGCAATGGCTTAGCGGAAAACTCGGTTAAAACGTGTAAAAAAATGATAAAATCTATACTATCATCAGGGGAGGGAAACCGAGACTTAAATGATAAGCTGTTAGAGTACCTATTCCATTACCGGAACAGTTGTCACTGTACCACCGGCAAGTCGCCTGCTCAGCTAATGATGGGTAGATCCTTAAGGTCGAAGTTGGACATGATTTTACCCGGAGATCAGTTAACTCAAAAAGAAATTCCAGTGAGTAAAAGGTCATTTCTAGTAGGCGATAAAGTGTGGGCTAAATGGTACATTGCTAGGAAGGATAGGTGGGAGGAGGGAGTTATAAAAACAGTAATTGGTAGTAGACTGTATGAAGTGTATTTTGATAAGTACAAGGTTACGTGCAAACGGCACATCGATCAAATTATTGTTAACATGAGCGAGCATGACTGTTCGGACGAGACAAATATTGATAACTATTACGTACCAACAGAACAGCAATGCTCGCCCAGTGTAGTGGTCACACCGCCGTCCTCTCCCGCCCCAACGACAGAGCCGCAAGTGGTGGCGGAGGAGGAGGCGACGGAAGAGTCTGTAGTGGATATTCCAAAGAAAACAACTGCAGACGCTTCTGAAACGGGTACCAGTACAGATGTTCAGGATTCAGAAGTTCGATCGAAACGTGTTAGGAATAAGGTTGATTATAAACTATTTGACAGAAAAGGTATACGAAATAATTAAGGTTAATCATAAATTGTAAAGAATAAGTTGGAACAGTTTTACTTAAAATTATAATTGACTGTGCAGGTTCTAAATTAGAGGAAGAGGGAGTTGTAATGTATGCATGCACGGTACCGCCGCGCCTGCGCAGTGCGCGCCGGCCGCGCCGCGAGAGCTGCGTCTCCGCGCCCGCGCGCCTCAACGCCAGCTAGTAATAAACGGACAGAGCTATAATACGCACGGTTGTTTCTCTGGCGCTCGCGCCGAACTTCTTCCCACATACAGTGTATCTCCAAATACATATCAATGTACCACGGGCGAACCCGCTAGTAAATACATATTTACTTGAGAACAAATTCGTTTCTAAATGCGATAATATCATTATGTTAATCTGCAATCTGAATAATTTTCATACATTTTTATATACAGTCAAAAAGACTCCAAAATAATAAAACCTATAAAACATACTCGTACATAAATAGTATTTTAATTAATAACATTTATTTATTAAAAAAAAGAGACAGTTTCAACGGTAACGATATTTTATACTGAAAAACGTCAGTTATAAGTTTTCAAACCGTTGATGCTGACGGTACCGGCTCCACGCGCCGCCATTTCTAATCCCATTCTTTATCCGCACGGATAGTATGTACTTATATAAGCAAAACTATTTTAAGCCGATTCGGACCTGAGGGCCAATTCTGGTGCAATCGACATTGAAGTCGAATTTAGGGATATTATACATTCATCCATACAAATCTCTAATTGGACTTCAATGTCGAGTGCTCGAGAATCGGCCCTCAGTACGACAAATGTTAGAAGAAACAAAACTGTATACAGTAGGAAAATTACCCTGCTACTTTTAAATGGTAAATAAAAAAAAGTAGGGGTTCATACTTTTATTTTGATTCAAATATTAATTAGACCTGTAAGGAAAGTTGGGAGATAAATTGACCACTTCATTTTGCGTATACTAATAAGTTACACCTGGTACTCTTAATAAAATCTTCTTCATATGTTTATTTTCAGTACTATTTCTTAAGTAGGTATATTTGTTTTACACAAAATACTCTTACACTATGCACCATCGTATCGATTCATCTCCCTTTTTTGCATATACTACATGTTTACGCTAAACTGGCCACTCGTTATCGGCAACTATCATATTTATATTGGCCTATAATGTTAAAAAATTATTTTTACATTTTAATGTCAAAGATTCGTACTCATTGAAATCTATACAAAAATGTCTGTCACTTATTTCTAATAAAGCTGATAATCCCATGGCGAGAATCTTACATTTTACTAGCACGGGAGGTAAACCCCCTTATTACAAATCGCGAACTACGGATAGTCCTGAAACGAAATGTGTGCCAGCCCGTTTTAATATTGCGTGTTAGAACGGGATGAAATGAGCTTTAGTACGGTCATAAATTTAGATCGCGATTTATAATATGGTGACAAGAGTTTTGTTTTTATACCTTCATCTTCAACAGATATTTGTTGCGACTACAAATATGACCATACTGCTTCAGTCAATAATAGGATTGTTGCCGTGTTTTAGTTGGTATACTGTAATCTGGTTATGAAATAAACTTTTTATATTATATTTTTTAAGCTAAATCAAAGCATCACAGTAGATTTTCAATTTAGCAAGGTTGGATTGACTAGATTCCAGATCAACCTACGCAACCAATAAAATTAAAAACAAATAATATGTAATGTATTTGTAAGATGGTAGTATATCTTTTAAATTTAGTCGTATAATTTATGCGCAGTTAGAGCGATTTTTTACTAAATAGTAGAAAATAAATTTATGGGACTTATTAATAAAAGGATATTTATTTATTATTAAGAGTATGTAATGTCACAGCTTTTTTATCATTCGAAAATATCTTCGTCATCAGAGTAGATTTATCGTCGTTATAAGTCCTCAGTTCACTATGCAGTTATTTTATTTAGACTTCAACAAATATTAATGAAGGACAAGAAATAAATAACCTATTAAAAACTTAATATTAATGGACAACATTTCATATTTTTAACATGACCATATTGTTTTTTTATATGAAAATAGACATAAAATGAACAGACCCATATTTTTTCTTTTTTCAAAATTTGTCCATTTTTATGCATAAAATAATTATTGAAATTCTTTATATTCTAAATAGACGTAAGCGCCAAATGACGTCATCGGACGGCGGAATACAGTGATATTCCTTTGCTTATCATTGTTTTAATAAAAAAAAGGTACTACTGTCAAAGGTAAATAATACTAGTGTCAACATTGTCAACGTCATTCATACATTCAACGTTGACAAGTTGTCTTTTTTTTGACAGTTGCATGTCATGGGTTTGGCATTTCGTAAATTTAAAACTATAATGTGCTAAGCAAATAAATATTTTACATTCTGCCGTCCGATGACGTCATCTTACGTTTTTTAGTTTTTAATTTTTTTCTCAGTAAATAAGAAATATAAAAAATGAATAAATATATATTCGAGTAGCGGAAAAGTAAATAAAGAATTGGTATTTTTTGTTTCAGAGCTTAGCAATTTTGAAATGTTGTCCATTGGTGGGGTCCTTGCCAAAAAAAGCAACATTTATGTTGTTGGGTCGGTTGGGTAGATGTCGCTTGTTATATGTTATCACAAAGACTTGAAGATTGGTCTCTATTTTCTACATTAAAAAGTACTCTGTGATTCGGACATTCGGACCGTCAACCATGACAGCTGAAAGTTTGACATTTCTCCACAATGACAAAATGACAAACTAACGTCAATCCTGAATCCATCGACGCGATTGACGTGCGTGCGTATTTCTACAATTTGTTTTAGCCATAAGGACATGCAGTGTTTTTCCACAATAGCGTGATTAATTACGTAATTAGCTCAATTGTTAGTGGTGTGGTTACACGGAGATGGGGAGTCATCATAGCCACGAGAAAGGAGATGGTGGTAGCGGGAGTTCTACGCCTCGAGGCTCGCAGCGCGGGGCCTCCTCGCGCTCAGGGTCGGGGGGTGACCTGCAAGGGCTGGCGGAGAAGACGGAGAAGCCCCCGCCGTCCATGGTGCCGGTGGAGAAGCTAGGCAAGGTACGTAGCAGTAGTTTCAGGGTTATGTCGTGACGTAGTGGCGATTGTTTGTTTTGCTGTCAAGGCTGCCAGTCACAGCTGTGGACTAGTGAATTTTGGTTTAACTTCTATTTAAGGACGGATATTTAATATAAAATAGAGAGATTGGGGATATGAAATGGGGAAATCATGATTTGATAACACAACTACGAAACTGCCTATTATAAACACTAAAAACAACCTAAAAAAAGCTCTTCCTCTCTCCTAAACCTAAGTTTGCGTCATAACATTGTTCCATCACTAAGTGTTCTGTATGGACCTAAATTGAATAAACAATTTCCTTTTTAATTTTTGGTATTGTACATTTTGGTTTTGCAATAAACAATTGAGTATTGAGTCATTGTACAACTAATAAACTTTTGAAAATAGCTTAGTTTTGTACTAAACCTTTGAATAGTAGAATATAAGATATTATCACAATTTATTTCAAAATGTATTAAGTGTCACACACAATCATGTGTTATTTATTTGAAGTATATAAACAGAGTAAAGTAAATACAAGTGAAGATGACTCATCAATGAAACAAAATACAGATAGCTTGTTCATTAGTCCAGGTGTTGTTGACTTTGATTGTAGATAGCGGTTCTTGGATATCTACTTATCCCAATCTAGTTATTTCCCGTCTGATAGTATCTATAATAAAACAAATGCATCAGGTTATTACAACTAATTCCCTGTACTACATGACGTTGTAGAAATCTCCAATTACAAACAGAATTGGAACAATTAAGTAATGTTTTTTTTTTCAGTTCGGGTTTGATTCTGGCTCTGATTTTTGGGGTCCTGAGTCCCACATCACGAATACTTAACCACTATGATAATTTCATTAAAAAATTGCCTCACTTTTCGGTTTCTATAATTGACAATTAATTTTTGAACCTTAATTTTCATTGTATACTGAAAAATTGCATATACATATCTATATAGAACATTAAGAACCACCAGATTTTTACTGAATTTAGTAAAATTAAGAATGTTCTTATAAAATCAAAAATATTTATTTAATTATAAATGTCAGTTAGTTTTTTTTAATTATATTACAATCAATAAAAATCAGCCAATGGTTTTGTACTAGAGCGTAAAAGCACTCTTAAAAATTCTGTGTAAGTTTACGTCACCATGACCTAACTAAAATACAAATCATGAGCATGTTAATTTCAGTCCAGTCTTAAGTTTTTGTCCTATTTTTTCAGTGCATTGTTTACACTGCTGTCCTTCCACTGTAGCAATCAAAGGTCAAAACTACTAGTTCCAGTTTACCTACTTGGTTTTAATTTTAACCTAAAGAATACATTTTCTACTTGGGTGATTCACATAATGTTTTGAAATTCAGTGTGTTAAACAGTGATTGGATTTAGGTGTGCAATTTTTGACGAAATTTTCACATGGACACACTAACGGCGCTGACAAATAAATAATAAATATTTTACAACATCACATACATTGATCTGACTCCAAGATATGTAGCTCAAGCACTTGTGTTACGGATATCAAAATCAACAATGGGATTACAAATATATACATATCAAACTTTTCTTTTGTAAATACATATTTATAATACGTAGAAAAGACCAAGAGTAATACAAACAGACATGTTCATGCAGATAAATGTTTGTACTGTGCTGAGATCGAACCCGCAACCCTTGGACCAAAGGCAGTGTTCACTACCACTTTTCCAAACGGTTCAAATGGATGAAAGTTTCGATAGATTCACAAATATCTGTTGCTCAAATATACTTGGGTGATACTAGAGATAGCTCTAGTATACCTATCTATAGTATAGGTATAGACCTATTATTATTTTAATTGTAGGATAACATTAAAATAAATCTTAACATTTAACCAGGCAGCTAAGCATACTGGACTGGACTGAACTAGATTTTGAACATTGTGCGGATGAGATAACATTGACAACCAATGAATTAAATGATGTCTAGTTGCATGCTTTAGGGTTCACTTTGAACACTTTTATTTATGAAACCCATCATCCTGTTTCAACACACAATGTTACAAGGAATGAGTTAGTTTCAGGACTTTCTTATATCAAGTTTTGTAGGGAGTGTTTCACTCAGTCTGAATATTTTTATATATATATGTAGGTGGCAGTCGAGCAGACGGATCGCCTGTGACACCAGTGGAGCCACAAGTGCGGTACCAACCTTTAAACCCCCCTTTTCCCCAGATTGGGGCTCCGGTACCCACGGTCACGCAGCGAAACACAGCACAGTGCTGCTTCACGCTGGTTTTCTGTGAGGCCGTGGTATCACTCCGGTCGAGCCAGCCCATTCATGCCGAAGCGTACCTCTCTCATGGTCAAAATCTGAAAATTATCTTAATAATTATATAAAAGAAACATGTTTAAACCGGAATTATTAAAGAACCAAGTTGATGAACTTCAAACTTCCGATTTATCGTGGGAGATCCAAGCTTTGACATCGGCAAATCGGCATGATCAGCGCCAACGCTGTGTTTACAGACCTAATCCGGGAGAAGCGGGCTTAAAACGTGGTAGCGCACTGTGACTCCACTGGTGTTGCGGATGTCCTTGGGCGACGGCAATCGCTTACCATCGGCTGAACCGTCTACTCGCCTGCCAATTATAACCATAAAAAAATCAAACAAACAGCTAATTTAGCTGATTTTGTGCGAACCGATCCGTAGATTACATCACAGTCACTTTATCATGTGAGTATCCTTAACGAGTGTGAGTACCGAGATAACATCTGCTATGAGTAATTCATTTGAGAAATTGCTTCTTAGCACAGTCAACTAATTGTTAAGAATATTTGAAACTAACCGAGCGGTATGTAGCGTAGCGTAGTGGGTCAGCAAAATCTCACCTTAAGGCGACGGGTAGGGCACACTAGCGACGCCAATCGATTTTAATTTTTAGCTACTAAACCGGATCTGTTTCAAACAATTTCGGGGCTACAACCTCTCGGCAAACACTTATACTATATATTAAATAACTATGCACAAGTGTTGGGTCCGTTTTTGTACGCGAAAAATTGATTACCACCAAAAGCGGACACGTTTAGCGTGAATCAATTATCCGCGTAAAAATACGGAACTAATATTTGTGCATGGTTATTTAATAAGTAAATAGTATAAGTGTTTGCCGAGAGGAGGAGCGTTTCAGGTAATTATGGGAACATATAACCATGATTCAGGGTCCGGTCGCCCCATGGTGTGTAGAGCTAGAAAAAAAAGGCTTAACTACTGTATTGAAACTAACGCCACCTTGTGGTCTTAGTGTCACAACAAAGCGTCTGCTTTTCGTATCTGCTGGTTTGTGAGCCAATACTAATTACTAAGTGTTCCGGTAGATGTCACTATGCATTTATACATCGCGCAAGCCAAGCGTGTTTCCGAAACAATGCCCCCAAGCCGCCTTAATTACTCGTATTGTTTTTTTTTTCATTCAACAGATTAGATATGCATACGCTACGGTGTGTTACTAAGACCACTAGGTGGCGTTAGTTTCCATACAGTAGTTTGGCCTTTCTTTTTATAGCTCTACACACCATGGGGCAACGGCAGAGTAGAATAGGCCACCCTCACTCTTACCGAGGTGTCGTAAAAGGTGACTAAGGTAAAGCTGCTGGCATGATCATCAGCACCCAGAGAAGGAAAACTCTGCATTTATATCAAAACCCTCGCCAACCCGTCTGCCAAGCGTGGTGAGTATGGCAATTACCCCTCATGTGATTGAGGGAGGCCTGTGCCCCATCAGTGGGGACTTAAATGGGCTGATGATGACACCATGGGGCAACCGGACCCTGAATCATGGTTATATGTTCCCATAATTACTTGTTGTCCCATAATTGAACTTTTGTACGAAGTTTAATGATAGCAGTATGCTCTATACCTATGCGTATGTAAGCATAAGAGGCTGTTGTCATTCGTGTCCACCAGGGCGACGCGACGGTCGCCGGGAAGCAGGAAAAACGCGAAGTTAGCACTCTATTTCAGATATACATTTTACTCTATGGGTTGCCCTATCTAAGGGTTGTGATGCTCAGACGGCAGTCGCTTCATTGTACCCAAATCCTTAATCATAGTCTAAGCTTGTCTACCTCGTGTTAGGCTCCAAAGCGACAGCTTTGGATGCAGCCGGGAATTACACGCTAATGTGAGATAATTTATGACTAACCAAGTCCTAATTTAATTTATCCTCAATGATACGGCCACGTATAAAAGTATCAGCCTATAAACTGTGCCACTGCAGGGCAAAGGCCTCCATCATAGAAATCAAGTTATCGCTACTATGATGGGATGAGGCTTAATTACCACGCTTGCCAAATGCGGATTGGTGATCACAAACCCGAGCTATGTTCGAAAAATTAGAAACATACTTTCGCTCGACCCGGGAATCGAACCCAGGACTCTTTCGAATGGGAGCTCGTAATTTCGGATCCCGAGCATGTACGTACAGCCACACATCAAAGTACACAAAACTGTCAAAGTTCTTCAGTCTACTCGCACCTTATTGTCAAACACATTCGGTTCCATATCAGTTGAGGAATTTTGACAAATTGTAGTAACGTGATGCGTGGCTGTCTGTACATCTGGATTTTCCAAACATTTGCACGTATTTTCAAACGAGATATTCTCAATGGACAATACGACAAAATAAACATTTTCCTAAATGAAAAATACTATTTATATATTTGACTGACCGGATGGCGCAATTGGTAGTGACCCTGCCTCTTAAGCCAAAGGTCGTGGGTTCGATCCCCACCCTGGACAAACATTCGTGCGATGAACACTTGTGTTTGTTCGGTGTCTGGGTGTAATATATGTATTTAAGTATATATTTGTGTTCCTCTGTTGTCTGATATCTGTAACACAAGTGCTTAAGCTACTTAGTACAGAATCAGGTCAACGTATGAGATGTTGTGGGAATTATTATTATTATTATATATTATTAATATTAGACTCATAGAAATTTAAGAAAAATAATTTCAAAATTTTTAAACAGATAATGGAGAAAATGTAAAACTTCTCCTGTGACGTCATCACTCACCATGACAAATTAATAACGCTTTTGCTCACGTTGATTTAAAAAAAAGGTAAAAAACCAAACGTAATAAAATTTTTTACATATAGCACCGATATCGCAATACGTTGAGCCTCGGGACTGCGTCACTTCCGGCATATTAATTATTATTATAAAAAATAATATTTTAATAAAAACACACATTTAATGAAAATTAAAAAATATGGGTCATCTTTTTATCTTTATTTATTCGAAAAGCGTATAAAATAAAAATGGTAATATTTTTTGTCGTATTGTCCCTTGTTACCCTAACTGTCGAGCTGCACAATTTTACACTATGTCATCATCACGATCGTACAGAAAATTAAACTAAAAATAACTATGAACATTGTATCATTTGTTCAGTTTATTGAGTGCAAAGCGTCTACAACTTCAATTAAAGCTTATAAAGATGACCACCACACACCACCACAGATCGTACCACACGCAAGCGCTTGTGATTCCATACTCATCATCTCGATTGATGGCTGTCTAGTACTGTGCGTTTCTCGCGGAACTTTCTACCACGTACCTTAGTTCTGTGGAGCGTTTGGCTGCAGGAGTAATTCCCTACGGCTACGACTTAGGGACCTTCAAGAGAAGAGCGTACTCTTTTTTTAAAAAGGCCGGCAACACATAAGCGATATCTCTGATTTCGCGGATGTTTATGGGCGGCGTTGATTAGTTTCTCGTCAGGCGATCTGCTTGCTCGATTGTCGCCTCTAGCATAAAAAAAAACATGTATGCACCAAACATTTTACTCACTTTTCCGAACTTATTTTGTTGTCTTATTAAGACCATTCTTACAAGATACTACTAGAAATTTACTATGAACTTGTGGACGAATTCATTAGCAAATAGAGCGTAATTAAAAACGTTATCATGATAAATATCACATGATCTATTTAAACTCACTACATAAAGATTATACATACATCAACCGAAAGAAAACAAACAGTTGGTTTGTACGCAATGTTTGACTGTTGTAGAGCCACGCTTTGGCATGAATCAATTTTTCGCGTACAAAAACGGACCCAACATTTGTGCATGGTTATTTAATAAATAGTATAAGTGTTTGCCGAGCGATTGTAACCCCAAAATTGTTTAAAATAGATCCGGTTTAGTAGCTACAAATTAAAATCGATTGGTGTCGCTAGTGTGCCCTACCCGTCTCCTTAAGGTAAATTTTCGCTTGCACGGCAAAAATCAGTTATACCAACATACCATTGATTGATAGAATAGGCCAGCTTGACCGAAGTGATAAACCTCATAAACCAGCATGAAGCAGCGCCTGCGCTGTGTTTTGGCGGAGTGAGGGAGGGTACCGGAGGCCCATTGAGTAATGGGCATAGGGCAATAATCGACGATTTCAGACGAGAATTTTTTTTTATGTAAAAGGTAGGCAGACGAACAGACGGATCATAAGCCTGATGGTAAGCAATTGCCGCCGCCCATGGACACCCGCGACTCCAGTAGAGACACAAGTGATCCCATCGCCCGGATTGGGCCTCCGGTACCCTCACTCACGCAGCGAAACACAGCACAGTGCTGATTCACGCCGGTTTTCTGTGAGGCGGTGGTATCACTCCGGTCGAGCCGGCCCATTCATGCCGAAGCTTGGCTCTCCCACGGTGAAGATCATTTTATCTAGACCAAAATATTGCTATTATAAATACATCATCATCATCTTAGCGTATTGTCCCTGTTCCGTCCCAAGCTGTCACTTCGGAGCCCAGGGTCCACTTTCCTACTTCGACTCCTACACTTCTTGCACGGTCTTGGGCATACCTAGTGGTCAGTTTATTGGCACGTCACCTTTTTGTGTCTACCACTTCTGGCGGGCCCCGGCGGTGGTGGCATGACCAGATATTATCCCACGTAGCTGTCCGGCTTTAGCAGGATATGACCGTGGCAAGGGAGGCGACTCTCCAGCAGTTTGGTTGCTATGTCACGGACATGGAGGAGCTATTATACATGTACAAACTAATCTTCAACATTTCAAGCGACTCCGTGTGATAAACCATTATTCAGAGATAGGATTATCTCTATCTGTAATTAACGCTTTGACAAATCCTGACAAATGCAACAATTAATTAAAATTTGTTCGTTTCTTCGACAGAGATTTGTTTCTCATTATATTCAAATTGGTCCCGTAGAAGATCGATAGATTTTGTAGGTATATAATAATATTTACCGAGGATACAAAGGTCACAACAGATCATTAGACATTATGGCGGCATCATCGCACCGGCTTCTTTCAAACGCCTACGGTGATGATGATTTGTTCAAATATGATAACTAGTTTAGAAGTTATGAGGGAACAGATGAACAACCATACATACATAAATACAGGTCAAAAGCATAACCCTTATTTTTGCTTCATCATCGTCAGCCCATTTAAGTCCCCACTGCTGGGGCACGGACCTCCCTCAATCACATAAGGGGTAATTGCCATACTCACCACGCTTGGCAGACGGGTTGGCGAGGGTTTTGATATAAATGCAGAGTTTTCCTTCTCTGGGTGCTGATGAAAATGCCAGCAGCTTTACCTTAGTCGCCTTTTACGACACCTCGGAAAGAGTGAGGGTGGCCTATTCTACTCTGCCGGGAACCACACGGCTACACGGTTCATTATATGCCGGAATCCAAATTGAAACCTAGGTCGATTGCTGTCAGAACTAAAATCACTCAACATCTTCCCAATCGAAAGGACTGATCAAGACTCAGCCAAGTGATTCAAATTTGGTTCTGGGTTTCTATAATGCAGCGCTAGTAAGTAAGTAATTTAGCCGGTAGAGTTCCACTAATAGGGCAAGTTCCACCATTAACATTACCTACCAATGCTTTTAGAAATCATCACACCATCTTTTTCTGCGGGCCAACCCTCTTAGTCGACATCCATCGGCCTTTAACTGTAAAAATACTATTGGATGGTTGTTTAATCAAATGGATAATTGATCCCTAAAAAGCAATTAGTTGATTCATCAGTTCAGAAGCAAGCGTCACAGATATCGCGAATCACAGCAGATATGCTCACACTCCGTAGTTGTGATTGCTGGTGAAGTGACTGTGTGGTCGTCCGTGGCAAAACTATTTGTAGATTCCCTTAGTATCCCGCAGGGCAAAGGCCTTACTCTTCGTACCTTTTCATCGGACGTCCAGTTTTTGAGAGAATATACACTGCTTTGTTGGATCATCCTTTTGAAAAATTGGAGGCCATAGTATCCTATTGAGCCATAGCCCTCCCAACAATTTTCGGTATCGAGCAAGTCGGTTAAGAGCTGATGTCGAATCCGATGAACAGATTTTGGGTGTCTATTTAATTTGAGACAATACTAGAGACTTCTAATACGTGGTTGAATGATCAAACAAATCTATTAGAATTTTCCCTAACAGATTTATTAAAATATTATGTAGAGAAGTTAAAGAATTTATTATAATAAATGATGACACGGATCTGAAAACAACATCGTAACCTGATCCTGATTCAATTCTTAGATAAAACGCCAATAAAGGAAAATTTAAAAGTATAGAAACTGTTTTGAAGCTATTGTTGATTTAGAAATCCAGCTCTCACTGATCGGTTCCTTGGATATTTTCATTTCGTTTTCGTAGGACCTGCTCTAACAATATTGAAAACAAAGATGTGAGTAACCCAAAGCCACTTAGAATGTAACCACAGTAACGGTGTTCACTAAAAGATGAAGATGTCTTCATAGGTATAATCTTTCCCTCAAAATAAAAACAAAACCGTGGGTTCAATGGCCCGAGGGAACCGACCAGCCTTCCAAAGACAGCTGGGAGTGGAGCCCGAGGATGCTTGGTCTCGGAAGAGCCTGCGATACAGGATCTTAGGGATACAAGCGAGCAAGCTTAAAAAGAAACAGACGGCTGAAAGGTGTTGCAAGGTGCGTGTGAAATAAGATACAACATTTAAGTTTGTAAGAAGGTCTCAGTACCCTCCCATCTCTGGGCTGGTGTACCTCAGTACCAACTTCTTCCGTTTGACTGCGTACAACGTAGGGCTGCTCGAATTGTCGGTGACTTGACTCTCTCTAGTCGACTTGATCCTCTAGCACTGCGGCGGGATATTAGCATTAAACCTAAATACTCGAGTGACCAGTTTAATTTTTCACCTTTCTTTATCATCTCAGCGTATTTTTCTCGGTTGCGTCCCAAGCTGTCTGTTTGGAACCCGGGGTACACTTGGACACTTGGGCATTGGGGAATCTGGTAATTACATTGAAGCTTCTGCCGTCTGACCTTCGCAACCCTTTGATAGAGGAACCAGACCCAACTGACGACGTTTTCCCTCACATCCGAACTAATCATAGAAATGCTTGATGGTTCGCCTTTCACGTACGGTCCGCATCAAAAGTAGTACCATGTCTAAGTAACATTTTTTACGTACCTCTTAGAAACTGACATGGTACTAAACTTTGACATGGTACTAAAGTGTTAAGCTACATTTGATGCTACCATACCTACTAAAATAATCTTTGTTGTTTATCACGTGATTCTACATAATGTTGTCTTGTTAATGTACGATTACATGCGATCGATCAACTTCTTAATTGATAAAGCATAAGCTGTATGTATCTTCCTGTATACACAGTTGATAAGCGTTCAAAACATGTGGCTAATGTCACACTAATGTTCAGCGGTCAAGTGCACATTGCAGGAATGCATGACTGGCAAATCAAATGTTTCGGAATATAAAAGGAACTGTGTTGATTAAATCAAGAATTGGTTTAATTAAATGATATTCCTCAGCATACGCTGAGGAATATCATTCCCAGCTTTGTCCAAAGCAGTCGCTTCGGAGCACTTTTGGCAACCCTAGGTTTCATTTTAGAAGACCAACAAGCATAGAGGCATAGTATATTGACTCTCTTCAGCCTGATGGTAAGCAAGAGAAGAGCCCCAAGTTGCATTACAACGGAAGCGATGTCAAGGCATCACCTCCGTTGGCACCGCCATACTGGTCCGCGAGATGCTTCTTCACGCTTCGTTTGAAGGAATCCATGTTGTAACTTGCTACAAACCTGTGATTAATACTCAAAAAGTATTACGGATTTGAACGTACCTTGTTTATTTAGATGATGTTATTGCAAGGAAAGTAATAAATATAATAAACCGCGTGAAGCAGCACTGTGCTGTGTTTCGATGCGTAAGTGAGGGGACCAGAGGCTCAATCCGGAGGAAAGGGGGTTTAAAGGCTAGCAGCCCACTTGTGACTCCACTGGTGTCGTGGGTGTCCATGGGCGGCGGCGATCGCTTACCATCAGGTGATCGTCTGCCACCTATCACAAATATATAGGTTTCTGTGGCAAAAGATATCTATAAGTAAAAATTACCATTGTTGACAGTTGCTGTGTCAGCGATCACAAAAAGAAGATGGCGTCAATGGAGTCACAGAAAAATGTTTTACCGTAAGTAAACTTCTAAGTCCATTGACTCTAAGTCATTGCTTTCGTAGAATAACTAATTTTATTTTATGAACTATGTTTTGTTCCTGACCTCTAAAGGCATTTAAGGACATTGGCCCGACGTCTTAGGCGCGTCGCCCACGTCACGATTCTGCCGCCATTTTGTCATTTAAAATGAGAAGAAAGCATAGTCGCCCGTGCCTCGACTGCATATAGAGACCAGTCCTAAAACGCGCCTCAACTCCAAGCCGCCTCCGCGGCGACGCCGCCGTGATAGTTGTGGCGACGGGCGACGCGCCTTACATGACCTGCCATGCATCTGCTATCCATATCATCACCGCCACCAACTTACCATTTGGGTAAGCTGCTCGACTAGTTGGCGTAGCGTGTGGGGGCTACGGCCCCAGGCGACAAACGGAAGGGGGAACGAAAGGAAGAAAAGAGGGCGGCAAAATCTCCGTTCCGCACTACGCCGCTTTTTTTTATGTGATAAGTGACAAACGAGCAGACGGATCACCCTATGGTAAACGATTGCCGCCGCCCATAAACACCCGCGACACCAGTGGAGTCATAAGTGCACTGCCAACCTTCACCTTCACGCACTCACGCAGAGAAACATAGCACAGTGCTGCTTCACGCCGGTTTTCTGTTAGGCCATGGTATCACTCCGGTTGAGCCGGCACATTTATGCCGAAGCATTGCTCTCCCACGGTTATAACGGCCGCTGTGCTTTCCCTCACGAAAAGCACCCGTGTTCCCAACATTTTAGATCCCAATGTGTTTACAGAAATACCTGTTCCCAATGTACCCAGAGCTGGCCAAGCAGTTCTACAAGTACGTGCATCGCGCGGCCAAGTGCAAGAACAAGCATGTGCCACTAGCAGCCTTCAGGCAGCAGTGTGAGAAGGTCCTCGGCATGTTGGACGACAAAGACATCATTGATACTTATGTCAGGTAAGAAGCAACGCTGTCCAGTTGTTGAACACCGATCGCTTGATCCCGCTTTTCAACTCGACGAGAAAAGACGACCAAAACTGTATCCTGCTCTCCTAGAGGTTCGTTGACCTCTTGCTTGGCAAGAACAAGAAAGTGCCATTAACAGCTTACACGCAGTAGTGTGAGAAAGTCCTTAACATGCTGAACGACAAAGTCATCAATATGTCAGGTAAAGAGCACCGTACAGTCGATGATGACCTCTCCCTGGATCCTGCTTTGCAGCTCAACGAGAAAAGACTGTGAAAACTTTCAATCCTGCTCTCCTAAAGCTGCTACAGACCTCTTGCTTGGAAACTACAATACGTGTCACTGTGTGCCTTCAGACCATTGTGCGAGGTCACTTGGGGTTGCTGGACTACAGATATATAATCGATATGGACTTATGTCAGAAAAGTCATTTGTTCAGTGGTTACAGGTAGGGATTGCAATCCGGATTAATGTAATGTTATGTAAAGTGGACTCCTTTTTCCGCACTTAGACTCTCATTTGGTCCATTGTGCGTGTTGGGTCCTGGCTATTCTAGCCAGCCCAACTCCGCCCAGAAGCGCAGAAGCTTCCTGGGAGCTTCACAGGCTTCGCGGAGTGTAGAGTAGAAAGTGAGTGTATTATACCCTTCCTAATCCACGGCTCCTGGATTAGGGCAATGGTGTTGGGGTTTGTCTCCTGCACTCTGCGTAAGGAGGCCGACGCAGTTTAGCTGTGCTGGAGATTTGTCTGGAGGATGTTAGTCTTCCCGGATAGGGGAGGAGTGGAGGCAGCTTTCGCTGAGCTCCTCCTCCCCTCACTCCGGAAAGCTCCCCACCTCCGACGTGGGCCTCGGTGAATCGGAGCTGGCGTCCAGGTCCGTGGATTCCGCCACGGGTTTAGCTGTCCGACATGTGATGTTCTGGATACGTCCAGACCGTCCGCATCCGCAGAACCCGGATTATTCGAAGTTCGAAAATCCGGAGGTGGAAGCGATTTTACGATCCGTTTCTAAGTATTTTTTTTACCACAATCCGGGTTTTTCGGATGTTTTGTATAAACGTGTTACACGAAAGTAGGTATAAATGTCTTATAGAAAACGGAATGTTGTACTTAATGTGTATGCATGCACTTTGTATGTTAATTACAATCGACTCGTAACATAGAGAAAGCTTTATCAAACTTTATACATATTTTATTAATCTTACTTCGTATCATGACTACTATGATAAGTTAGACCTTGCCAGAAGTGCGCATTGCGTCGCGAGTTTATGTTACACTGGTATAAACGATGCACGTATCTGTAAGACACTTCATTTTCAACAAGCAATGTATTACGAATACGATACGCCTTTTATTTGTGCGTAGCTCCTCTGGCTGGACAGGGTCTAAATTTCCAGTTTGGTAGATAACCTGTTTGGAACCGTGGTAGTGAACGCTGCCTTTGGTCCAAGGGTTGCGGGTTCGATCCCCGCACAGCACAATCATTTGTGTGCGTGGCCATGTCTGTTTGTATTTCTATGTATTATAGCTACAAAAGAAAAGTATTAAAAGTATATATTTGTAATCCCACTGTTGATTCTAATATCCGTAACACAGGTGCTTGAGCTACCTATCTCGGAGTCAGATCAATGTATGTGATGATGTGAAATATTTATTATTATTATTTATTAGTTAGTTTTTTCTAGTACTGTGAAATAAAATCCCTGAAAAATCCGGATTTTATCCGGAATCCGGATATCAGCCGAACAAATATCCGGAAATCCGGATTTGGGAAAGCATTTGCGGATTCGCAATCCCTAGTTACAGTTAGACCTAAGTTAAGCCTGCCTTTAGGCTCAACGAGAAAAGACCCACGACATGTCCTATCTTGCTCTTGATATTGAATCAAACCAAACATGTCAAATTCCTTAGAAGTGCTTCACTGCATTAATATGCTGTATTTCTGTATGGTTGACTGCCTCGGTGGCGTAGTGGTTAGGGGGTCGCACTCTAAAGCGACGGCTGCGCAAGATGTCCCGGGTTCGATCCCTGGATCAGACCAAAAATGTGTACCCGGATGTGCCAGGAATCTAGAAGTTGGAGGTCTTGGACCCCCGTGCCTCGGAATTAAGCCGTTAGTCCTACGGTCCCTCTCCGGTCGGGTCACGGTGTGCCATCGGAATATGAGGGTAAGGGAATAGAGAGTGCACATATGTTTGCGCACACACTTGATCACTATAATATATCCTGCGTACTTAGTTGATCAATGAGATTGGCCGCCGAAGTCGTAATCGGTTGGAGGATATTAATATGCTGTATTACAAGTCAATTGTGTGGAAGACTGAGCATCTCAACGTGTCATTTCCAGTTGCAACAGGGGACAGATAGACAGGGGAACCAGCTTAACTGAACGATTTTGACATCTATAGTTTGAGAAACTACCCGAATAGTGCATCCTCACGTATTAAATGCCATGCCAATTCCAGTTGTCATCGTGAGGAATGCCATTATAAATATTATAAATGCATGTTTCATATCTTTTAATTATAATTCTATAGATATATTTAATGACAACCTGCCAAGTTTCAAACGGGCAGCAAAAAAAAACCAAAAATGTATAATTTAGACCAATATAGCCGTACGTTACTTGTAATATTATTATTTGTTATTTTAAGATCTGAGGTTTGTGTTTTTTTTTTTTTAATAGCAGACATTTTTATTTAGTCTCATTGCTTTTGATGTCATGATGTGTACACATGATTTTGGGATAATGTCTGGACTAAAAATATTTAATTTGTTAATTTTGATGCTTTTTTGATGTTATTCTGTTTTGTGTGCCAATAAATAAATAAATTTTCAGAATGTTCGGTGCTGACACGGATGACAACCTGGTGACTCCGGACGGCTTCCGGAACCTCCTCTACACCAGCTACAAGCTCTCCATGGATCACTACCCTGAAGGTCCGCAGACTTGTCTTATGGTGAGCAAATGTCTCTGTGACTGATTTTTTATTTGATAGGTGGTAGACGAGCAGACGGATGACATGATGGTTAGCGATTGCAGCCGCCCGTGCCATATAATCATCAGTCATGCGGGGGGAGGCCGACATAATCCGTCCGCTCCCAGACCCCAATGTTGGGGGTCGTGGTGACGGGCTTCGTGCCTCCGGACGGAGCCCGCCTATAGGACGGGCAGGACGCTGACGCTGCGGCCACCTCCAAGGAGTGGAAGGAGAATAAGAATAAGAAATAATTTATTGACCACAACACATTACATACAAATCTAAATAAGGACAAAACATAAAGTTGCGGCCAACAAGGTTCAGCCTCAACATGTGCTACAACAACCGCTAAGCAGCCGCTGCATCGCTGATTTTCAGGCTGCACCTTCGAGCGACGAGTCATAGTGAGACATACAACATAAAAAAATATATATTAATAGAAAGCGGAACGATACAAAGTACATCTATAACGTGAACATGAGTTACAAAACATGTATGCGTTTTGTATTGTCCAAGATCTAATAAAAAAAATAAAAATTAAAAAATGCAACATTAATATAAATAAATTAATATTAACCGGTATTAGGTACATAAATAAAACATAAACAAACAAAAACAATGCTCCCACAAATACAATAAATAGAAATAACGACATACTGTTGGGGTCTCCGACCCCTCCTCACTCTTTGGCGGGATCCTCCTCCCGCGCGCGCTCCACCGCTTCCTTCGCTGCCACCACCTCCTTACAGAAGGTGGCGAAAGCCTTCCAGGCCTCCTCCCCTGCCAGTATAGCACTATACTGTCAAGGGTGAGGTCCTGGAAAGCTTTTACTCCTCCTACGCTGTGTGAATGAGTATCTGGCATCCTCATTCACAATTTCACATAGCGCTGCTTCCCGCTAGTTTTCTGTGTGGCCCTGGTATATCATACCGGTCGCGCCGGCCCATTTATGCAAAAGCACAACTCTCCGACGGATGTCCGCTGCATTTTAGAGCTCTGGACTCGATCCCTCCTTCTTCATCTTAGCGTGTAATTCCCGGTTGCGTCCAAAGCTGTCGTTTTGGACCCCGGGGTACGCTTAGACCATGATTCAGGATTGGGGGGCAATAAAAAGCGACTGTCGTCTGACCTTCGCAACCCTTTAACAGGGGAACCAGACCCTTTTTCCGAAACGTGCAGGTTTCCTCACGATGTTTTCCTTCACAGCCCAGAAGATGGTAATGGTAGAAATACCCACATAGATTTGAAAAAACCATTGGTGCATGTTCGGATTCGAACCTCGACCACCTGCGTGGAAGGCGCGTTCGTATCCATTGAGCTACCATCGCTCGGACTCGATCCCTCCATCTTAACGTATGCCAATGCTTTCGCTCTGGAGCCCGGGTACGCTTGGACCATGACTCAGGATTTAGTTGTGGACTCTGGTAATTACAGCTACAGCAAAGCTCCGGGCTCGATCTTGCGGAGAAAGCCATTTATGATTCATAAATCCGTGTGGGCCCCAGGCAGAGTAGAATAGGCAACCCTCACTCTTACCGAGGTGTCGTAAAAGGCGACTAAGGTAAAGCTGCTGGCATGATCATCAACACCCAGAGAAGGAAAACTCTGCATTTATATCAAAACCCTCGCCAACCCGTCTGCCAAGCGTGGTGAGTATGGCAATTATCATGTGATTGAGGGAGGCCCGTGCCCCAGCAGTGAGGACTTAAATGGGGTGACAATAATTCATAAATATATTTTTTTTACATTGTTAACAGACTTTCATCACCAACAATCCTAAATAAATATTTAGGTCAAGTGTGGGTGTTGTGGAATCAAGATCATGGCCGGTCTAGCGGCAGATGTGTTGACGGAAGGCCAGATGGTGCCAATTTTTCTTTTTTTGTTTAAATAAACAAACGCTAATGATTGTTTGGGTTTTCTGGGATCAAACGCCGGTGAGTTTAAATCGTGGATAAAATTAAACTAATTCTAGAAATAGCGTTATGAAAATATAACCCTTTTCAAATTACATATATATTTACCCCACTACAACGAAGCAAAATGGAGGGTTATGAATTTGACATGTATGTATGTATGGTTGTTCATCCGTTCTCTCATAACCACTAAACTAGTTATCATATTTGAACAAAGGAGGTGTCGTTAGGAGCGTCTTGATTGTCTTCTGGGTATAGGCGACATGACGTCACGTTAAATTGACTACAGCGCCATCTAGGGGACTTAGTGTAAGGAACTAAAAAAAATAATTACTTGACAGTACCGTGTGGGGTATCAAATGAAAGAGCTTTTTCAGCATATTTCAAATATGTAGTTTTATTTTCATAACTAAAAATATGTTAAATAAAAATAAAGTTTAAAAACTAAAACCCGACTACCAAAAAACACTCTCTGCTGAAATCATTATACCGTATCGCCGTGGCCGTATGCCCCCTACTGTAGCAAAACAGATTCAATAAAATAGTAATATAAAACCAATGTGGGATACGAGCACGGCGTATTTTTATTATTATTTAGCGTGCCGACGCAATTTTTGAGAATTATTATGACAATTAACGCAATATTTTAAATGAAAATATCTAAGTTTGTTCATCACAGGACAAAAATGAAACAATGGATTTGCATCGTCACTTACCATTAGCCAAATGTATGACTTGTCAAAAAAATACACTAAAGGACGTTAATTACTACTTTTGTCACTATCCACCTATTCCAAAACGCGTTCTTAATACCAACTAAATCTCATGCCATCCTGTTCCAACACGCAATGTTGAAAGGAAATAAAACGACTTTTTTTCCGGGAGTCTTCTTAGATCACGTTTTGTAATAAGGGGGTATGAGTTCTAATCTCGCCGACAAATTCCTTGTGAGCCGTAGTCATCAGTGATAATTTAATTTGTAGATCAACAAGACGCTGTCGGCGGTGGTGAATGGCTGCTTTAATAAAAAGGACTGTCACAGCATCGGTTTTGTGGTGCGCTGGCTCGAAGAGCACTGTCATAGGCTGATATTTCCAATACACAGGTTTGTATTGCTTCAGTATAAAGAAAGATTATTCCCTATACCCTATATTCGACAATGGTTTATCATCATCCCAGCCCTTGTAAGTCCATTTCGGACATAGATTTCCTCCAATGCCTTTCATTACACTGACGCTGGCCACTTTTTTTATGCTAGAGGCGGACAAGACCAGATGGAAAGTGATCAAAGCCGCCCATGAACATCCTCGAAAGATCGCTAATGTGTGGCCAGCCTTTTTAAAAAATGCATCCACATCGGACTAGCAAGTCTCGGAATGCTGGTTTCTCAGGGTTTCCAATATGATGTTTTTAGCCCAACATGCTCGAAATTGTGGTCAGTCCATCTCCATTTTCTCATCCACAACTTTCGTTTGCTGCCTAATAAACTTGTAACGCTTTCGATCTAGCAACGGTAATGGTTTCTGAAGCGCTGATTGGTTATTATTGGTCCAGATACTGCGTGCACATGCTGGCGACGCGTCACCGCGACATGGAGGCGGCTATCGAATCTAGTGGAACTGGCGCTGGGCTGGACCTGGCCACTCCAGTTCTGGAGCGAGCGTCGCCCCTGCAGCCCCCCTCCGCCCTGCTCCCCCTGTCCGTCGCGTGGCTGCTGGCCGCCGCCGCGCCGCCATTATATAGCAGACCTTTACAACCAGTCACGCATGGTAGGTAACTCATTTCAATCCGCTTAAATCTTCGCCATCTTCAATGATTTTGATATTTTTTTTTGCAAATAGCATGAAGAGATATATTGGCATCTCATTGTTATAGTTATTTTCAAGACTCTAAATCCTGGTCAGATAATATTTCGACGACATTTTGGAGGATTTCGTTTATGGACGCTGGTACTGATGAGTAGGTAGACCAGTTGCATTTGAATCCGTTAAGGTAACGGGTAGGGCACACTAGCGACGCCAATAGATTATAATTTTTAGCTACTAAACCGGATCTATTATAAACAGTTTCGGGATTACAACTTCTCGGCAAACACTTATACTATTTATTAAATAACTATGCACATGTGTTGGGTCCGTTTTTGTACGCGAAAAATTGATTACCACCAAAAGCGGCCACTTTCAGCGTGAATGAATTTTTCGCGTACAAATGTTGGGTTCCCATTTGTGCATGGTTATTTAATAAATAGTATAAGTGTTTGCCTAGAGCTTGTAACCCCAAAATTGTTTAAAATAGATCCGGTTTAGTAGCTAAAAATTAAAATCGATTGGCGTCGCTAGTAATTTGTCGCCTTTAAATCTTGGACATCTTCAATGATTTTGCTATAACATGAAGAAAGATTTTGGCCTCACACTGTTATATTTATATTAGACTAGCTTTTGCCCGCGGCTTCGCTCACGTTAAAAAGTAAAAAGCTAACGCAAGGTAAGCCTCGGGCAAATACTAGTTTATACTATTAGTATAGACAATGGAGTAGGTAATTTATATATACTGAGATCGAGACATCAGTCGGCTAGCCAGTGCTATCGCCATCTAGAGGAAACTGACCAATATTCAATGGCCACCTTGGAGAATCGGTCAGGGAGACGGTTAAATAAAATATTAAAAATCATTTTATTTGCCTAATATTCCCAGTTCCTTCTGGACCTCTCTTTCCTTAATACATAACATAAAATATACTAAATAAAAATAAATATACATAATGCGATTCTACCACCGGCCGTAGCAGCAAGTAAGATATATGGAAGGTAGATTACGGTTGATCGGTTTACGGTCGTATCCAAAAAAAACTACTTCCTAGATCTAGTTCAAACCACTTTTCGTTGTTAGTTTTCATGGTAATGTATATCATATATGTTTTTTAGTTTTATAATTCTTTTTACTATAGAAGTTAGAGGGGGGGACACATTTTACCGCGTCCCTTGGGAAAAGTATTAAGTTTAGAAAAATATATATTTGAAACCTCAACATAATTTTTAAAGACCTATTCATAGATAACCCATACATATGGGTTAAATGAAAAAAAATATTTTAGAGTTTCAGTTCTAAGTTTGGGACCCCGTAAAAACATTTTTTTTCCTCTTTTTGTGTAAAGATCGTAATGCGGTTAACAAAATACATCTATTTACCTCTCAGTTTCAATATTATAGTTCTTATTGCATCGGAAAAAAGTGGCTGTGACATACGCCGGACGGACAGACAGACATGACGAATCTATAGGGGGTCCGTTTTTTAGATTTTCGCGTTGCATTATCAATAGAATGTATGAAGACGGGAATTAACACGATATTTATTATGTGAAACAAGCAGCTGTGGTCACGAGCGGACTCACTCCGCATCTCCACCTCGCTCCGCTCGTGACCACGGCTGCTGTAACGTAGCCGAAACGTCGCCAAATATGTGAGTACACAAGGTTGTATCACATAATAAATATCGTGTTAATTCCCGTCTTGATACATTCTAAGGGTTCCGTTTTTTGCCATTTGGCTACGGAGCCCTAAAGAGATGAGTAATTGAAATGAGGCGGGTAATGTACAGTGGCGGACACATCAAGCTATACAAAACTGTCAAATTTCTTCATTCGATTATAAACCTTATATTGTTACACATTGAGTTCGAAATCGATTGAGGAAATTTGACAGTTTTGTATAGCTTGACCTGTCCGCCACTGTACGCATACGGCTGCGGGCAGGCGCGGGGCTGGCGTCTGCGGCGTGGCTGGCGCGGCTGGTGTGCGCGGTGCCGTCGCACTGGGCGCCGCTGTACTGCAGCCGCGACCACGGGCTCGGCGCCAACCGCTTCCTGCACCACACCACCTCCTACCGGTAACCGAACACCACGGCGTGACTCTCCATAATGTGCACACATCAAAATCAAACAAACCTCACCCCATTTTTTGACGACCCGTTTGGAACAATGGTAGTGAACGCTGCCTTTGGTCCAAGGGTTGCGGGTTCGATCCCCACACAGTACAAACATTTGTGTGCATGAACATATCTGTTTGTATTGGCCTGGGTGTTTGTATGTATTATAAGTATGTATTTACAAAAGAAAAGTATTGTATGTATATATTTGTAATTCCGCTGTTGATTCTGATATCCGTAACACAGGTGCTTGAGCTACCTATCTCGGAGTCAGATCAATGTATGTGATGTTGTGAAATATTTATTTATTTATTATTATTTTATCGACGGAAAAAATATTTGTACTTTTTACTACGGCGAAGCAAAAATAAGGTCACTCACTCTTACCGAGGTGTCGTAAAAGGCGACTAAGGTAAAGCTGCTGGCATGATCATCAGCACCCAGAGAAGGAAAACTCTGCATTTATATCGAAACCCTCGCCAACCCGTCTGCCAAGCGTGGTGAGTATGGCAATTACCCCTCATGTGATTGAGGGAGGCCCGTGCCCCAGCTGTGGGGACTTAAATGGGCTGACGATGATGAAGCAAAAATAAGGGTTATGATTTTGACCTGTATTTATGTATGTCTGGTTGTTCATCTGTTCCCTCATAACTTCTAAACTAGTTATCAAATTTGAACAAGTAAAGTGTCGTTAGATACTTCTTAATTGTCTTCTGGCTATAGGCGACATGACGTCTCGTTAAATTGACTACAGCGCCCTCTAGGGGACGTAGAGTAAGGAATTAAAAAAACAATTTTGCTTGACTACCGTGTGGGGTATGAAATGAAGGAGATTTTTTAGCATATTTTCAAATATGTAATAATTACATAACTAAAAATATGTTAATTAAAAATAAAGTTTGTAAATCTGATTTTTTTTTATTATAATTTTTGCATTTGTCTTACAATTTCTCCTAAAATCATGCTATTGACCCTACTTTTATTTCATACTTGCTTATTCTACATGGAGCTTTCTAAAATTGCTTGTTTATTTCTCAAAAATCACATTTTCTATGACCGTTTGAAAAAAATCATAAAAAATACAAATTTTTTTTTTTCGTCGATAAAATGGGGTGTAGTTTTCCTGATTTTGATGTGCCCTTTATAAAGACTCACACTGTATAAACAGCTTTATTCATAATCGTTCAATAAACCTTTGTTAGCTAAAACGTTGTTATAGAGTAGTTTTGATGTTTGAAAATAAAAGGGTCATGCAAAATTTTCGAAAAGAATGAAAACTGCTTTATTACACCGTTTTAGCTAACAGTTACCCTACGGTTATTTGGAACTATAGTTAGATCGGTTATTTGGAACGTGGAACTAATGCTGTTTTGACATATTCGCATAGAAAAACCGTATACAACGCCCTCTTGTCAATGTTACTGAAGTGCCTTCTGATCTTGGTCGGTCTGTAATGCTGTGTGTTTCTTTTACAAGTATCAATAAATAAAATAAAAAAATGTTTATTTAAATAGCTCGATCTATTTATAAGTAAAACATAGCTCTTATTACTAGTGTTAGTGAAGATATTATTATTTGACTTCGAGTATTTAATTAATAAAATAAACCTGCTCCGCGTTTGGGTTTATAAGGGCTGTGGTCAATGCTTTTGACGTTTCCTCATAGAAAAAATATTGTACTACGCCCTCCTTTCTATGTCACCGAAGTGCCTTCTTGTTCGTAGTTGCACTTGCGAATTTATGAATAAGATCCTTCATCTAAGGGCCAACGCCAAACCTCGCGCGGACGAACGCGCGTTTGTCTGTACCTATCGAAGAATCGTTTGAGCAACCCTAATGATAGCAACACGCGTTTACGCACGAAGCTTGCTCATGAATTGCTATTTCAATATTAAAGTCATTTACATAAAAAACATGATGAACATTTTTTAGATAAAGATGTGCAGGTTTTTGCATCAAAAAAGGATTTTGTAGTTAATGAATTAAAAACTATTATTTATAAAATAGCTCATCAAATGTTCTTATTTGCCTTTCCAACTTTAACAATTTTATTACAAATTCTCCATAATCACTGGAGCTAGGATTATGCCTTAAGGAACCCCTGAAGAACAATACCAACGGGTCCTAACATGGATCCTTGGGGATGCTAGGACCTGTATATTTATTACTCAAAGTACAATTATATATAGTTCAAGTATCTTACTTACGACTCCCCCAGGGATCAATGCTAGGACCCGTATTGTTTATTAGGTGTTCCTCAAGGCACAATCCTAACTCCAGTATTACTTTTGACGACTCCCCCAAGGATAAATACCAAGACCTATATTGTTCTTTAGGTGTTCCTCAAGGCGCAATTCTAGTTCCAGTATTATTTCTTCTCATGACTTCTCCAAGGATCAATGCTTGGACCCGTATTGTTTATTAGATATCAGTCAAGGTACAATTCTAGCAATACTATTATTCCTATCCTTAGTCGAATTTCCTATTTTTTACTTCTCTCTCAAAGACGTTATATTTGGCAGAGGCCCGACGCTGGTGCTGTTCGAGGCGGGCGACTTAACGTGCGTTCTGGCGAGTCCCCAGGAGTGGCACGAAACTCACCAGTACTGGGGCGGGCCTGACTCCGCGCTCATGCAGCTCTTCCCTACGTGAGTAACCTTATATAGGCACAGAGTTCCACAATACAGGGTGTATCTGTGAATATTTTACAACTCTTTAACCACGTGTTCTGCCAACTATTCTGTACGACATTGGTTCTATGTCTTTTGAAATACGCATTAAAACAAATTTCCATACAAAGTTGGCCACGTCAACGATTTTTCGACTGATTTCGAAAAAGTAGAACGTACGTACGTAACGTAACGTAGAACATATGTTGTTCAGAATGGTTGGTAGAATACGAGTATAAACAGTCGTATCGTATTATTTTTAAAGGGTTCCTTCCTACTCTGAACAAACCAGTGGCATCATGAACGGACACTTGTCAAATACAAGTGTTTAGTTTGTTAAAGTTATTGTCTAACTAAGTCAATGTTGTTTGTTCCGTGTCATTATCTGATTTATCATTTATTTGCAGATTTGCAATGATAGAGCGTGCACCCAAGATGCTATACCTCAACACATCCATCCGCGGCTATCCCAAAGGTCTACGTGCCGGATCCGACCCCCGGCAGCCGTTGCTATCCATCCCCGAAGACTTCGACACCCTCACCTTCCAGGGGGTTCCTTACAACCTACACGCTATACAGGTAAGAAAAAAATAAATAAAATAGGTTAGGATTGACCCCTGAGGTACTCTAAATAAATAGTAGTTGAGCCCTGAAAAACACCTTTAACACCTTTTAACAATACGGGTCCCAGCATTGATACTGGGGGCAGTCCTAATCAATAATACTAGAGCCAATATTGTACAATGCCCTCCTCTCCATGTCACCGAAGTGCCTTTACTTTCGAATTTCACTTGTAAATTTATGAATAAGATCCTTCATCTAAGGGCCAACGCCAAACCTCCAACGGGGCCCAAGGCCAACGCCAAACAAGATTGCGCCTTGAAGAACACCTAGTTAACAATATGCGACTCAATTTTGATTTTTAAAGGAGCCCTTAGGAATAATTTTGGAGCCAGGATTGTGCTTCGTGAACACCTAATTAAAAAGATGGGTGAACACCTAATTAAAAAGATGGGTCCCAACATTGATCTTCGGGAGAGTTCTAAGGAATAATAGTATAGAGAAAGAATTGTGAAATACCTAATAAACAATATACGGGTCCCCGAATTGATCCTAAAGAATAATACAGGAGCTAGGAATATGCTTTGAGGAACATTTGATTATTAATAATACGGGTCCGAGCATTTACCCTTAGGGGACTCCTAAGGAATAATGCTGGAGCTAAGATTGTGCCTTGAGGAACCAAGCAATGAAAGTTCACACAGAATCGGTACGTGCGCTAATCAAATAAGATTTCTAAAGTCCGAACGTCAAAGTTTCTTTTCGTGTAACAGGTGTGGGGATGTGGTGACCAGGCGTCACGCGAAACTCAACTAGAAATCAAGAAGTGGCAAGTTAAAGAAGCGGAGCGACAACGACAGGTCAGTTACAAAATTTTAACCACTAAATAAAACAACAAAACCAGAATCACAAATACATAATAAGTGCATAAAACATTTAATACTTTTCTTTTGTATAGCCCATGTCTGCCCTACCCTGAACCCATGCTTGCCCCACCCTGGGTCCATGACGGCCCCAAGCTGAACCCATGCCTGCCCCACCTTGAGCCCATGCCTCGCCCACACTGATGAGCCCATGCCTCCCCCACACTGATGAGCCCATGCCTGCCCCACACTGATGAGCCTATGCCTCCCCCACACTGATGAGTCTATGTATCCCCCACACTGATGAGCCCATACCTGCCCCACCCTGAGCCCATGCCTCCCCCACGCTGATGAGCCCATGCCTCCCCCACACTGATGAGCCCATGCCTCCCCCACACTGATGAGCCCATACCTGCCCCACCCAGAGCCCATGCCTCCCCCACACTTATGAGCCCATGCCTGCCCCACCCTGAGTCCACGCCTCCCCCACACTGATGAGCCCATGCCTGCCCCACCCTGAGTCCACGCCTCCTCCACACTGATGAGCCCATGCCTGCCCCACCCTGAGCCCATACCTCCCCCACACTAATGAGCCCATGCCTGCCCCACCCTGAGCCCATACCTCCCCCACACTGATGAGCCCATGCCTGCCCCACCTTGGGCCCATGACGGCCCCAACCTGAACCCATCATTGCCCCACCTTGAGCCCACACCTGTTCCACCTCGAGCCCATCCCTGTCCCACCCTGAGTCCATCACTGCCCCACCCTGCGCCCCTGACAGCTCTCCCTGAGCCCATGGCTGGCTACGCCCATGCCATCAGGCGACCCGGCTGCGTTGGTCGCCTCATAAAGAACGGCCTTGTCTCCCAGGTGAAGCTGTCGGCGGCGGACTGGATCGAGCACCCGGACCGCTACCTGCTGGAGCTGGCGGGGCGTCCGCAGTACAACAACTCCGCCACCTAGCCCTCAGGTACAACAGTACAACACATCACATACAGAATACACCATTGGGGATCCACACGCAAAGCTTTTCCCAGATGTCGCTAGCGGCGGTGCGTAAGTGTCAAACTTTGTTGTTGTTGCGAAAGTTTTTATTCTAGTGGATTTTAGAAAATACTGTGTATTTGCTTTAATTTTAAATGTATTCCAATTGGAAAGTGTTGGATCTTAAAGAAGAGTTAAAAAAGCGAGGGAGGAAAGTAACAGGGAAAAAAACTGACCTTCTAGAAAGGTAGGTGTCGGTTCCACAAAATTAACAATTATTTCCCGATTTTATTGTGTTATCTCGGTTAAAGTGGTGAGATAGTAACTAATTTAATATGATCATAATATCTGCAATTAAAAACGATAAAACATAGATTTTTTATCATAAATATAAGACTTGTTTTAGGTTAGAATTCTATGATCGAAATGCCGACAGAGAAAATAATATGTCAGTGTCTTTAAAATGTTCACTGCAAATTCTTGAATAAACATTTGCCACAACTTTTTTCGTTTTATAGTTCTTTCCCACTTTCTTTGCAATACTGGGTCTTTTGGGAAACGGTGATTATCAATATTTAGACAGCCTGGTACTGTACAAGACATATTAGTGTCTTATTAGAAAGAAACTTAATCATTTCTGCTTACGATTCGTGAAAATGTATGAAATTGACAGTTGTCAGTCTAACCATTGACGATACGCCATCTGGCCGGATAAATACGCAGTGTGGATCCCCATTACAGGCATACTGTAACAAATGAGGTACAGCTTCAAAATGTTCTTATGTAAAATTTACTTTAAAAAATTCGACAGTCTTATGGAGGCTACCGGAGACCTTGGTACTGATGTCGACGAATTTTGTAAGTGCTTTTTGCTTCGCCGTGAGCCGGCTATGGTTTCATCAATATTTCCAACTGGATATTTGTAGGCTCACGGCGAAGTAAAAAGCACTTACAAATTCGTCGACATAAGTACCAAGGTCTCCGGTAGCTTAGTCGGTAAAGCAGTTGCCCGGTTAGCAAAAGATCGTGGGTTCGAGTCCCACCCGAAGACTGTCGTAAAATTTTTAAGTGCATTATTTACTTAAGAATGAATTGCAATAAATTGCTTTACCCCAAAAAAATCATAGTTAATCAAAATGTTCCCTTCATCTTCCCGGGTACGCTTAGATTCAGGATTATAATTATTATTATTGCACCGCTGCGTGCAGCTACACTCCCCGGTGTGTCGCTTTCCATACTTGTGATACAGTTCCACACTACTGATATCTTCTGCAATAGGTACTAACACTAGAATAAGTTCATTATGTTACTAACACATTTTATATGTATAATGTATCAATACGGGGATTAACACGATATTCATTATGTGAAACAACATTGTGCGGACTCAGTCCGCTCGTGACCACGGCTGCTGTAACGTAGCCGAAACGTCGAGCCAAATATGTGAGTACACAATGTTGTTTCACATAATAAATATCGTGTTAATCCCCGTATTGATACATTATAGTTATAATGCAACGCGAAAATCTAAAAAACATTTTATATGGATTGAATGATCTGAAATAAATGATTATTTAATTTAATTTAAATTTAATATAATATCTACTAAAAGTATCTAAGTAGATATTGGATAAAAAAAAACACTTTTATAGCTCAACCGCCACAAAGTTGACCTCCCATGGTTAGCGAGACGCGGGGGCGCGGAGTGCACCAAAAAGTTCGACATATTCGGGCCTTAGAACATTTTAGAGTTTGAATTTTAGAGCTTTACAGTAATTTAAAAACCTATTTTTCTTATTGCTATCTCAAATTTCATGTCACTCGCAGTTTGTCATGAAAAGTCACTTCCTAATCAATTTTATCTTTTACAGATCGAAAAAAAGCGGATTGTACCTAAATACTTAAAGATTGGAATGTTCCAAAGTCGAGGACTGCAAAATTAACGACTATTACCCAATAACAATACTTACATTTCCTACTACCGAATAATATCAGTTATTTCAATAACCTGCATTGAAATCAATTTTGAAAACGGTCGCACTCATTCAAAGATGTTAATGATATTCATTTTAACACGTTCGTAGCCCATGTACTCTATATAGTACACGCATCGTAGACCCACAAAGTTTATGTACCGAAATAAGTACACAAGTTTTTATACTACGTGCTTTTTTAAACGTCTTACTCCATTATTGAAGGCATTATACTGATAATAACAATCATTTTTCCGCAAGGAACATAAGGTCTAATCTCTGGTTAACTGGCTCTCTCACGGTTAATTGGAGGACAAAAGCACAAACATACACCATGCTTTTTCAACCGTTTTACTCCCTTATCGAGGGCATAATACTGATGATAACAAACATTTTTCCCCAAGGAACATCATCCTCATCATTTCAGCCAATAGACGTCCACTGCTGGACATAGGCCTCCCCCAATGTTCTCCACAAGGAACATACTATGGGTGTAATCTCAAAAAAAAAAATTGCCTTCCCACACAATTTGCACCAATCGAATCAGATGATTGCTTTTGTATTATTTTATTTATTATTTATTTATTAAACAAACAACATTTACATTAAAGTACAGTAATCCCGCAAAGCTATTTGCATAGCTTGTCTGGGAAGTTGTTGTGGGTTGTGTTGTTGTATGGGAAGGTGGTTTTTTTCTAAGGAAAGACCCTTTGTTCCTTGTAGGAAAATGTTTTTTATTTCATGAGTATAATGGTCTCGTTATGGGAGTAAGGTTAAAAAAGCATACACCGTGCTTTTTTTCTTTAATAGGTAGATGAGCCTGTCAGTCATCTGAAACTAAATGGTAAGGTAACCAAACTGTAGATACCATCAATGTTGGAGCTAAGTCATAGCGCTGCCGAGCTTGTTAAACAATTATCATGAATATCTACTAACTTTAGCAGATATTGTTAATTTTGATTTGATTTTGATAACGTGACTCCTCATTGGTTACTAGGTTTCTACTAATAATACCCTTTAAGCGTTATCATCATCATCATCATTTCAGCCAATAGACGTCCACTGCTGGACATAGGCCTCCCCCCAATGTTCTCCACACAGATCGGTCCTGTGCCGCCCGCATCCAATGGATTCCCGCGATCTTCACCAGATCGTCGGTCCACCTTGTGGGGGGCGCCACGGCTGCGACTTCCTGTACGTGGCCTCCACTCGAGGACCTTTCTGCCCCAACGGCCGTCTGTTCTCCTCGCTATGTGCCCTGCCCATTGCCACTTGAGGCATGCAATCCTTTGGGCTATGTCTGTAACCTTAGTTCTCCTGCGGATCTCATCATTTCTGATACGATCACGCAGGGAGACTCCGAGCATAGCTCTCTCCATTGCTCTCTGGGTGACTTTGAGCCTCCTTAATCGGCACATTGTAAGCGGCCACGTTTCGGTTCCGTATGTCATCACTGGCAACACACACGCATTGAAGACTTTCGTCTTGAGACACTGCGGTAGGTGGGCCGAAAATATGCTCCGTAGCTTCCCGAACGCTGCCCAGCCGAGTTGGATTCGTCGATCGACCTCTTTCTGGAAGTTGGACTTACCAAGACTTTAAGCGTTAACTAAGAAGTTTATTGATTATATTGATAATTTAATGCAAAATCATATGTCCTCTACCTTAGTCTAAATTAGCATGAAGCCTTTAAATTTATCGTTAACAAATTACTTTAGAGTGCGGCCGTAGCTAATGTTTTAGTGTTAATAAATATGGAATCTAGCACACTTCTAGCATTTAATTTGTATAACGTATTGTTTAGGAATGAATTTATTGTGATTTGGTTTTGACTGTATTGTAACCACTTAACTAACATAACTTAAGTTTGTACTTAATTACTGCATCACTTAATCTTCACTCAAGTATTTACTTAACATATAGTTAACTTAGTATATACTTCTTTATCCCTGTATAAAGCATAACTCAACAATGAAAATATACAAAATATTCCAGAAAGCATTTACATCTCTTTAATTTACAATAAGTACTCTTTTTGGAGTACATTTCCTTTTTATTCATCTTACCTATATTATATTTATATTAATTGGCTTTTACTCTTGTATATTTGTTTTTTTTTTACATTTTAGGTAAGGGATGTAAATGTTTTTTGAAACATCTTGTAAGTGTAACCAATATTTTTATTTATTTAACATTCGTACGTAAATATAACGTATAATATTTCCATGTATGTAATTAAAAAAAGAAGGAAGTACCAAAGTAGTGGGATGTTAATGTGAAACTGTTTTAAAACTCCCGAAGTTTGATGTAGCTTTTACATTTTACTCTAAATGTAGAAATATTCGGTAGTCCATTCAAAATGTGTATAAAGAATCTAAACTATTAACCGTTGCTTTGACATCCACAATGCGTGATCATATTCGGATCATATGAATATCAATGGTACTTTCAAGACCCAAAGATTATATTTCAACCCACACGTAAATCCATGGGTTTAACTTTGGATCAATACTTAGACACGAACTTGGTTACCACAATCATGGACTAATCATATTAGTCCATGCTACAATCTGTAATTTATTAAGGTTACTACAATATACTAATGTTTGGCTGTCGATTCTAGAAAGTATTTCAAAATTAATGTTTAATTTTTAATTCTATATTTCACATAACCTGTTCACTGTCTATGGTCCATTTATGGGGCATGTTAATACCGGGTCAACGCAACATGATGACCCATATAGAGTCATAAAAAGTCAACGTAAATTAAATATCCTTTTGTATTTATGACAATACCCAGTAACAGTAAGAAATATTTTAAGTAAAGCTTTTATATTAATTTACGCTGCAGACATGTACAGTCGCCTGCAATAAAATGTAAACACCTCTTATGCCGGCTTAATAAGGTTCATATTTGAACGAGGTTCTATACTATACTTTTTAATGCACGAGACAGTTATACAAACTATAACCTCCTTATTCCCAATCGCGAGATAAGGATAGTCCTGGAACAAAACTAGTGTCAGCCCGTTTTAACATTTGGTGTTGGAACAGGATGACGTGAGCTTTAGTACGGTATTAATTTTACAACGTGATTTGTAATAAGGTGGTATGTCTTTATTTTCGAACGCATTTTACCGGATAGTTGTCATAGCGTTGCTCAATCGTTGGAATTCCACTTGAGCTAATTTGTGAATATAATTAATATAAGGTTATAATAAAAGTGGTGTGGTGACTGCTGTTTTATATAAAAATACTTAGAAGCCAATTTATACAATGTTGGTATTAAATAAGTAAACGAATGCATCCAATCCTCATTATGTCAATCGATAGAATATTAAAAATATTTCAATGAACGCATTTTATAATGTCATTAATTTTATAAAATGACCGAAAACATTTATAAATTATGTTCTGATTCAAATAGCTAATTTACGAAAAGATTATATTTATAAATAATAAAAAACCGGCCAAGTTTGGGTATAAAACCGTAATAAAACGGTTTATTCATTGACATTCTGGTTTCCCAAAAAAATAGAACTGTAATTTGGTTTTTGTTAATTACAATGTAATTTTCTAAAACATATATGTGACCAATGTATTATTTTAAATCACGAATGCTACATCTGCTCCTGAAGATTGAAAAGCGAGCTACTTCGCTTGTTTCGCTTGTTTCGCTCGCTCAGCTTATCAGAGTCAGTTCGCATAGAAGCACGTGCGCTTGAATACTATCAGAAGCGAGTTTACAAGATTTTATAATGGTGTTTGGGAAATGGTATAAATTAAGTTTCTGACGGTTATGTTTTGAATAGAACCGTTTATATTTCAGCTTCCATTTTATTCCAAGCTTTTGATGGGATTCTCATTCAAGTATTAAAGTTGCGCGCTTCACCCATTGTTCCTAACCTTAAGCCATAAGGTCGCGAGTCACTAATGTTATTTGTAAAATATATTCGGTTAGTTAGCAAAGACATCGAGCTACCGTGTCTGTCATTAGGCGGCGCTACTTATGTTACTATAGCTGAAGCTTTATCTCTACAAAGTCGACTTTTCCTTGGACGCACTTGTGATTGGTCAAGCGCACTCCGTTTTTTTTATCGTGATCGTTGTCCAATTGTTTTGTAAGGGTTGTTTTTCAAGAACTAAAGTAGTAAGTGGCGCCACCTGACGGCAGAATGTTAGCCTCGATACTTCGTAAGGACCAAGCGTTGTTTCTCTGCGTATTTTAATATTTCATAGATTTAAGTCTTATTTAGAAGCAGTGAAAGGTGACATTTAATCGAATTATAGGAATTCTTGTTCATTTTGAATCATTTTGGCACTTGCTTGTAAAATCTATTGAATGAAAGGATTATATGAAGGAATTTGATCAATACCTAACTGAAATGTTTTAGACACTGATTTGCGATTATATTCGTCTCAATGTTATATATTTTTCTGTTGACTTTCTAAATGTTTCACTACGAATTTTTGAAAGCTTACTGATTGAATACTGGCCCTAAAAGTGGCCACTGGCGGTCTGTTTTTACCTAAAACCATGGCTTCTAATCTAATCTGAAATATATATATTTTTCGATACAAATAGGGAGTAAGTATACCTCCTATCAACGGTTCGGCTGATTGAAAACTAAAGTTGGCTTAAATATGGGGTAAAATAGGATTAAAACATTGGAGTGGCGCCACAGTTATAGGAAAAAATTGACCGTCCAACCACCTTAAAGGTGATAAGGCGGCGTCAGTCGGATTATTAATTAGACGAAGTAAACTGACAGATGCAAATGTCAAGTCCCCATATATTTTAACATTTTGCAGATTAAGGTATGAGAATTGCACATTGACAGCTGTCAGTTTACTTCGTCTCATTAATAATCCGATAGTTGTGCAAATCGCAAGGAAGTGTCAAAAATACTTAAAGGCTAAAGTGCCTGTATGAAATCGCCGACGGAACCCGACACAGTCATAGGGTTAGCTTGACTCGTAGGTGCTAATCATTGTTTGTTACGAAAGGACGTATAACAGTAACGAATAAATTATTTTAATTAACACTTTGGTATTATTTCATTTCTGTTGTTGAAGAGATCGTGGGAGAGCCCCGATTTGGCATAAATGGGCCGGCTCGATCCAGAGGTTAGCAGCATATATGATTCGCTGCGTGAGTGAAGGTACCTGAGGCCCAATCCGGGGAAAGGGGGATTTAAAGGTTGGCAGCGCACTTGTGACTCCACTGTTATTGCGGGCGTCCATGGGCGGCGGCAACCGCTTACCATCAGGTGATCCATCTGCTCGTCTTCCACCTATGACATAAAAAGAGACGTTTGTACTGTTAGGAAATCTGTCGCAAAACCGGATAAAAAGCAAACAATATCGCTTGCAGCTTGCCTAGTTTCTTGTTTGAAATGACGCCACTTGTGACGTAAGTGCAAGCGATTTTCGTCGTTATGAGTCCGCGCCACGAAAGAAGTCCCGCGGAAAAATACGGAACTAAAATTTGAGATTCCGTGTGTAAATTGGCGTAAAGCTCAAATTTGAATGTTGACAGTGACTCAAGGGCGCTTTTTAAGGGACTTCTTTCGTGGAGCGGGCGGCTCTACTTAACCACAGATTAGTATAATAGTAGCTAGCTACTTAACTAAGGCGACGTTCCGAGATACGCTTTGAGCGCTGTCAGCTCAGCACTCACAACGCCAACAGCGCCGTTCCGATTTAGTTTCGTTTTTAGTTTTCGTGATTAGAGCGTTGATAGTGATATTTCAATTCGGAACGATCTGTTGGCGCGCTAACAGCGATTATAACGTTTTTCAAACGGATAGTTCGCCAAAGATTAAATTATTATATTATTTTTGTCTGTCATATCAATAAATAGTTTTTATAAAAGAAAAACGTTTATTTGAGGTAATTAATAACACAACAAAATACTATTTTTGAAATGTCACTTTTGACAGCACTTACAGAAATATTGCCTCTGAGCCTGAGCACTGTAATTGCATGATTGCGCCGATGATGACGTCAAGAAATCGTTTATGGACGCGCTCACGTCAAAACGGAACGACTGTTAGCGCCACAGAGCAAGAAAAAAGTTAGCGCGCTGACAGCGTTCAGAGCGTATACTACCTGTGCGGATAAAGAATGGGATTATAAATGGCGGCGCATCTATTCACTTCTCGCTCGCACACTATTTGCGTCTATACTCGCACTCGTGGGTACTGACTGCAAAAAAAAAATCTGCGTTCCCTTCCCTGTCGCATCAGTCAGGTTTCGCAATTTTGTGAGCTAGACGCGTTGTCTGTTTTTCCGTGGTTTTGAACCTTTCGTTATTTTGTCATTTGTTATTGTTTGTTGTTATAGTTTATTATTAATTTGTATGTTAAATAATTGTTTTGTTAGTTATTTATTGAGTATAGATAGTGTTTTATTAAGATATAGTTACAATAGGATATAGATATAGTTAAGATATACTTATTACAATCTTTTATTTTATGTATAAATCATAAACTGTTCTAACGCAATCTATATTTAATACTAATATTATTAGCTAAAGAGTTTGTTTGAACGCGATGAACTCAGGATCTACTGGACCGATTCCAATAATTCTTTCTCCATAGGAAAGGTACGTTAGGTAGTCATAGGCTATGTATGTACCACGGGCGAACCCGGGCGGACCGCTAGTAAATACATATTTACTTGAGAACAAATTCGTTTATAAATGCCATAACATTATATAATCTGCAATCTGAATAATTTTCATACATTTTTTACATACAGTCAAAAAGACTCCAAAATAATAAAACCTATAAAACATACTCGTACATTAATAGTATTTTAATTAATAACATTTATTAATTTATTTAAAAAAAAAACAAAACAGTTTTTATACTGAAAAACGTCAGTTATAAGTTTTCAAACCGTCTATGCTGACGGTACCGGCTCCACGCGCCGCCATTTCTAATCCCATTCTTTATCCGCACGGATAGTAGTGATTATATTCTCTTTGGAGCGTATCTCGGAACGCGGCCTTAAAGATCTGTCAACAAGAGTGTCAAAAAAACAGAAGTTAACCTATATTTGACACAGAAATAATAAACAAAACTGTGATAATTTCAGTCTAAAGCGTCCTGTTAACACAAAAACTGCATGTTTTAAATGTGAAACCTTGTGTAAAAGTGCGTTACCAATATGGCTGTATACGCGGCTCACATTACCAGAACTCTGCAAGGAACTCCTTCGGTCTTCCAAGTTACTGCCCAGGATGCTCTAGGGGCCACCGTCAAACCTGCCCTGAAGAAATTAGTAGAGGTACGTGCGCTAGTAAACTTCGAAGAACAATAGAACACAGTGTCCTCCTCACTGTCAGAATTATTAATTTGCATTTTAACAACCATACAATACATTGTATTACTTACATAAACCTTATACAGTTGCACCCTGTTAGGGTATCGCAAAATATAAATAACCTTTTATATTTAATTACTATCTTAAGAATAAATTGCAAAATATTGCTAATAAAATTATCAACTATTTTATGGAAGTTTATTACATCAAAGACAATATCTTAAAAACTTATTTTTAAAAAATCGTATAATATATAACAATAATTACAAGGTATAATAGCCTGTTAGATATATCAAAAAGGTCTATAACGTTCCACAGAGGGCTGCTGGTTGGTGCGGTTTTTAATTGTGTCAAGCGCGTTCCTGCGCCTATGAAAGAGAGTAACCATATCACTCTTGGTCATTTTTATAATAATAAATAATAAATAAATATTTCACAACAGCACATACATTGATCTAACTCCGAGATAGGTACTCGAGCACCTGTGTTTACGGATATCATAATCAACAGGGATGTACAAATATAATACCTCTAATACTTTTCTTTTGTAAATACATCTTAATAATACATGTATAGGAAAATACCAGACCAATACAAACAGACATGTTTGCATGAAGCACACAATGTTTGTATTATATTTCTGTGCGGGGATCGAACACCGCACCCTTGGACCAAAGGTAGTGTTGACTACCACTGTTCCATCGGGGCGTCAATAATAACTTATTGTTATCCTTTTTTTGTTTATAATATTGTGTTTAAGGTTTGCCTATCGTTTTATCATTAGACAGTTGGGCTGTAGGTAACACTTACATAGCCATATCTCATATGAAATATAAATTTAATGGGTTACTTATTTATTGGCCAGTTTAGTTAGAGGTTAGTTTAGTCATAATGTTTTCAGCTTTAAATAGACTACACTTAAGTACTCTAAATGTAATACACAGGGCAATGCCATTTTGTGGTTTGGCTTTAGAATGTGACATCATGGTGATCTTGTTTTAAATTGACGAAAAGTATTATTTTGTAGCACAGTTACTAATATAGTTCCATTTATCACACAAATCATAATTATTTCATTTCAGGATGCTTACATTAAAGTTCTTACATAATGTTACAATGGTTTTTCTACAAGCACACTCTACATTATGAATTTGCTGACGGCTGCTAATTAATTGTTTATACTTCAACTAGCAATGATCATTGCTGGTCTGAAAAGTTGTAAATCATACTCTTATATTGGTGTCTATTGTCATGAAATCAAGATTGATCTCGAATGCGACTTTAGTATGGATAAATGTTTTGAAATTTCTTATGACAACTTCATTGTCTAATTCACAAGAATAAGCCTCAGGTTGATTTGAAACTTTATTTATGAAGGTTTGGTAATAAGTGCAATAAGTAAGTAATTATTTTCAGACAACAATCGGTTGGTACTTATCAAAATTATCTCTTCAAAAAATAACTAGTCTTGTAAAACATAATATTCTTTATCTTGGTTATGTTTTCAGGCCTGTCACAATAGTGGTCTGTAGGCTTAACAGCCACATAATATAACAATAAGAAAAATCCGAAATGCAATTTAAAATCTTGTTTGAAAGGAATATATTGGAGAGATTTGAAAAATTCATTGTTATTTTTTTTATGAAATTGTGAAAAAATTTGCCTTGTTGAGAGAAGAGCATTAGCCCAATTCTCGGGCTCGTGATATTTTGAAAACATGGCAGATATCACTTAAAAACCATACAAAAATTGACTGACCGGATGGCGCAATTGGTAGTGACCCTCCCTCTTACGCCAAAGGTCGTGGGTTCGATCCCCACCCTGGACAAACATTCGTGCGATGAACACTTGTGTTTGTTCGGTGTCTGGGTGTAATATATGTATTTAAGTATATATTTGTGTTCCTCTGTTGTCTGATATCTGTAACACAAGTGCTTAAGCTACTTAGTACGGAATCAGCTCAACGTATGAGATGTTGTAAGAATTATTATTATAAAAAAACTATGTTTTAGTGATATATGTACTATGAAAATAAATGTCACGAGCCCGAGAATTGGGCTCCAGATGTTTTCTAAGATATGTGATATAATTTATAGACAATATATTGTGATAAAATCACTTATCATGAACTATAAACATTTTGATAGCTTACTACATTAATACCTAACAATACTTTGTACTAAAAAATGATCTAAAAATTAAAATGAAAAAGACATTGAAGGATGTGAATTCAATGTAGTTTTTAGATTCTGTCTTTCACTGAGTGAGTAAGGGTGCGGTAGCCCCAATCCTGCGGGAAGAGGAGAATAAAGGTTACAAAAATAAAGGAATAAACCTTCCTTGTAACTTCTGGGGCTTCTGGGGCGCTCACCATCAGCTGATCCATCTGGTGTTTGCCACATCACATACAAAAAATCTACTTAATTTTGTGAAATTAAGTAACAATATATTTATCACAATCCTTATCCCAAAGATAGGGCCATATTAAAGAGAAAATATGTTATATTCATATATTACTATTTATTATTACTATATATTACATAATATTATTTACAATAAGATTCTTATTTAAAAACTGATTCTGCATTTCAGTACCTAGCAGAGACATACCCTAACAAATGTGGATGGTGCCTCAACTGGTACGATGAGCTGTACCTCCTCTTCGACTGCTGTCTACAATACCACTATCTAAAGCATTACGGTGAGAGAGTATAAACAAGATAAAATTATTTTTTTAAATCATCATTATTTGAGCCAATTGACGCCCACTGGCTAAACTTAGGTCTCCCCCAATGTTCTACACACAATTTTTAAATACCTATTCCAAATCGGGGATATACTCAATCTGATGAATATGACAACATCGATGGTATATTGGCTATAGTTTGGTGTCTAAGCGCGGAAGTTCCAGGGTTCGATTCCTGGTCGGAAACCCGCACACGTTTCATATAGTGTGTATCTGTCTCACTCGAGATTACTATACACGCCCATGTATAATAAATTCATACAACATCTCATACATTGACCTGATTCTAAGGAGCCTAAGCACTTGTGTTATGGATATCAGACAACAGAGGAATTACATAAATAATTATTGTATGTTACCTCCTGTGTTTATCAAGTTTGTTTTAATCTTTCATGGTCACTCACATTGGAATACTTATTTACGGGATTTCTACCGTCTACCTTATTTTTGAGATTCCGATATTTAGGCACTGTTGCAAGCGCCATGGTCACGGAGTAACTGAAGTTTTTGCGGGTAAGTTGTTACTGGCAGACAAATCGGTCTACCCTCCTTCGCAGTATTTTACTACACGCACCTGCGGTGTCAAGTTATTGGTTATCAAGTTTGTGGGAAAAGCCTCCAACACGAAAATGTAACTCAAAGAGTTAAGATACATAGACTGTCAGTCCATCCTTTTGAAGAAGCTGTCAAATGTTTTATTCCCCCCATCAGCCGCATCATTCTCGGAGAGCTTCTACGGGCTCCTCCGCGTCCCCCTCTCAGTGAGCAACGAGTTCAGTCACCAGCACCGGCGGCTGCCGCGGCTAGCGGAGAAGGGATCCCTGGCGCTGCTGGTGCTGATACCTTACCTGAGGGATAAGGTGGAGAGGATCGTCCACCGGTGGAGGGAGGACCAAGAGGACGGCCGGCTAGGGAAGGTAAGTTCCTACCCACTCAGACCGGCGCCTATGGTTCTAGGTACCGACCGGTAGTTATACCAATACGAATGCCATGTATGAAAGGTGCCATGAGGACGGTCGGCTGGGGAAGGACGGTCGGTAAGTTGATCTCTCTTTAACAACGACAATTCTCAAAGGGGGTTTTGAGAGCAACACTATCTCAGCGTGTCATTCCCTGTTGCATCCAAAGCCGTCTTTTCAGAGCCAGGGGTAAGCTTAGACCATTATCCAGGTTTTGGTAAGTCTGGGTAGTAAGTACAATAAATCAACTGCTGCTTGGCCTTTCCAGACCTTATTAAAACCAGTCCAACTGGATCATGGTTACACATTCAGAATGGTTATCTCTACTCAGGATGATCTAACCAACCTGGTACAGCCTTTTGAGAGTCCTCTCAGAATTCTTCGATTAAACGTTTCTTCCTTCGACAGAGTACACAAGACAGTCTACGCCGCGCAGCCATCAGGCTCTACGCCCTTATCCACTTCACCACGGAGATGTCCAAACTGGTGCAAACCGCGCGCTACCTCACCGGCTCCTCCCTCGCTCACTCGCCCTCGCTGGCGCTGCTCGGCCTCACGCTCAGGGAAGCTCCAGAACAGAGACAAGATGAGGAGTACACGTGGACGGACCTGGGAAAGAGTCTTATGACTGGACAGATTGGGTGAGTAGACTGTCCATCAGTGGCAGGCCTATCTGGTTTGCGACTAGGCACATCCCGTGGTTACTGGCACCACTAGGTTTCGTGCTAAGCACTAAAGCAGGGACCAATGAGGGAATCACCTTGGAGGCCCAATACAAGTAGCTTCATGAGATTGGGTGAGTAGACTCTCGCTAGTTTAGACTCTACAGGGTGTATCTGTGGACATTTACATCCCTTCAATTACGTGTTCTACCTTTCTGTATTTCGTGTTCGCCGGCAGATAGAATAGGCCCACCCTCACTCTGTAACGTGTTCTACCAACCATTCTGAGCAACTTTTTTCAAAAAAAAATTCTACTTCCCATACAAAATGACCAAGTTACGTGACCAACTTTGTTTGAAAAGTTGAAATTTTTTTATGCGAATTTCCAAAAGTCAGAACAAATGTTGTTACGTGCCACCTCACGGGCTCTTCCCTCGCTCACTCGCTCTTGCTGGCGCTGCTTGGCGTCACGCTCAGGGAAGCCCCAAAGCAGAAACAAGATGAAGAATATACTTGGACTGATCTGGGCAAGAGTCTGATGACAGGGCAGATTGGATGAGTAGTTCTTGCTAAGTTAGAAGTCTATACAGAGTGCTACCTCACGGGATCTTCTTAGCTCACTCGGCCTCACGCTCAGGGAAGCACCGGAGCAGAGGCGAGATGAAGAGTACACCTGGACAGACCTGGACAAGAGTGACTGTTCTTTAGTGACAGGTCTATATGTAACGCAAGTCAGAGAATCGTCCCGAGCTTACTGACGTTACTGAGTCCGACGTTTAAAGAAGCTCTGGAGCAGGGACAAGATGATGAGTACACGTGGAGGAACCTAGACTAGAGTTTGGGGTCTCCTCCTCCTCCTTGTGTTGATTTGCCACCAGTCGAACTCAATGTCCTCGCATAAAGACGATGATTCTTCGAATCAGTGACCTTGCTGATTATGGGACGTGAATTTCCCTCGTCTCACCCCCATGCCTTCATCTTCCCTTCCTTTCCATCTTCTCTTCCTTTTCCCTCAATCTAATTTCCTGCATGTTCTGTGTTGCAATTTCATCACTTTGACTTTTTGCAAAAACAATTTTCTCACAATTTCCTAAGTTGCCGTTGTATCAAATCGCGACAAATGGCACAACTTTTAACTTTAAAAAAGACCTCAATGCTGAGGGTCGTGACCCCGACGTGACACTCTTTTTAGGATTTCCTTTCGCCAGCTTGAGCTGTTTTCAGCGGCGTGAATGGCATCACACACTGAGGTGTTTAGCGTGGTACTGATGAATGAATATACTTTTATTGCACTCATAATAAAGTATGATCTGGTCTGGTTGGTGGCTAGAAAGATGTGAAAGGGTCATAATAATGTCCTCCAAAACGATATTTCGGTCATGGCGGCCAATCTCAGCGATCAGCCATCGACGCAGGACATATTATAGTGCACAAGGTTTTTTGCAGACACAAGTGCACTCTCTATTCCCGTACCCTCTTATTTCGATGGGATACTAGTGTGACACGACAGATGAGGGATTAGGCGCAGGGCCAACGGCTTAACGTGCTTTCCGAGGCACGGGGGTACAAGACCGCCAACTCCCAGACTCTGGGCTTAAATTGACAATTTCATAACAGAAAAACTCAGGTACACATTTTGGCCCGACCCGGGGATCGAACCCGGGACTCCAAGCGCAAAAGTACGACCCACTAACCATTGCGACACCGAGGCAGTCCCCATCCAGGGGCAGGGGGGGTTAAAAGGTGGGCGGCGGTAATCGCTTACCATCAGGTGATCCGGCGACTCGTCTGCCATCTTTCTTGCTGATTCTTCTCGGTAGAAATTGACATTCCGAATCATCGGTAGATTACATACTATTTGACATTCATAAATGTTATGTATGGACTTAAATTGAATAAAGACATTTTTGGTTTGATTTGATCTGATCTATATCATAAAAAATTGTGTGGTCCGGCAGAGTAGAATAGGCTACCCTCACTCTTACCGAGGTGTCGTAAAAGGCGACTAAGGTAAAGCTGCTGGCATGATCATCAGCACCCAGAGAAGGAAAACTCTGCATTTATATCAAAACCCTCGCCAACCCGTCTGCCAAGCGTGGTGAGTATGGCATTTACCCCTCATGTGATTGAGGGAGGCCCGTGCCCCAGCAGTGGGGACTTAAATGGGCTGATGATGATATCATAAAAATATATATATGTATTGAAAATCTGGGCCATGGTTTCAGGCAAGTCGTGGTGACATTCCCCATGGTAGGCGGGCTGGCGCTCCGCGTGGTGGAGTACGGCGCGTTCGCGGTGCAGTTCCTGCGCTGGTGGGACGCGGCGCCCGCGCGGCCGCGGCGCCACCTGCCCACGCCGACGCCACCCAAGGTCAGTTACTACCACTACTTTTATATTTTACGCAGTATAATCCATTATTATGTCCTTTACCTGAAGGTTGCCTGGTAGAAATCGCTTCTAGCGGCAAGACCGCCGAAATTGTACAATTAAGTTTCTGTAATGCCTAGTTTTTTTAAGTTGTGTTTTTTTTTGTGCAATAAAGTCATATCTCTATTCTATTACACTAGGCTCCATATAGTCGTAGGCTCCAGACTTACTTTAGATCTATTCACAGATAGGTAATAATTGACAGTGGACAGTGAAAAAAAGAGACAGAGAGAGATTAGATCATTAGAGGCTATCGAGATGTGGAGTTGGGAAGAATGAAAGGCATTAGCTGGATAGAAAATAAATAAATATTTCACAACATCACATACATTGATCTGACTCCGAGATAGGTAGCTCAAGCACCTGTGTTACGGATACCAGAATCAACAGTGGGATTACAATATACATACAATACTTTTCTTTTGTAAATACATACTTATAATACATAGAAAACACCCAGACCAATACAAACAGATATGTTCATGCACACAAATGTTTGTATTGTGCGGGCATCGAACCCGCAACCCTTGTACCAAGAAAAGAAAACGAATGAGGAAGTTTTAAAAATGGTGAGGGAGAAGCGGTCTTTGCTCGAAACTATAGATATCAGGAGGGGAAATATTTAGGGGAGAATAAATTACGTCCAACAACTTAAGGAAAAGGCAAATGTCATGTCGTACAAGGAATTGAAGGTGCTGGCAGAGTCGAGAGAGGATTTTTTTTTACATTATAGCGGACAAACGAGCAGACGGCACACCGGATGGAAAGTGATCACCGCCGCCCATGGACATCTGCAACACCTGAGATCACCTATCACATATGCGTTGCCGGCTCTTAAGAAAGGAATAAACCCTTTTCTTGAAGGTCACCAGGTCGTATCTGTTCGGAAACACCACCGATGACAGCTGGTTCCACAGTTTAACTGTGCGTGGTAGGAATGGAGATTACTCCACCGACAAGAGCGTCGCTCTTAAATTAGAGAGCAGTAGGAAATCAGCTCAATGTATGAGATGTATAATTAAAAAAATAAATAAACTTCGTTGACCCCCTTCTATCGAATTTTGTGATTTCAGAAAGAAGAACGCGACCTGAAAGTGAAGAACAAGTGTCCCATCTGCCTGAGGACGTGGAAGATACCCACCGTGCTGCCTGTCTCTGGGTGAGTTTTTAAGAACCCTAATAATTCTTCTGTATAGTCCGATCACGATCATTTGACACTCGGCAAAATTAAAAAATATCACCGAATGTCACCAGTGTAGCCAGACGTTCCTCCAAATATTTCTACTTAAAGGAACTACTATTTTAATGAAGCTTTTAAAATATTTTTTTATAAATCATTCATGAAATTAAAAAAGTCAAAATATGTATATTAAGCTTATGGTGACGGGGTTCAACCAATACACGCCCATTGTCCAAATGTCTAATGGACAACATTTCAAAATTGCTAAGCTCTGAAACAAAAAATACCAATTCTTTGTTTACTTTTCCGCTTCTCGAATATATATTTATTCATTTTTTATATTGCTTATTTACTGAGAAAAAAATTAAAAACTAAAAAACGTAAGATGACGTCATCGGACGGCAGAATGTAAAATATTTCTTTGCTTACCACATTATAGTTTTAAATTTACGAAATGCCAAACCCATGACATGTAACTGTCAAAAAAAAAGACAACTTGTCAACGTTGAATGTATGAATGACGTTGACAATGTTGACACTAGTATTATTTACCTTTGACAGTAGTACCTTTTTTTTTATTAAAACAATGATAAGCAAAGGAATATCGCTGTATTCAGCCGTCCGATGACGTCATTTGGCCCTTACGTCTATTTAGAATATAAATAATTTCAATAATTATTTTATGCATGAAAATGGCCAAATTTTGAAAAAAGAAAAAATATGGGTCTGTTCATTTTATGTCTATTTTCATATAAAAAAACAATATGGACATGTTAATAATATGAAATGTTGTCCATTCTCTCAATCGAACTATCTCGTCTTCGCCTATAGGGAGACATATTTTATTGCATTGAAATTTATTATTCAATAGCTCTTAAAAATTAGTACACTGAGCTTATATACTCTTTACATACAGCCAATGATGATACAGATCAAACTTTTCCAACATATTATAAATCGCGATCTAAAGTTATTACCGTAGGTACTAAAGCTCATGACGTCATCCAGTTCCAATACGCAATGCTAAAAGGGGCTGGCACGAATTTTGGTCCTGGATCATCCTTAGTTCGCGATTTGTAATAAGCGGGTTTTTGTCCTATCCGTCACCCCGTGGCGACAAACGGGGTGACAGATCGGAATATTTCCTAAAGGTGGATTTATATTTATCTGACGTGTCGTGACGTGTCGTGTCGTGACGTGATGGCTAGTGTTCACATTTATATGTCATGTTCTGACGCCTTCTGACGATATTTTGAATCAGTACAGCTGTAGCTCTAGGAAAGGTAACACGTTTTCAATGTTCTCCCATGAGTTATCCGATTCTGATTCAGATTATGAAGAAGATACTCAATTTATGATATTGGCAACTTTGTTAAAAAAAGAAAGAACGAGAAGAAGATATTGGATTCATCCACTCAATAGAAAAAGAGAAATAAATGGCGAGTTTCATTGTCTCATTAAAGAGCTTGAAAACGATGATGAAAAATTTCATCAGTATTTCAGATTGTCGAAAGCACAGTTTGAACTCTGACGCGTCCCAACACAACACTGGCGCTTGCACACTTGTCTGACGTGCATGACGTCGTCGTTCCCCCGCCCCACCGCTCTGACGCAACCGGGATCGTTTCTGATACGACACGACAGAAGCCATCACAACACATTACGCATTACTAGTGTGAACGCTACCATACTAAATGTATGAAACCGATACCGTTCTGACGCATCACGTCACGACACGTCAGATAAATATAAATCCACCTTTATTTGGTATCGGGCGTGTAGCTACGTGTTCTGCTACGTGTGCATCTCGCGGCACGTGCGCGCGCGCCGCGCCTGCCCCGTCACGCGCTGCGCCGCCGCCGAGCGCGACCTCGTGCGCCTCTACCTCGACTGACGTCACACACACACCCACACACACGCACCATCACACCATGCGCAACCAGTCACAAGTTTGCTACAATGTACACCGTTATTTTATTATCGTTTACGTAAAAAGTACAAAAATGAATTTGCACCCGGCAAGAATGTATGGAACAGCTGGTTTTTGTTTTCGCTTATTTCGAGATACTATACTACACTCGCGAGCAAAAGTTGGAATCACTTACTTGAAATTGGTTTCGCGCGATCTTGCTTAGTAAATAAATTTTTAATAATTTTAAAAATGACATCATTTTAAAGGATCAACTGTCCACTTTAAATTGATACCAAATTCATTCAAATGGAGACAGTAGTTGTGGAGCTATCCCGGATTAAGCGAAGGAGGTAGGAAAACAAGGAAATATGGAAAAATAATGAATGAATAAAACAACAAAAATTTATTAATAAAACATTTATTTAGCTTTAAAATTAAGTGTCAATACTTTGTATTCCCTCCCCTCACCCTAATAACTGCTCGAAGACGATTCTTCATAGACCTGATCAGCTTCTGAATTGATTCTTGTGGAATACCTTCCCACTCCTCAATCAACGCCGCTTTCAGCGCATTCAGACATGAAGGAGCAGGAGTTCTGGAACGAACCTTCCTCTTCAGTTCATCCCACACGTGCTCAATGGGATTCAAGTCAGGGCTGAGCGCCGGCCAGTCCAATGTGGCGATACCGACTTCTTCGAGGTATTCAGTGGTCACACGGGCAGTGTGACAACGAGCGTTATCGTGCATAAGGAGGAAGTCATCACCGATATATCCCGCATAGGGAACGACATGTTCCAGTAGAATATCGGAAATGTACCGGTCTGAAGTTAGACCGCCTCCTCGTCCCCCGCCAGGCACGAAAACAAGCTTCGTTTTACCGTCGAAGGAAATCATACAAGAGCCGCCCCCATAAGCCACTGTTTCAGCGAAACAGCACTGTGCAAATCGCTCCCCAGGCCGCCTGTAGACCCGACCTCTTCGGTCGCTACCGTGCAAACACATTCTGCTCTCGTCGGAGAACAGAACTTGCCTCCATTGCTCAACCTCCCAATCAAGATGGGTGCGAGCAAATTGAAGGCGAGTTTGTCGGTGAGCTGCCGTGAGTTTCGGGCCTGTGGCAGGCCTTTTTGGAGTCAGATTCGCTTGCTTGAGTCGTCGACGAACTGTCCACTCGCTGGCTGCTACTCCACGAACATCTCGGAGCTCCTGTTGGACGTCGACACCAGTCAAATGCCGGTTTCGGAGAGATGTTGACACGATAAAACGGTCATCCCTCTCCGATGTGCACCGGCGCCGTCCAGATCTTGGTCTCGGGATAAAGCCACCAGTCTCCCGAAAGCGCTTGTAAACTTTCGAAACACAGGACTGGCTTATGTGGAGCCGACGAGCGACAACTCGCTGGCTGAGCCCTTCTTGCAATAGGGCTACGATTTGTGCGGCTTCTATAGGTGTTGTCTCCATTGTCGTACAAGGTAAAGGGTCAAAAGTAGCAGAGATGTGTACCGGTCAACGTCTGAAAGTCGACTGATAAAGAAAATGCGATAACAGGTGCTTTTATAGGGGTCAATAGGTCGCAACTCGAAACGTATCAAACAATTGAAACACGTCTTTTTCGTTACTCCTTCGCTTAATCCGGGATAGCTTCACAACTACTAGCTCGATTTGAATGAATTTGATATCAATATAAAGTGAACAGTTGAACCTTTAAAATGATATCATTTTTATAATTATAAAAAAAAATATTTACTAAGCAAGATCGCGCGAAACCAATTTCAAGTAAGTGATTCCAAACTTTTGCTCGCGAGTGTAGGTATATTTTTAATTCTAGATAAATTTCAGGGTTCGAGTCTCTCGGCAAACACCTATACTTATAGTTAACTCTTCGTTCTGCTTTTGCACTCGTATTTTGGATTACCGCCAAAACTTTTGGCGTGAATAAATTTTTCGAGTACAAAAACAGACCCCACATTTGTGCATGGTTATTAAATAAATATTATAAGTGTTTGCCGAGAGATTGCAGCCCTACATTGTTTAAAACATCTGGTTTACTAGCAAAAAAAATCATTTAAATAATGTATGGAACAGCTGTTTTTTTTTTCGCTTATTTCGTTGATGTAACATGCTAAATGGTGTTTATTCACGATACGCATTATGTGGTTTTTGGGATGTAAACGATAAAAAGTAACGGTTATGTACCGTTTTTTTCGCAAGACGACACGACGGCGAGACTTTCGTCATTTTATAAAAGCTGAAACACGAGTAAAAACTTCCAGCGGACTGTTAAAGATTGGGTTGTGATTATTTTCAAAGATAACTTGATAACTAAAAAAGGACCTTATGTACTGGCAGCATCAGGTCAAGTGAACCCCCTTGCACTACAAAAATAACACTTGTGTCTCAGACATAAGGACGGTCCAAAGTATAACAAGGGTAATTCGACGTGACACCGTGTGTACTTTTATCATTTTATAAATCTTTTTTTTTTCATTTTCTTTGGAATAATTCTATAAATCCAATCTACCCATTGACATACCATTATCTCGGTTTCTAACCCCTGCCAGACGGGTGTCTGGCAGGGGTTAGAAACTGTTTCTTTATTAAAATATACATACTTTAGGGGTCTAAAACCAATCAACGCCTGTAGACTTTTTCATAAACTTTTATAAAAAAAAAAAAGCGTACAGTCGAACATAGAACCTCCTCCTTTTTTGAAGTTGGTTAATGACGAAAATCTGGCCGTTGTAGACTCTTAGACTATATACACGGAGACAGTACACAGACGCTAGTGAAAATATTGATACTTACAGTAGTAATAGAATTGGAAACTCGTCCCATATACCAGTGAGCAATTATTACGTAGTTAATTAGTCAAGTATTCTCAATTCAATATACTGTATAAGTAGGTATAAAAATTCTAAAAACATCTTGTATTATTGAACAGTACTTGTAGAGTCAAAATGAAACAGTTGCTAACAATATAAAACTGTTTAAATTACGCACGAAAAACAATATGGCGTCCGCGTCGCTTACTAGCCTATGACGTCAGTATCTGAACGTTAAATTCCTAAAGACTGTGCGACAACTGTCTTTTACAGACATGTGTTCTTATCACTTTAGGGAGCGTTCAAGTATTACGTAACGTAATTTGGAGGGGAGGGGGGTCTCGTAAAACGTTACGATGCGTTACAGGGGCGGGAGGGGGTCTTTCTCACAACACGTATTAAGTAACATTGTTTCTTATTTAAAAATTATTGAATTAAAACTCTCAAATTGGCAACCCTATTCGTTTACGTTTTACGGGAAATCCCTCGATTGTATTAGTCTGGTCTTCATTTTTAATTTGTTCTGATCACTTGAGTGTTACGTGACGCTTAGAGAGAGGGGGAGGGGGTACAGAAAAACGTTACGGTTCGTTACAGGAGGGGAGGAGGGGTCAAAAAATCTTCAAAAATTGCGTTACGTAATACTTGAACGCTCCCTTAGCGTCACAAATGCGGGATGGAATCGCTGAAGATTTAATTTAATTATTCTAACATTATAATTGACGACCCGTTTGGAACAGTGGTAGTGAACGCTGCCCTTGGTCCAAGGGTTGCGGGTTCGATCCCCGCACAGTACAAAAATTTGTGTGTATGAACATCTCTATTTGTACTGGTTTGGGTGTTTGTATGTATTATAAGTATGTATTTACAAAAGAAAAGTATAATATGTATATATTTGTAATTCCGCTGTTGATTCTGATATCCGTAACACAGGTGCTTGTACTACCTATCTCGGAGTCAGATCAATGTGTATGTGATGTTGTGAAATATTTATTTATTTACTATAAATAAATTAATGAATAAATTCAGAAGTTATGAAATAAAATTTCTAGAATCAACGAGTACATTCCACTTAGCAACAAATTTTACAAATCTGAAAGGAATATTTATTATGTGGTTTTTGGGATGTAAATGATAAAAAAAATCATTATGAATATTTATTTATTTAAGGCGACGGGCAGGGCACACTAGAGACCCCGATTGTTTTTAATTTTTAGCTAGGAAACTAGATATATTTTTAATAATTTCAGGGTTCGAGTCTCTCGGCAAACATCTATACTATTTATTTAATACTTATAGTTAACTCTTTGTTCTGCTTTTGCACTCGAATTTTGGATTACCGCCAAAACTTTTGACGTGAATAAATTTTTCGAGTACAAAAACAGACCCCACATTTGTGCATGGTTATTAAATAAATATTCTAAGTATTTGCCGAGAGATTGCAGACCTAAATTGTTTAAAATAGATCTGATTTACTAACAAAAAATTAAATCATTTAGCCAAGTCAAGTCAAGTCAAGTCAAAGGTGTTTATTGCTTTCATGAATGTTACAATACAGGTGGTAAAACATAATTCAGTACATCATGTTACCCTCTTGGGCATAGCTAACACAAACTAATTTAATACATTTGCTAAAGTGCGATGGACAGTTCGTCTGGTTTCATTATTCACTATTATCATCCGTTTTTATTTAATATGTACCTAGTTTTATAAATCAATTAGTTTTATCATATTAGAAAACACATACAATATTAGTAGTAAAGTCATAGAAATTTTAAAGTAATATTATATTATTATTAATAGGTATTATATCATAGCATTATATTATAGTATTATATTATAGTATTACACCATAGTACCACATTATATTCATATTAATATTAATAGGTATGTCAGATTTATTATTAAAGTGTAAAATTTTTGTCATTGAAATATTCAGTCAGTATAATAGCATTTTTTCTGCAGAATCTTTTTTATCTTTTTCATAAAAGCATCAGAATTTTCCTCCATTCTTAAATCATTAGGTAGATTATTATGTATTTTTAATGCAGTTACATAAGGGCTTGTGCTGTGTAGGTGTAGGCGACTGTTTGGTAATTTATACTTATTTTTATTATTTGCACGTGAGTCGTATAGTCTTGAACATAAAGATGCGTCGAAGATGTTAGGATTCCTTTTTATGAATTTACACATTTCTAAAATGTATATGGAAGTTAACGTCAAGATAGTCATTTTACTAAAATGGGGCCTGCAAGTATCCATACCGCCTATGTTAGCAATTATTCTAACGCATTTTTTTTGCAAGATGAATATATCATTTGCGTCGGTGCTGTTGCCCCATAGAATAATGCCGTAGCTGATCCATGAGTGTGCATACGCATAATACGCTGCAAGGGCTGTTTTTTTGTCAGTACTTAATTTTAATTGCAAAAGCGCGTAACTAAAGCGAGATAATTTATTTTTAATTTTTTCTACGTGGGGTTTCCAACTTAAATGTGAGTCTATCTCCAAGCCTAATAAAGTGCAACTATTGGTTTTCTCAATATAAGTATTGTCTATTTTTAGTTCTACATTAAAGGGTGATTTTTGGTGTGGTCGGAATTCTAATAGGCTTGTTTTGGAGTAATTTATTAGTAAGTTATGTGTATCTAGCCATTCATTAATTTTTTTTAATATCTGTTTTGCTTCTAATTGAAATTTTTGTAAGTTGTCAAATTTGAACAGCAACGAAACATCATCAGCAAATAAAACAGTAGGGGTGTTGATGATATTTGGTAGGTCATTGATATACGTCAAAAAGCATCCTATGACGCTACCTTGGGGAATTGAGTTGTTCACTATTATTGGTTCTGATCTATAGTCTTTTACTTCTCCTGTCAGGCTATTCTGGTGGGTAATTTGGACGTACTGTTTCCTGTCTTTTAAGTAGGATTTTATCCACTCGTGAGCTTTGCCTCTTATGCCATAGTCATATAGCTTACTCAAAAGAATTCCATGTTGTACCCTATCATATGCCTTAGTCATATCTAATAGTATACCAACTGCGTATTTTTTATCATTTAAGTAATTAAGCACCTGTTGTACGTAGTTATAGACTGCTAAGATTGTCGACCTATTCTTCCGGAATCCGTATTGGTGGTCACCAAGTATTTTGTATTTTTCTAAAAAAGAATTCAGTCTATTCGTCATAGCACGTTCAAATACTTTTGAGATAGCTGGCAGTAGCGCAATTGGTCGATATTGCGATGGGCAAGTTTTGTCTCCTTTTTTGTAAACGGGCTTTATAATAGAGACTTTTAACAAATCCGGGAATGTGCCTTCATTAAATGACTGGTTAATTAGATACACAAGTGGTAGAGTTAGTTCATCAGCACATTTTTTCAGTAACATGGGCGGTAGTTCGTCTACGCCAGAGCTATGTTTTATTTTAAGCTTACTCAAGAGATTTTTAATTTCCTTGGGGTTTGTTGGTTGTAAGAACATGCTATTCTCTACGTTTTTATTTATTTTTGGTAACCTATTATTGCTGCTTTGGTATGGTTCGCCTACAGAGGCGAAGAAACTATTAAAGGTGTCTGCAACTCTAGTAGGGGCTTCTAGAATTTAGCTATTTACCTTTAATTTTATATTTAGCGTCGCTAGTGTGCCCTACCCGTCGATTTAAATTAAGCGATCGTAACACAAAATGTATCATACTTACCTGTTTAGTCAATTTTTTTAGGTTATACGTTTTTACACAAAAAGTTGTGTAGGTTTATAAAAAATGTTTACAATATTTAGATTAGACGGTAAAGGATGATTTTTTTCACTATACAGTGTGTATTAAGATGGTATACATAATAAGTGGTAAAGGTTTTTTTGTGATATAAATTCCTCAAGTACCTAAGTTAATGTTAATTAGAGACTTAATAGGGTAATTAATGATGATTGTTATTACCTTTTGAATTGATTTTGAGTCAACTTTTTACACATAAGTTACAAAATGAATTCACAAAAAAGTTTACATTTTTACATAAGTTATGTAGGTATTATCGATGGCTTAGTTCACAATTGTACTAACTACAGATTTGTGAATTTTGCAGGAGAGCATTTTTTAGTTTTTTAAAGTTTGAAAGTGGACAGGTCGAAAGCAAAGTCGTATAATATAAAACAATATGAGTCTATTCATTGCAGTGATTCTTTAATTTTAACATACCCCAATATTATTGTATTAGTACAAGCAAAATTTACAAATCTGTAGTTAGTACAATTGTGAACTAAGCCATCGATATATAGTTCCTAAAATATAGCTGGATTTGAATGGCAGATGTCATTTGACTCTATTTTAATGTGCATAAGGTTTATCATTCTACCAAGTTTTATTCCTTTTTTTTATTTTTTATATGAGAGGTGGCAGACGAGCAGACGGATCACCCGATGGTAAGCAATTCCGCCGCCCATGGACACCCGCAACACCAGTGGAGTCACAAGTGCGCTGCCAACCTTTTCCCCTTCCCCCACATTGGGCCTCCGGTAACCTCACTCACACGGCGAAACACAGCGCAGGCGCTGCTTCACGCCGGTCTTCTGTGAGGCAGTGGTATCACTTCCTATTGTCATAAATATCATTTTTCTGTGACAATGTACAATATCATTCATTCAAGCTCTATTTTACGAACTATTAAGCCTAAGGCCGATTTTTTGATGCGTTTAACTACGGAACTAACGGTATTAAAAAAGTAACAAATGGTAAAATATCGCCAAAATGTGTTTCTTGAACAATAGTTCGCTTAACCAATAGCACACTTTAATGCTGTCACTTTGTCTATTGGATAGTTAGACAGTTAACTATACATAGTTAATTTAACCAAAAGGTACTACGAATCAAAAATCGGCCCTAAGGGCCAGTTTGCACGAGCGGTGGGTGCCATGCTCAAATGGCTAAAACGTCAATATAAGTAGACTGAAAATTAATCGCCATAATTCGGCCTTTTGCTATCCATTCCAGAGAGCAATGGAAAGCTAATGACTGAATGGGCCAAAGTGTATAGTGCCTAAAATATATGCGTCAGATGTTAAGGAACCTATGTTTGCTTAGATGGATGATTCGCAATATGTACAGTTTGCGTCAATAGATAATGTACAGACAGCTACACATCAAGCTATGAGTAAGAGTATAAGAGTATCAGCCTATAAACTATCCCACTGCAGGGCAAAGGCCTCTATCATAGAAATCACGCTTGCCAAATGCGGATTGGCGTCAAAAATAGATAATGTACAGACAGCTACACATCAAGCTAGGTACTTTAAATGTCTTTAGACGATATTGAACCTAACGTCTTTTACAATCAATTGAAAATCGATTGAAGTATGTGACAGATATGTAAACATTGATGTGTTGCTGCCTGTACTTTACAATTTTTCTTAAGCTTTAATCTAGAAACCAATTTTAAACCTGTCAATAATAATAATATATTAGATGTTTTCGAGTGGAGGCCGCGTATAGGAGATCGAAACCGTGGCAGGCCCCCCACAAGGTGGACCGACGATCTGGTGAAGATCGTCGGAATCCATTGGATGCGGGCGGCACAGGACCGATCTGTGTGGAGAGCTTTGGGGGAGGCCTATGTCCAGCAGTTGACGTCTATTTTCAGAAATGATGATGATATCGCACCTTCAGAATTATAGAGACCTATTGCAAAAAACTAAATTTGGGAAACAGCAAATAAAGATTTGTATTTCACGAGATTAAATAGGACATTAATGTTATCTAAAAATTGTTTATAAAGAGGTTATGTTTTAAGAGTTGCATATCTTACTATGCTTATTGACCTACACATTATAAATAAAAATAGGTCCATTAAATTTTTGGATTAGGTCTCCATAATTCTGAAGGTGCGTATGTATTTGATACTGCTTGTACGAAATGACGATTAGAAAAGTACATAATGTATGTAGTCTGCCAAGCGGGAATCGAACCCGCAACATGTGCCAGTAACTGTAGTGTTGTGACGAAAGAATATGATTGTTACTAAGTCATCATGTATTTATACTTATGTTAACGTTGTATTAAATAAAACATTTTTAAAAAGATATTTGATTTTGATATGCACTTATGGCCCCGCCCGGTGAACTTCAGGCAGCTTCAAACCGATTTTAGCCTTCAAACCTACCGCTTTTGGCACTTTACCTTAAGTAAGGTGACGGGTAGGGCACACTAGCGACGCCAATCGATTTAAATTTTTAGCTACTAAACCGGATCTATTTTAAATAATTTCGGGGTTACAACCTCTCGGCAAACACTTATAATATTTTTTAAATAACCATGCACAAATGTTAGGTCAGTTTTTGTACGCGAAAAAATATTCACGCCAAAAATCGATTTTTCGCGTACGCGTTGGACCCAACATGTTTGCATGGTTATTTAATAAATAGTAGACGTGTTTGCCGAGAGGTTGTAACTCCGAATTCGTTTAAAATAGATCCGGTTTAGGAGCTAAAAATTAAAATCGATTGGCGTCGCTAGTGTGCCCTACCCCCGTCACCTTAAGTTTTTTTTATGTGATAGGTGGCAGACGAGCAGACGGAACGCCTGATGGTAAGCGATTGCCGACGCCCATAGACACGCGTGACACCAGTGGAGTCACAAGTGCGCTGACAACCTTTAAGCCCCCATTTCCCCCGGATTGGGGCTCCGGTATCCTCACTCACGCAGCGAAACACAGCACAATACTGATTAACGCTACTTTTTACCCGACTACGGCAAAGCAAAAGGAGGGTTATGATTTTGACAGGCTATGTATGTATGTATGTATGTATGTATGTATGTATGTATGTTCATCTGTTTCCACGTAACTTCTTAACTACTTATCAGAATTCGACAAATGACATATCATTATAAGCGTCTTGATCGTCCGCTGGTTATAGGCTATATGAAGTTTCACAAAATCTAATGTGGCGCCCTCTAGCGGACAAAACATACAGAGTAAAAAAATAAAGTTATGATAAATATGCCGTGTTTGGTATCATTTGAAAGCGCTTGACTTGTACATTTTGAATATATATATATTACTAGCACTTGGACACCAAAATAGTACAAATAAAATAAAAAAAGTAAAAAAACTAAAACCCAACTACGACAAAAAACGTCGCTGAAAAAGTATAAAACAAGCCTTCGTTGTCAATTTATGCAATATTCACTATGTAGAGATAAAATTTCATGTTTGGAAAGGCGTAGTCACACGTTAAATATACTACCCTTTGACAACGTGTGACTGCGGATTTCCAAACATGAAATTTTATCTCTACATAGTGAATATTGCATAAATTGACAACGAAGGCTTGTTTTATACTTTTTCAGCGACGTTTTTTGTCGTAGTTGGGTTTTAGTTTTTTCTGTGAAGCTGTGCTATCACTCCGGTCGAGCCGGCCCATTCATGCCGAAGTGTGGCTCTCCCACGGTCAGGTGTACTTTAATTTGTTTAATTTTTTCTCGAACAACGAATGAAAATGCACCTTGGCATACATACTGACAACCGTCTTGTTTGTCAAATGCTCAGATATTTTTGATACGTTTGAACTCTTAAGATCATTTTGATACTGACTGTACCGACCTACTTTTAAGCTTCCTTAGAAAATTTAATGTATGACCAAAATGTATCCAACAAACCAAAGACTACTTGAAAAAAGTCGACGTTTCATAAAAATATAGTTCGGTCTTTTTGTCAACATTTTTGGACAAAATGTCTTAACTTTTTTCAGAGAAAAATTCTTTCAAATTATGTCCAAAATTTGTGTTAGGTAAAAGGATAACACTTTTCCGATACAGTCTGAATAGGTATATAAATGTTCCATTTATGCGTTAAATGAAGTCATTGAGTAGGTACAATAAAAGATTTATTTACATTATATAAATATTTATTGGTCTTATGTGATAACAAAAATAAAATAATAACATTCAATTTACATATATTTTGCAATGACATTAATTTTTTACTTTTCTGGGGACGTTCAAGTATTACGTAAGCAGATTTATTACAGTTATTTACCCTCCCCACCCCAAAGTAAGCAAAGCTCTTACCCCCTCCCCCCATGCTTACGTAAACATTTTTTGATTTTTTTGTCACAGCTTGGCAACCCTACAAACCGTATGCATTTATTTATAAGTACTTCCACGAAAATACGTTTCGTTTTCAAGCAAACAGAATACGAGAGTTGCCATTTGTGTTAAAAAGAAAATAATTATCGATGACGTAATCATCATCTAGACTCCCTACCCCCCATGTCATCCAAAATAAGCAAAGCAAAGACCTCTCATAGTACATAATACTTGAACGGCCCCTCTTTATATTCTTTATTTCACAGAATTAAGGTTTTTAATAGGGGTTAAAGTATGAAATGGCCGTATTTTTCCTAGACACAACAAAATTAACAATTCCTATAATAACCAAAAAAATAGTATAGTATATTTTTATTTTGATAAAAGGTCATATTTTCTATATTGTCTTTTTAAAGCAAAAAAAATCTTGAAAGTGACTTTTTTGTTAGGCAGAATGAGATTTTTTTATCATTATTTAATTTCGCTTTCATCATTCGTAACTTTTTAAATAGTCAATGTTTTTTTTTCTAAAAAAATATTTTAAATCGTTGTCCATTAAAGCTCAGTTAAATGTGGAACAGTAGCATTGATATATTTACTTTGAAATTTAAAAAAATGTTAGTATGGAAAACAACAGCTTTTCAGAAAATCTCTATACAAATTAGCAAGTTCATACTTTAATCCCTAATATTTTGTAAGTGATAGTATGTATGACCTGCTCAGAGAATATACGCGTGTTAGTTTCTGATATATTTTCCAGATGTATTTAAAAAAACTTGTGACAAATTAATATGATTTACAGGTAAACACAGTACACATAAACAGTACAAAATAAATCTTCGATCAACAATATCATACGACAGGACTAGATCCTGTCTTATTTATCCGTTTAACGCTCGATTCGACTAATCTTTATCCGTGAATAAATCTATGGTAACCACAGAACATTAACGTCAGATTTGTATAGAATGACAGCGCTGTACCATAGATTTAGTATCGTATTAAGATGGTGGAATCAGTCTTTATTCGATAAAAAGTATTTAGAAAAGTGTGTAAAGCCCGATTCGACCTATCCTTATCAGAAAATAAACTATGGTCTTAACAACAACGGTATACCATGGCGGCGTTCCGAGATACGCTCTGAGCGCTTTCAGCGCGCTAAAAGTCGTTCCGTTTTGACGTGAACGCGTCCATAAACAATTTCTTGACGTCATGCATGACGTCATTATCGGTGCCATCTTGCAATTACAGTGCTCAGGCTCAAAGGCAATATTACTGTAAACGCTGTCTGTAAAAGCGACATTTCAAAAATAGTATTGTTTGTTGTGTTATTACCTCAAATGAACGTTATCTTTTATTAAAACTATTTAATTACTTAAGGAATAAATATGACAGACAAAATTAATGTAATAATTTAATATTTGGCGAACTATCCGTTTGAAAAACGTCATTATCGCTGTTAGCGCGCCAACAGATCGTTCCGAATTGATATATCGCTATCAAAGCTCTAATCTCGGAACGCGGCCTGTGTAGATTTTTTCTCGGATAAATAAATATTGGTCAAATAGGGCCATAAGCGGTTTAAAAATATCCCTGTACTTACATATATATATATTTTTGATTGAAGACATTAAATTACAAATAGTCGATATCAGTGGTCAAAACTCCTTGCAAATAGTGGTGAGCTAGTTGTCTCCCGTTCTGAGCGACGAGCGCGATGCGCGCGTGCGCACCGCGCAGCAGGACGGGCTGCGCCGGCGCCGAGCCCGACACCTGGAGATGCAATCACTCATTATTACTCCTTTCTTGAAGGGCCCTTTAATGGAGCAGTGGCGCCGCCATGAAAATTTTAAAAATTGACAGTGAAAAATACTATTTCTATATTAGACTCACAGAAATTTAAGAAAATGATTTCAGAATATTTAAACAGATATTTATGGAGGAAAAATATATGTTAAAATCCTCTTGTGACGTCATCGCTCGGCATGACAATTTTATAACGCTTTTGCTCACGGTGATTTAAAAAAAAAGTTATCCAATAACCAACCGTCAAACAATGACATGACCAGTCGCCTAAACTTGTTTTACTGTACGGTCAGCACCAAAAGTAGCTTTACACACACTACACACTTACACTTTAGTACCAGTTGTGGGCTCGATCCTCACCCTGGATAAACATTCGTGCGATGAGCACTTGTGTTTGTTCAGCGTCTGGGTGTATTATATGTATTTAAGTATATATTTGTGTTCCTCTGTTGTCTGATATCTGTAACACAAGTGCTTAAGCTACTTAGTACGGAATCAGGTCAATGTATGAGATGTTGTGAGAATTATATATTAAATACTGTATTAGAGGGGAAAATCGAAGGCAAAAGAGAGGATGTAGAAGAATGACCTGGAAGGACAATAAGGAGAGAATCAGAATAAAAGACGCTGCTCTGCTTTTTAGCAGAGCACAGAATTGAGAGGAATATCTCAGGATGGGCGCCGACATCCGATGAGGATATGGCACTAGAAGAAGAAGAAGACTTTTAAAACATGTCTTCTATTCGCCACAATCATTATAAATTGACTGATTGAATTTGACGACCCGTTTGGAACAGTGGTAGTGTACGCTGCCTTTGGTCCAAGGTTTGGGGGTTCGATCCCCGCACAGTACAAAAAATTGTGTGCATGAACATGTCTGTTTGTATTGGTCAGGGTGTTATGTAGTGTATAAGTATGATTTACAAAAAAATAGTAGTATATGTATATATTTGTAATCCCACTGTTAATTCTGATATCCGTAACACAGGTTCTTGAGCTACCTATCTCGGAGTCAGATCTATGTATGTGAATTAGTGAGATATCTTGGCGGCGCTAGTATCGTCGTGTTTTTACGGTACCTCGGCCGGTGGCAGCGCGGCGATGTGGTCGCGCAGCGCCGCGCGCGTCGGGAACGTGTCCGCTCCGTAGACGACGGCGTCATCCGGCGCGTCCAGCACCTTCCAGGGGAGCGGCGTCTCGAAATACCCGCCTTCGCCCTGGAATGGAAGGTAAGAGCTCTTGTTTATTTTGTTTATTATACTTACACATTTCTATTTGTTTTCATTGTTATGTGTTCCTTCGTTTTTATCTTACACACTTGTGGACTATTATTTTATGATAAGATAATTGTTTATTAGGCACCTTAAATTTTCTTCCTGTTATGTACTAATATTGATTTTTTTATTTATTATTTTTCCTTGTTTTGTCCTTCTTCTTTCTTCCTATAGTATGTTATGTATGTGTGCACGTACGTCGCCCAAGGCTGCCTGAAAACAGCGCTGCAGCGGCTTCGGCCACTGCAGCAAATGCTGAGGTTGGGCCTTGTTGGCTACAGAATTTGTCATACTTGTATTTATGTCACTCATGTTTGATTTGTGTTCTGTGGCCAATAAAGAACTCTTTATCTTTATCTGTTTAGACTCCTTAAAATGTTAGTGTTAGAAATAGCGGAAAAGATATAAGATAATGTAAATATTCAAGACATTTTGTAAAATTTTATTACAAAACCGAGCTACAAATCTTTTGTATCCAAAGACATAGACCAGTTCGTTCACTTATTGGTCTTTGGACCAGTTCACCATAGCTCGCACCATAGACATGCGCCCTAAACAGGCCGTAGCATTTTATAAAAAGCCATAGTTGATTAACTGCGCGAAGCCGTTATTTTCCGTGGTTCGAATCAACCCGAAAAGGGTGACACCCAACAATAAGTGGGTGACACCCTACTCCTAGTGGGTGGCACCCAACCATAAGCGGGTGACCCACAACAACACTAAGTGGGTGACACCACTCCCTAAGTAAATAATATCTTCCAACCGATTACGGCTACGGCGGCCAATCTCAACGATCAGCCACGTAAGCAGGATATATTATAGTGCTCATGTGTCTGCGCAAACGCAAGTGCACTCTCTATTCCCTTGCCCACATAGATAATCCGATGGGACACCAGTGTGACATGACCGGAGAGGGATCGCGCACAGAACCAACGGCTTAACGTGTTTTCCGAGTCACAGCGGTACAAGACCGCCAACTTCCAGACTCGGGGCTGACACAGAATTACTTAACAGAAAAACTCAGGTACAAATTTTGGCCCGACCCAGGGGTCGAACCCGGGACCTCTTGCGCAGCCGTCGCTTTAAAGCGCGACCCACTAACCACTACGTCACCGAGGCAGTCACTCCTCCCTAAGTGGGTGACACCCAACCCAACCCCTTTCATTGAAGTCTACTGACCTCGAAAGTGGAGACGGCCTAGTTGTTCCCTCTCTTGGCGGTAACCACGGAGACGAGCGCGCCGTCCTTGTAAATGACGGGCGCGCCCGCCACAAACAGGTTCGCAGACTCGAAGGTGGCCGCGCAGCGCCACTGCGCCATAACCCTGTCGGAGGACACCGGCTCGACGGTGCTAGCTAACTGGTGACTCGGGGCATCTGGATCTGGTGACACCCACCCCTAAATGGTTGACACCCAACCTAACCCTAAATGGGTGACACCCTCCTAGTGAGTGACACCTAACCCAACCCTAAGTGGGTGACACCCAACACTAAGTAGGTGAAACCCAACCATAAATAGGTGACACACAACCATACTAAATGGGTGACACCAAACCCTAAGTGGGTTAGGTGTCACCACTACCCACCAGAAGTGAAAGACACCCAACCAAAAGTGGGGGACACCTAACCCAACCCTAAGTGGGTGACACCCAACACTAAGTAGGTGAAACCCAACCATAAATAGGTGACACACAACCATACTAAATGGGTGACACCAAACCCTAAGTGGGTTGTCACCCACTTAGGTGTCACCACTACCCACCAGAAGTGAAAGACACCCAACCAAAAGTGGGTGACACCCAACCCAACCCTTTACATTGAAGTCTACTGACCTCGAAAGTGGAGACGGCGTAGTTGTTCCCCCTCTTGGCGGTAACCACGGAGACCAGCGCGCCGTCCTTGTTGACGACGGGCGCTCCCGCCACGTACAGGTTCGCGGACTCGAAGGTGGCGGCGCAGCGCCACTGCGCCATCACCCCGTCGGAGGACACAAGAAGGATGCGTTTCGTGCGGTTTATGAACACCTGGAATGACATGATTAATTCACGAAAGGCCCTAAAAGGGGAGGGGAGGTCTAAAATAAATCGCCAAATATCAAAGGGAGGGGGATTTCACAAGATATCACGTGTATTTGTGAAATATATATTTATTTATTTTATTTAAAACTTTATTGCACACAACGATACAAAAGGCAAGATTAATGATCATTAGACAGAGATATTATTTTCTGGATGTTCCTGAAACCACCTGCAATTTTTAATAAATATTATTTTTTTTAACCCCTGATGCAAAAACGACGGGGTGTTATAAGTTTGACGTGTGTGTGTGTGTGTGTGTGTGTGTGTGTGTGTGTGCGTGTGCGTGTGCGTGTGCGTGTGCGTGTGCGTGTGCGTGTGCGTGTGCGTGTGCGTGAGCGTGAGCGTGAGCGTGAGCGTGTGCGTGTGCGTGTGTGCGTGTCCGTGTGCGTGTGGGTGTGTGTGTGCGCGCGCGTGTGCGTGTGTGGGTCTTTTATTGTAAATAATAACCAAAATTATAACTTTACTGACATAAATATATTTTTACAAATTTTCTAGTGTTTACATTTTTGACATTTTTATCAACGCACAAACAAACGATAATGAAATTCCATGACACCTCGATTTTCGAAACTAAAAAACACTTCTAATACCGACGGAGGTTTACGCATCCAAAGGAGTCTAGTCGGTAACAATGCTCCCTCCCGGTACACGTGCTACAGGGGTTGCCGACTCACTAGCACCACTAATTTATTGACCGGCCTACGTAAGATGCCCCCTTTGGTTGCGATTTCTACAGAACGAATACGCCCGTCACGACCCGGCGTGGTACCTGTAACCCTACCCCTAGGCCAAATACTCCGAGGTGAGTTCGGATCCGAAACCAAAACAATATCCTCCAGTTTGATTGAGGTAGCATCCGATGTCCACCGGTGGCGTATCTGCCTATCTATTGTGACTCCACTGTGCACTAGTGTCGTGGGTGTCCATCATCGTCAACCCATTTAAGTCCCCACTGCTGGGGCACGGGTCTCCCTCAATCACATGAGAGGTAATTGCCATACTCTCCACGCTTGGCAGACGGGTTGGCGAGGGTTTTGATATAAATGCAGAGTTTTCCTTCTCTGGGTGCTGATGATCATGCCAGCAGCTTTACCTTAGTCGCCTTTTACGACACCTCGGTAAGAGTGAGGGTGGCCTATTCTACTCTGCCGGGGACCACTCGGCACGGGTGTCCATGGGCGGCGGCAATCGCCTACCATCTGGTGATCCGTCTGCTCGGCATTAAAAAAAATAAAAGAAAGTATCAACCCATAAACTGTCCCCCTGCAGGGCAAAGGCCTTCATCATAGAAATTAAATTATCGCTACTATAATGGGATTAGGCTTAATCACCACCCTTGAAAATTGCGGATTGGTGATCACAATCCCGGGTTATGTTCGAAAAATCCGAAACATACTTTTCTGCCACGGCCACGGCCCGGTACTTAAGCCACTAGACCAGCAGGGCTTTCCCTTCATAAAAAAAGAAAAATACCTACCTTCTCCGCGACATTTTCGTCTATCCTAACGTAGGCGAGCTCCCCAAGGGGCGCCAGCAGATCCTCTGAGAATATGTCACAGTAGTGGTGTGTCTTGTTCGCGTATTCAGTCACCTGGAACAAGGCAAATGTATTTGTTACTTCTGGCCGTAATGGACAACATTTCATATTTTTAACATGTCCATATTGTTTTTAGGGTTCCGTAGCCAAAATGGCAAAAACGGAACCCTTATAGTTTCGTCATGTCCGTCTGTCCGTCTGTCCGTCTGTCCGTCTGTCACAGCCGATTTACTCGGAAACTATAAGTACTACAGTGATGAAATTTGATGGGAATATGTGTTGTATGAACCGCTACAAAAATATGACACTAAATAGTAAAAAAAAGAATTGGGGGTGGGGCCCCCCATACATGTAACTGAGGGATGAAATTTTTTTTTTCGATGTACATACCCGTGTGGGGTATCAATGGAAAGGTCTTTTAAAATGATATAAAGTTTTCTAAAAAACATTTTTCTTAAAGTGAACGGTTTTTGAGATATCAGCTCTCAAAGTCGTAAAAAGTATGTCCCCCCCCCTCTATTTTTATAACTACGGGGTATAAAATTCTAAAAAAAATAGAGGTGATGCATGCTAATTAACTCTTTCAACGATTTTTGGTTTGATCAAAGTATCTCTTATAGTTTTTGAGATAGGTTGATTTAACTGTAATTTTGGACTTTGCTGCTACGGAACCCTTTGTGCGCGAGCCCGACTCGCACTTGGCCGGTTTTTTATATGAAAATAGACTAACTAATAATAGAATAACTGGCGAGTTTCTTGCCGGATCTTCTCGTCAGAATCAACTTTCCGATTCCGGTGGTAGAATCACATTATATTTATTCATTTCTTAGTATATTTTTTGTATCGACATATATGTTTAATAACATGTATAATATACATAGCTATAATTTATATTTTTCATGTATGACGATTTGTAAGAGCTGTATATAAGCCTATGCAAATAAAGCACTTTTGAATTTTGAATTTTTTGAATTAGACTTAAAATGAACCGACCCTTATTTTTTCTTTTTTTTTAAATTTGGCCATTTTCATACATAAAATAATTATTGAAATTATTTATATTCCAAATAGACGTAAGCGCCAAATGACGTCATCGGACAGCTGAATACAGCGATATTCCTTTGCTTATCATTGCTTTAATAAAAAAAGGTCTTACTGTCAAAGGTAAAGAATACTAGTGTCATCGCTGTATGGTGAAAACCCAAGCCGTGAAACTTTTAACAAAAAAAATACTAGTGTCATCATTGTCAACGTCATTCATTCATTCAACATTGACAAGTTGTCTACTTTTTTGACAGTTGCATGTCATGGGTTTGACATTTCGTAAATTTAAAACTACAATGTGCTAAGCAAAGAAATATTTTATATTCTTCCGTCCGATGACGTCATCTTCCGTTTCTTAGTTTTTAATTTTTTTCTCAGTAAATAAGCAATATAAAATATAAATAAATATATATTCGAGAAGCGGAAAAGTAAACGTAGAATTGGTATTTTTTGTTTCATAGCTCAGCAATTTTGAAATGTTGCCCATTACGAATGCGCCAGTGGCAAGTTTGACTTCCTTGTTGACGCAGTGAGTAGTGCGTCTCACTTTAAAGCGACGTCTGCGCTTGTGGCGGCCAAAAGTTGTACCTGAGTTTTTCTGTTAAGAAATTCTCAGTGACAGTCCGGAGTCTGGAAGTTGGCGGTCTTGTACGCCCGTGCCTTCGAAAGCACGTTGAGCCGTTGGTCCAGCGCCCGATCCCTCTCCGGTCGTATCACACTGGTGTCCCATCGAAATATGAGAGCAAGGGAATAGAGAGTGCACTTGTGTTTGCGCACGCACTTGAGCACTATAATATATCCTTGCATAAGTAGCTGATCGTTGAGATTAGCCACCTTAGCTGAAATCGGTTGGAGGATATTATTTACTTTTTTGACCGCGGGAGAGCCATGCTTCGGCATGAATGGGCCAGCTCGACCGGAGTGATACCGTGGCCTCATGGAAAACTGGTGTGTAGCAGCATCTCTTTTTTTTTTATATCAGAGGTGGCAGACGAGCAGACAGATCACCTGATGGTAAGCAATTCCGCCGCTCATGGACACCCGCAACAAGCAACCCGCAACGGAGTCACAAGTGCGCTGCCAACCTTTCTGTGTGTAATCTCTGCTGTGTTTCCCTGCGTGAGAGAGGGTCCAATCTGGGGGAAGGAGTTAAAAGTCAATCTTTTAACTCCTACATTGTGACTTCATTAGTATTAGGGGTATCCATTGGCAGCGGCAATAATAATAATAAATAATAAATAATAAATATTTCACAACATCACACACATTGATCTGACTCCGATATCTAGGTAGCTCAAGCATCTGTGTTATGGATATCAGAACCAACAGCGGGATTACAAATATATGGGAATTACACGCTGAGAAGAGGAGGAGGAATGATGTTTCTTTGAAGACTTGCCTTTTTTTTGACGCTAGGGACTAGGTGGGCTTTTTTTTTTGACGCTAGGGAATACCTCCTTATGCATACCCTCCTGCCGGGGGGCAGGCCAGTTATGTCGGGCTCTCCTCTGGCGAGAAGCCGGCCAAAGGCATACCGACTAAACCCCAGCGACACTTCCTCACGGCCAGAGTGGGGAGGGGACATGAGTACGGGTTAAAGAACCTTACTTCACGTCTCTCCCCAGGCGGAGGGCCCACTTACACTGCGGGCCCGACATGCCTCTCCCAGTCAAGCTGGGGGAAGTCTTGGGTGGCCTGGGCCATAGATTACCTGTTCAGGAAGCGCGCAGTGTATCGGCAGCACGGAGCCGAAGCTGGCGAACCTCTTGCCGTCCCGCTCGTGCACCTCCGCGGGGATAGAGAACGACTCCACCAGCCCCTTGTAGTTCTCGTTCAACACCGTGCGTTTGGACATCGTGCTTTGCTGGAAGTGAGATAAAATAGTATAAGATGTTGTTGGATGTGATGATGATGAGGGCGTGAAATAAGTTCGTAGGCACGATTAGGTACCGAGCCATATAATAGAAAACACGAAACAAAACAAAAATATATAATATGAAAATAAAAATATCAGGAAGTTGAAAACGCGCGCGTCGCGGCCATAGCTATATTTATCGCATCGTATGGTATCCTCGCACTTGGTGCGGTTCGGATGTCGGGGTATTACCCGGGCTCCATCTGGCGCCTTTCGTGGCGCGGTGTTCTTGCTCCTCTGGGAGAGGAGGGCTCCCGACGCTGCGCAGTTGGGGCGGTCTTCGACCCCGGTTGGGGCCTGCCGGCGACCCTGTTGCGCTAGTCTGTCTGGGAGGGGGGATGGAGGTAGTCGCCGTGATCAGTCTCGAGGGAGATGTACACATATATATAGGCCTCTGAAGTTAGTATGTTTGTATGAAAATTAGGTCCTGAGTCGATTTGGCTGCTCGCAAGTGTACTAGTCTTGAGTCTGGTACAATGAAGCGACTGACGTCAAGCCTGTACGTACACCTCTTAGACGGGGGAACAAAACCATCTGGATCATGACATGGTTACATGTTTCAGAAACATATTCGAAACGTGCAGGTTTCCTCGCAATGTTTATCTACAAGCTAGTGTAGAAATACGCTAATACCTTTAAAGGTGCTACCACCTCTGGTTTTTTGAAATCGAATCCTCTGGCTTATCTCTTAAGCCTCGGCTTATCTCTTCAGTCAAGTAAGATGAAAGCAAACATTGTAAGAGCTAATTTAGATTACTAATAAAATGTTAACTCCCACGATTTCTGTGAACTTATCTGCTTCAACAAAACCGTTTAAGACGCAAAGAATAGGTTTTTTCTGTTAAAAACGGCAATTTCATAGGTAAAAACCCATGGGGGTTTTTACCTATGAAATTGCCGTTTTTTTTTCTAGACACAATAAGATGTGTAACTCCTTTAATAAGCAAAAAGTCACCATACTATAATTTTATTTTGATTTAAGGCTATATTTTAAGGTTTCCATTAAATAGAAATCAGGAGCCCAATTCTCGTGCTCGTGACATTTATTATCATACGACATATTTATTTATAAAACATATTTTTTTTTGTATGGATTTTATGTGACATCCGCCATGTTTACAAAATGTCACGAGCCCGAGAATCAAGCTCCAGATTTATTGTATTTGTGATGCAAAAAAAAAATGAATATGACTTTTTTTACTTGGCAGTATTGGCATTTTAGTCAATAATAACTTTTTAATAAAAAAAAAATATCTGAAAAACTATCCAACACGTTCCTAAACTTTGTCAATTAGAGCACAGTTAATTATGGAGTATAGTAGTATTAATAGTTACTTTACAAATTTAAAAAAAAAGTTAGCATGGAAAATACAGCTTCTAAGAAAATCGACATACAAAACGGCAGTTGCAAAGGTAAAGAACAATATTTATGACATTGTTTAGTCTAACAAACAGTTCATTATTGTAACTACTACAGTCGTAACTGTCTCTTATTGTAGTTAAACGTCAGTTTATCTCGGGGAACCTTTGTATATACACACTTCCACTGCAATACTAATAACGATAAGGCACAAAGAGAATATTTAATAATACACATTTACTTAAACAAAAAACTATGTCATCATCCCAGCATATCATTCCCGATTGTGTTCAAAACGATTACTGGGTACGCTTGGACAAGGATTCAGAATGTGATATTTGTTACGCTCTGTTGGTCTAGTGGTTAAAGTACCGGGCAGAACTCGAGGTCCTGGGCTCGATTCTCGGGTTGAGCAAAAAGTATGTTTCGAATTTTTCAACAATAGCTCTGGTTTGTAATCACTATCCGCATTTGGAAAACGTGGTAATCAAGCCTAATCCCATCATTAGTAGCGATGACTTGATTTCTATGATGAAGGCCTTTGCTGCAGTTTATGTAGGTACTTATGTATAGACTGACACTTTACTTTTTGTTTACTTGTAAAATACGGTGTGATTCATTCATTCATTCAGTTCCAATTTCATTCATAATTTAATTACTGGAATAATTTTCCGTCTGCCGCGAATCCTTGCGTTTAGATAATCGTGTGACTTTAATCACATTGTAGATAGATACACAAATTATTTATCTACACTCATGTCATAATCTTCAAATTAAGAAATCAAAAGTAAACACATTTTGACCGGCTTTACAATATTGAAATAGCTTTAAAGAAAATTAAAAAGTTAGGGTGTTCCATAGTGAATTTTAAATAGCCAAGTCAAGCTAAGCCGATAAGAAAACGAATTGACATACTGTGACACAGGGCACACTAGCGACACCAACTGATTTTAATTTTTAGCTACTAAACCGGATCTATTTTAAACATTTTCGGGGTGACAACCTCTCGGCAAACACTTATACTATTTATTAAATAACCATGCACAAATGCGGACCCAACACTTGTATGCGAAAAATTGATTCATGCTAAAAGTGGCCGCTTTTGGCGGTAATAAATTTTTCGCGTTCCAAATCGAACCCAACATTTGAGCATGGTTATTTAATAAATAGTATAAGTGTTTGCCGAGAGGTTGTAACCCCGACATTGTTTAAAATAGATCCGGTTTAATAGCTAACAATTAAAAACGAATGGTGTCGCTAGTTATGGCTACCAGCAGAATACTGCACACTATCCAAGGTGGCCGCCAAAATCCAAGATGGCAATCAAACCCACCACCTGAAAGTAGATACAGGGTGTATCTGTGAACATTTACATCCCTTTAACCACGTGTTCTATTTTTAGTATTACGTAAATAACGTATTACTTTTAGTAGATTTTCGCGTTCCATTATAACTATGACTATCTACTATTATAGTCTTCAGGAGGTAAATGGGGTTGCCCAGGCGCTGCAGCGCGTCGGGCATGTTCGCGGCGGCGCGAGGAGACTGTTTCTTTGCCACTCGTGCGCAGGGTCAGGGCTAGCTCCAATTCCCTCCTGAAGATGATTGCAGACCGAGTGGACAGTGTCTACTTGCTGCACTGTGGTGCATTACATGCGAAATAGATCACTAATACATAAGATTAAGATGTTACTAACAATATATGAGTTATTGACTTGAAATAAACGATTACCAATATCGCCGTGGTCACGAGCGGACTGCAGTCCGCTCGTGACCACGGCTGTTGTAACGTAGCCGAAACGTCGAGCAATATTATGTGAGTACACAATGTTGTATCACATAATAAATATCGTGTTAATTCATCTCTTGATAAATTAATAATTAATATTATTATATTTAATTTTCTGTTAAATGTGTAACGTATAAAAATATAAAAATAAATACATAAGTTGAAATTTATTTAAATTTGAAAGATGTAAGTTATTAAATGGTATACATATTATCAAAGAGAACAATTTTAATAAAGCCCGCTTCCTCTCTCCTAAATTTTGTTGTACCCTAACAGGATCCATAATGTGTTCTTTTTTTTCTTTTTTTTTTATGATATAGGTGGCAGACGAGCAGACGGATCACCTGATGGTAAGCGATTACCGCCGCCAATGGACGCCTGCAACACCAGTGGTGTCACAAGTGCGCTGCTTACCTTTTAACCCCCCTTCCCCTGGATTGGGCCTCCGGTACCCTCACTCACGCAGCGAAACACAGCGCATGCACTGCTTCACGCCGGTTTTCTGTGAGGACGTGGTATTACTCCGGTCGAGCCGGCCCATTCATGCCGAAGCGTGGCTCTCCCACTGTTCTACTTAATTATATAAGCACCACCTTACTGTACCATGAAAAGCAATAATCAATTGAGTATTGAGTACAATGTAAAACTACAGAGACCTACAAAATACAGCAATATATCTTGACGGTTATTGCTTGAATAATTTCGGATGCTATAATGATGATAACTAACCGGTGAAACCTTATTTAGCTCCATTCAGAGTTCTTGGACGTAGAACTGATAAGATAAACACACAGCTATTTATTTATTGAGTAATACATCATTTACAATGTCAACAGATCTTTAAAAATGTAGTGTTAAGTAGGTACAGTCGACATCAGGTTAAGTTACCCCTCCGCAGTGCAAAAATAGCACTTTTGTCTCAGACATAAGGACGGTGCAAAGTCCAACAAGGGTGACTCTACGTGACGCCGTTTGTACCCTGTTAGAGTGAAGCAAGATTAACAGTATAGGTATAGATTCGTCATTGGTAATTAGCTTAAATAGATAACAATAATTATAATGCTATAAAAATGTTATATAAGTAATCTCCTTTACAGTCCAGTCAATTCGCCTATAGAACTCCCTACCCCTACCAATTAGACAGTCCACATCCCTGCCCATCTTTAAGGCTCGGGTCAAAGCACACTTCCTTGAAACTGAAATCCTCTCCCCAACTGATCCTTTTTTAGTAACTTCATCAGTCTTCCTTTCCTGTCATTGACGCTCGTTGTCGTTAGTCCTCTCCCAGATCCATCCATATATTGTAGGTATAAAATAGTAGTACCTATAGTCTTTCGTAACGCGTGCGACAGAGAGTGCAGAGTGTCTGTCGCACACGTTACGAAAGATACACACTAGAAGAGTTACATACGTTTGTAACTAACTTGTGTGTCTAAAGTGTCTGTCGCACACGTTACGAAAGATACACACTAGAAGAGTTACATACGTTTGTAACTAACTTGTGTGTCTAAAGTGTCTGTCGCACACGTTACGAAAGATACACACTAGAAGAGTTACATACGTTTGTAACTAACTTGTGTGTCTAAACGCTTGCGCGATATAATCGACACCTAGCGCCATCTATTGGTATAAAGTGGAACTATTGTCCCGAAACGAAGTGAGGGCGGGCCACTGGGCCCATCTGTGGCTTGAAGTCAAGACACTCCAATACAATAGGAGACACAAGTGTGACAGTGACATATTCCCTTAGGTACCGTAACCGTAACCCTTAGGTACCGTACCGTATTTTGATGGAACCCAGTACGGACTCGTTAAATGGGATCCGAGCTCTAAGCGGGTCATTGCCTAGGGAGAGACGCGAAAATGGGACTCTTTAGTTGTCTTCTCGGGTCCTCCCTCTCCCTACTCTGGCTCAGACGGGAAAACTCCTGTGGTTTTAGTCTGGTCGGTCCGACGTAACTCGTCTGCTCCTTTGAGAAGAGATATTCAAAGATCTGCCCCTAGAAACTAGTGTTGCGGAACTATCGATGGTTGACCTCGAAAATCATTCAGACTATCAATAGTATTGCTATTAGTCAAAACTATCGATACTATTTTTTATTTGTTTTTTAATTATTTATTCGGATCCCAACACAGGTGGCACAACGTTAAAAAAAAAAAACTTAACATCTAAGAATACATGCTCTTGTGCACCTACAATAAATTATAGGAGATCACAGATTGCTTTAAAACACATTATTTGGTGATTGCTTGATAGCATTTTTTAGAACTATGAAATGATATTTATTTCATTATATATTATAATTTTTAATAAAAGTATATATGTATATAAAGAGGAAAGCTAAAGAACATGAGCTGGAACCGAGGGATCGTGGCAATGACAGGAAGGCTAAGAACAAAGGTATGGTGGCCAAAATATGACAGAGATACCGAAAAGATTGTAAAATCATGCAAGGTTGCACCTTAGTTTCAGCGCCGTCCCCACCAAACCCATTAAAACGCAGAGAACTGCCACAAGGACCATTATCTGGAAGTTATATAGGTGGTAAAATTTTATCAATACCTACTATTAATCACGTCAATACTATCGATTGTTTACTGCCCGATACTATCGATAATATCTATAGTATTGTGTTTCCAAACAGAATTAATCAAAAAATATCGACACTATCGATATTTTTGTATCTTATAGTATCGAACATTAAACAATCAATAGTATCGATAGTATTAGCGTTATCAATAGTATGGATCTAATTTTACTGTCGATACTATTGACAATTAAACCAGAAATACTATCGATATACTATTAATTTTACTTTTACTACCGATCGGTAGATAAGCAACACTACTGTAAACGGTGGATCATCAACAGATGCATAAGATTAAATTGCAATGATATAACTATGTGTAACAAAAAATGCAAAGACGTGCTCACCGAACCAGCGCCACCTCGCCACAGTCAGATAAACAAAACAATAATACAGTTATCATCACCTGACGATAAAGGTGACGTGGGCGACACGTCACGACAACCCAGAGAGCTACAGCGAAACTGAAGTCACGACCGAACCATACCCGTGCCTTTCACACGCGATGTTCGCCTCCTTTGTTGGAATGAGACAGGTGTATTCTCGTTCGTAACGGGATGCTTTCGTTGTAGGCATGAAACCTGGAGAGCTCTAAACTGGAGTGACTGTGTCATTGGACTTGACCTTTATTAAATACTTAAGTCTGTCTTAAAACACGCTTATGCAACTACTTTCGCTGGGCCACCAACTCACTAAACTACTCGAAGTAAGTTAACTGGCTGACTGACTTATACTCACACCCTCTTATTACAAAAAACTGCTCTGATACCGGTTTTAATCCTAAACTAGCAAGTTCATGATTTTTACGGAATAATGTTAATTATTAAATTTTTATTACAAATACTCGACTAACCATAGACCACTTAGTACCGCAGGATACTGTCAAAATTGATCGAATCATTCAATCATTCGGTCAGTGACATTTCATTTTACATAACCTTATTTTGTAGTCTGAAGTAAAAATATTTTAGAATTGTTTTTAAGCAACAATATATTAAAATTATTAACCTAAGTAAAGTTTCCAAGTAATATGCATAGGAATGAGCCGTGTGGTCCCCGGCAGAGTAGAATAGGCCACCCTCACTCTTACCGAGGTGTCGTAAAAGGCGACTAAGGTAAAGCTGCTGGCATAATCATCAGCACCTATAGAAGGAAAACTCTGCATTTATATCAAAACCCTCGCCAACCCGTCTGCCAAGCGTGGTGAGTATGGCAATTACCCCTCATGTGATTGAGGGAGGCCCGTGCCCCAGCTGTGGGGACTTAAATGGGCTGACGATGATGATGATGATGACGCATAGGAATGGCTTACATTTTTGGGATTAAATCCAAAAATAAATTAACTACTTTCTCAAAAATAACTTTCTTGTAAAACGGAATGAACTGTCACAGGGATAAGTTGTCATGGTTACTGAATCGAAATTGTGAGGTTATTTTTTTAGTACTCATTTTAAACTAGGGGGAGGAACCGCCTAGTCCGCCGTATAGGCGGACATCCGCCCGGGGAATATCGTGGAGGGAGGCTTTGGCTGTATCACCATGATACTCCCCAATATGGGCGATGAGGGAGAACCGCAGGGGGTTTAGTGGGTATGCCTTTGTCTGGCTTCTCCTTGGGAGAAGCCCCCCGCCAAAGGAGAGCCCCACATAACCCGGCCACCCCCCGGTGGTCTGGTATGCATAAGGTAGTCGGCTCATCTCTTGAGCCGGCGGCATTCCCCCTGCGAAACCAAAAAAAAAAAAAAAAAGGGGTCCGGGTGGTTTTATCTAAGTATTATAGTTGATATACTAAATACCGTTGAACTTAATTTTGTAATAATGTTTACTCTAGTTCTTCAGTTATTCTCAGTATTAATCCTACAACTTATTTTAAACCACGTTTTGGAATAAGACGGTTAGTCATTTCACTAAGTACTTTTTTCCATAGGTCGGAGAAAAATAGTTCAGCGGTTTTCGTTAGATGTAGCTTTAAAGGTAGTCAACCAGATGGTTTGGCGTTGTTTTGGTAAATTACGTCACTATGCATTTTTACATCGCGCTAGTAAAGTGTGTTTCCAAAACAATGACCTCAAGCCGCCTGCCCACAATAATAACTTTAAAGTATTAATATCAAGATCGGTCCTGTGCCGCCCGCATCCAATGGATTCCCGCGATCTTCACCAGATCGTCGGTACACCTTGTGGGGGGCCTGCCACAGCTGCGACTTCCTGTACGTGGCCTCCACTCGAGGACCTTTCCGCCCCAACGGCCGTCTGTTCTCCTCGCTATGCGCCCTGCCCATTGCCACTTGAGGCATGCAATCCTTTGGGCTACGTCTGTGACCTTAGGTCTCCTGCGGATCTCATCATTTCTGATACGATCACCGACAGGACCGATCTGTGTGGAGAACATTGGGGGAGGCCTATGTCCAGCAGTGGACGTCTATTGGCTGAAACGATGAAAGATGATGATGATTAATATCAAGTAATAACAATATAAATATCAAATATCAAGCTTTTGTCAAATGTATCTATTGTTGGGCCTAACATTTGTGCATGATTATTTAATAAATAGTATAAGTGTTTGCCGAGAGATTGTAACCCCGAAATTGTTTAAAATGTTTAGCTACTAAAGTAGCTAAAAATTTAAATCGATTGGCGTCGCTAGTGTGCCCTACCCGTCACCTTAAGAATTTTGATATAGCAATTTAAGTCATTTCTGATATTTTATTTAATCGTCTTTCTGACTGATTCTCGAAGGATTTTTTATGTGATAGGCGGCAGACGAGCACGTCTACGACGGGATGGATGTACTACATAGCCGTTGTGTATTGGTCGTTTCCACTAGATGGCGCTAGCACTGGCTAGCGGACTGATGCCTCTATCTCAGTATATATAAGTTACTCTATGCTTATACTGGCTCGCTGTTGGCGAATTTGTTAGTCACTGCCTCGTACCAGACGTATTATTTTTTGGTCAATAGGTTAACGCTTGACCGAAATCGCACCTGATGGAAAGTGACGTTAAGGTGTAGGATGATACGATTTTCCTAAAAGATGCCTGTTCACTCTTGCCTTAAAGATGGCCAGATTATAGTGGTCAGGAAAAACAGACCTCGGTAGGGAGTTCCATTCCTTAGCCGTCCGCATTTTAAATGTGGAAGTTCGTGCGGATAAAGGGTAGTTCTTAAGATTCCACCCTTGTCTGGACATTTCTGTGTCCATGGTTAAATATAATAACCTCCAACCGATTACGGTTGCGACGGCCAATCTCAATGATCAGTGCTAAAGTGTTTGCGCAAACATAAGTGCACTCTATTTTTTTTTTTTTTATATATATATATAATGGCTGCTACTGTGTCTCTCGACACGTCTATAATTCTGCCAATGTCGAGTGATTAGAGAGACACGTAAGTGCACTCTATTCCCTTACCCTTACATTCCGATGAGACACCAGTGTGACACGACCGGAGAGGGATCTCCTCGCGCCTAGTGTATTTCACATTCACACACACGTAAAACTTTGCCTTTAAATAACCTCAGGCTCTGAGCAGAGAGAGATACTACAAACAAAGCATCCTTGATGACGAAAACCATTATGATGATTTTTTAAAGTTATATCCTGAAACTGGTAAAGCCAAAAAAGATAAAAGGAAAAATCGTTCATCAATTTAGGTCAATACAGAATAAACATAAGAATCTCAAAATAGTACACATATTATCATCTTGCTGGTTCAGAATGTCGATTTCTACTGAGAAGACACCAGCAAAAAAATCAGAAGTTAAGTACTCTTTTCAAATATTGATGATGGTACAGAGTTTCAATTGAGAAGGGAAAAAATACAATTATGAAAGTTAACAGACTAATATGAATAACAACTCACAAGGCTAATCGATTAACGTGACCAAGAATCCTTATCATTTACTCTTGTACACTATAGTAACCTTTCTTCATAAGGCAGGTTTTAAATGAGACTTATACTTATCCAGTGATAGGTTAATGAAAAGCCAACAAAGGAATTAAGTCTGAGGACTGGGACTAGAATCGAATCGACAATTCTGGAAGTTACCTAATCTCAGTTTACTAGTTTCCTCAAACAATAACAATAGCAAAGTGAATACAACAATTAGCACAGATAAGAATTAGATGAAGTTTTTTACACAAAACTTATTTATTTACTTACTTGGCCATCATTATAATGTTCCTTGTTTGGTTTGTAAAAATATACTGCACCAAATATCAAACACAATGCGAGAAAATCACTATCCTTCATTGTGCTGGATGAGCAAACGTAGTGATTATTATACCTATTTACTTTGACAAGAACACATTCATCACAAGTACAGGGAACATTTAACAATCAACTGACCACAATAACAGCACAGTACTATAGTTAAATTAGTAGTTAAAATAGGTCAAACAAACGATAAAAGACTTATCAAACGTTCGGATTTGGTCCGGCCGTACCACGAACTGAACAACCACGAAAAGCAAATCACCTCAAAGGCGCGGGTCTCTACAGACGTGATAGAGTAAAATGTACAGGAGTAAATAGTGTTCTGTGAAAATGTATATATCAGCCGAGCGCACAGTCTCCCGACCGTGGTCCTGAGTCCTGACGAACCGTCCAGAGAGAGACAATCAACCCTTCTCCCGTACGAATGAGAATATACATGTCGCATCAAAACAAAGAAGACACACAACGCGTGTAAAAGAGAGGAAAACTCCGGTTCAGTTGGTCCCCATTAATATTAAATATAAATTAAAAGGAATGAAAACTATAAAACCATAGAATTATAACAATTCTATACGATAAAACCTCTCCACGATAAAACAATAACCGTGTATATCGACATAAGTATCAAAAATCTTTATATCGATGGCTTAGTTCACAATTGTACTAACTACAGATTTGTAAATTTTGCAGGAGAGCATTTTTTAGTTTTTTAAAGTTTGAAAGTGGACGCAAAGCAAAGTCATATAATATAAAACAATATGAGTCTATTCATTGCAGTGATTCTTTAATTTTAAAATACCCCAATATTGTTATATTAGTACAAACAAAATTTACAAATCTGTAGTTAGTACCATTGTGAACTAAGCCATCGATATATTATTATACTTTACCTACATGATACGATTATACCTATTTCATAATAGGTATCGGCATTAAAAAGATAAAAAATAACGGTGTATTATCGATTAGTTTTGAAAAATATCGATACAATATTAATATCTATATTCTGTGCTAATATCGATATACTTAGGTCCGTGTCGTGACGTCCCTAATCGATGAGATTCTTGCATGGGATTTTCCTGGTGACGATGTTGCCGAAAGAAAAAAACATATTTTACTTATTCGAAGAATATCTTTTGAGAATTCATAATATAACTGTTTTTTTAGTAAGGTATAGTAAACCGTCCTAATCGCCGTGTCGCAAATATACCCCAACGCTTACGCGACTACGATTTGGGCATGATTTAGTTTTATATAGTCTGTGTCGCCCGTCGGCTCACGCAGCGCTCTGACTGGCCACCCGCCGTTCGCCGACGAAAAGAAGTAGAATAATAATTGACAGGCGGGAGATTCGGATTCACGCGCGCTTAGTGTCAACATGGTAAAAGTAATATCTTCACATTATTTGAACTGTTTTCACTGTAATTTTCTATTTAAGTAGTGCTTAATTAGTGCCCTTTCTGTACAATTACGAACTTAACTAAAATACAAACTATTTCGTCACCAAAGTGCAACTTTTATTTCAATCAAAAAAGTCTCATGCGAAAAAGGTAATAAAATAATAGTCCGAGTTTATATGTAGGTCTTCAGCTCGCTCTACAGGATGTCTCGGTAAACATTTATATCCCTTTAACCACGTCTTCTATCAAACATTCTCAAAAACTTTTGTTCTACGACTTACGGCGCATTAAATAAAAAAAAAACATTTAAGGTCGGTCACAACACGACTTGGTATTTTGTGGGTTACGGGAAGTTGAAATACGACGAATTTGCAGAAGTCGTAGACCAAATGTTGTTCAGAATGAAAACGGTTTGTAGAACACGTGGCTAAAATAATGTAAATGTCTACGGATACACCTGTATAATCGAATATAGTATTATTATAAATACCGAGGTACCACCCTCACTCTTACCGAGGTGTCGTAAAAGGCGACTAAGGTAAAGCTGCTGGCATGATCATCAGCACCCAGAGAAGGAAAACTCTGCATTTACATCAAAACCCTCGCCAACCCGTCTGCCAAGCGTGGTGAGTATGGCAATTACTCCTCATGTGATTGAGAGATGCCCGTGCCCCAGCAGTGGGGACTTAAATGGGCTGATGATGATGATGACTATTATAAATATAGGCAGTGTGCTCTTCGACGATGGTGTCAACTCGTGCCTTTATTTGGACTTAGTTATTTATATTGACCTGTTAGTCAATACAAAGTGGCGCCACCTATTGCTGCACGTCCTCTATCTTTTACTATTAAGATGAATCCAACGATATAGTTAAAAATCGGTTCAGATGACTGATATTGTGTTTTTATGGATTCCTAGACTTTACAAAACATAATTTAAAAAGTAGGTACGGCCGGATGGAAAGAAAGTAAGAAAAAAAAAGGGATACAAATAAAATAACTCAAATACAAATAAATTAAATAACTTCCGTGCAAACCTCGTGAGGTATGGGATATGTACAGACAGCCACATCCACACATCAGGTTACTACAATCTGTCAAATTTATGAAATGGAACCAAACGTGTTTGGTAATAAGGTGAGAATCGATTGAAGAAATTTGACAAATTTGTTTAGGCACACATTGATGTGTGGCTGTCTGTTCCTACCTAATTGTAATGTGTTGAATTATAAGAATCTTTTTAAAGGAAAATGGGTCTTATAATTTTTAGCAGTCTTATTGTTGGGATCCTAATAAATAAATAAATACGTAATAACTAACCTACATACTTAAATATAATAATAACACTCGCACAGAGATCCCAAATCCACTCGACGAAAAAATCTCGTCCCAAAATTTCATTTTTTTTTTCTGAGGGCGTATTACAACCTTTATAGAATCCAGTTTGTTTCCAGGCAATTCAAGGTCAAGTGTCACGTGACTCCTGACTGGCTGGCAATAAGAGTTCATTATACGGTAAAGCAAGGCAGTTCAATATAAGGAGCGAATTTGACTGGAATTAAGAGGTCGTAATACGCCCCCTGGTAACTGTTTTGACTTAAACTCATTCATGAATCATTGTCAGTCAGGTTTATTTATTTTTAAATTTGGATTAAGTGTTAGTATAATTTAATGTTTTATTGTTAAAATTGATAAGCTCCTTTTGTCCTTTTCTTTCTTTCGTTTTTGCCTGAGATACAGGATATTCCTAGTCAGGCAACAAACTTAAAATTAGTTACCTTAGTATAAGTAGATTATAAGTATTTATATTGTTCTCGTGGTTTTTCAATAAAAACTTATTATTATTATTATTATTATAAACTTACCAATATTTTAATGATGATTCCCCTAGGCCACAGAGATTAGACTATACACAGAGATTTTCACTTTGGCACAAAAAGTTTCCACTCAGTTTACAATCAGAATCAGAATTTATTTAATGCGGTAGGTAAATGCGGTTACAGTAAGTTACATAAAATTATCGTTTAGATTCTCACATTGGTTGCACACCGAATAAAACTGGCGGCAGAGGCTACCTATTCTTTAGTTATAGATAGCCAACCATAGATTGTATTGTTTACGAAAAAAATAGAAAAACATCTATGATCGGGGAAAACCCTGTTGGTAGAACGTCGCTCCTAGTCTTTGATTGGCGACGCTAGTTAAGGCGACGGGTAGGCCTAACTAGCGACACCAATTGATTTTAATTTTTAGCTACTAAACGGGATCTATTTGAAACTATTTCGAGGTTACAACCTCTCGGCAAACACTAATACTATTTATTAAATAACCATGCACATAGTAGTCGGGTCAACGCGTACGCGAAAAATTGATTACCGCCAAAAGCGGCCACTTTTAGCGTAAATAAATTTTTCGCGTTTGTGTACGGACCCAATATTTGTGCAATGATTGCCAAGAGGTTGTAACCCCGAAATTGTTTGAAATAGATCCGGCAATTTCATAGGTAAAGACTTATTAAGGTGACGGGTAGGGCACACTATAGCGACGCCAATCGATTTTCATTTTTAGCTACTAAACCGGATCTATTTTAATCAATTTCGGAGTTACAATCTCTCGGCAAACACGTATACTATTTATTTAATACTTATAGTCAACTGTTTGGTCTGCTTTAGCACGAATTCGAATTTTGGATTACCGCCAAAAGTGGCTGCTTTTGGCGTAAATAAATTTTTCGCGTACAAAAACGGACCCACCATTTGTGCATGGTTATTTAATAAATAGTATAAGTGTTTGCCGAGAGACTGTAACCCCGATATTGTTTAAAATAGATCCGGTTTAGTAGCTAAAAATTAAAATCGATTGGCGTCGCTAGTGTATCCTACCCGTCACCTTAAAGGAGTTATACTTGGGGACTGGTCCGCTCCGGTTTACCTCATGTTTAGCTTTTAATTTGCTTCATTCTATTTTGTGTTGCATTAGACTGTATGACTTGGTATGAGGATAATAAACCATTTTGTATAAAAAGTTGGCGATTAAAAAGAGTATAACTGGCGATCTTCTCGACCAGAAACAACTTTCCCAGCCGGTGGTGGAATCGCATTATGTTTATTTACTTTTTTTAGTAAATTTTATGTATCAACATATGTATGTATTAACATGTAAATTATTACATAAGTACTTATAAATAGTCTTAAATCATTCAAATGTATGACGATTTGTAAGTGCTGTGTAGGTACACGCCTATGCAAATAAAGAATTTGTAAGTGCTGTGTACAAGCCTATGCAATTAAATAAAGATTTTGATACATATTATTGTGTACAACCTGTGCGGATAAAGAATGGGATCAGAAATGGCGGCGCATCTATTCACTTCTCGCTTGCACACTATTTGCATAGAAATTATATAGAAACTATTTGAATAGAATTTGTATAGAAAATAAAAACGCTTATTTCATAGGAAAAGGCCACATTATGTTATAATAATGATAGGACAAATAATGGTAATGTTGAAAAAAAAAGTTAAAATATTTTTGGGCGGCCAAGTTGTTCGGGAAGAAGCAACGGCTTTGCACGCAATTGGGAAGTGAGACTAAGATGATGATAATGTTTATCAGGAAGAGTAGTGAAAAAGATGTTTTACCGTGGGGGAGCCACGCTCCGGCATGGCTCGCCAGCTCGTCCGGAGTGATATCACGGCCACACAGAAAACCGGCGTGAAGCAGCGTCTATGCTGTTTCGCTGCGTGATGGTACCGCAGGCCCTCCGGGGCAAACGGGTGTTTAGGTAAAAGTTGGGAGCGCTCTTGTGACTCCACTGGTGTTGCGAGAGACCATGGGCGGCGGCAATCGCTTGGGTGATTCTCCGAAATTTGGCCTTCCGGTTTTTTCGCGTCTGATTTCCACGGGCTCAAAAATATTTATTTATTTATTAGGTACACAAAACAATTACAACAATAGGATTTACCAACAAAACATGAAAAGCAGATACAATCGTAGGCTGTAAAGTCCACTAGCATGTGTACACAGCGTAATAATCTAGCATCGATATACATCTTAGGAACTAACAAATTATCTCGAGAATACAATAGAGCATCATGAAACGGAACATAAATTTAATATTAATACCTAATATAAAAACATGATTACGAGTACATACATAAAAATACAAAAATAATATAAAATAAATAAGTATGTAAATAATATTGTTGAAATTAGAATTATAAATTGAAATAAGAAAACGTAAAGACACCTACCTTTCTTTCAATTTAAACTTCTTCTGATTTCAATATAAACTTCTAATACATACACACATAATACAACCTGTGCGGATAGAGAATGGGATCAGAAATGGCGGCGCATCTATTCACTTCTCGCTCGCACACTATTTGCGTCTATACTCGCACTCGTGGGTGTCCCATCTACAGTTGCAGCCGGGAAACATTTCGAATCATTCGCGTGGAAAACTTTCGAATAAATCTGAATTATTCCGAATTATTCGGAATAATTCGATTAAGGAAAAAATCGGGATTAACGTAACCAAAGCGCGTGTATGCTACTCTCACGAGCATTTGTGAACGATGAATCATAAATCAATTCATGAATGATGATGAGGGCGAATCCATGAAAAGCATCATAACCATCCCAGCCATATCCCCCGCCTACATGGCGATTCAGGCTGTTCTTTCCTTGCGGCTTGGTCGAGAGAGGGTGTAGGGACAGCCGGGAAAACGAAGCCGTCCCTACCAGACTCCGGAGGGAGCCCGTGCAATGCCGGTGCTGGTATCCATCCCCACACCACGCACCAACCGGCTCCCTCTGCGGAGAGGAGGGAGACGTGCATCTGTTTGGCGTCTTCTACTCCTCCATGCCCTTCTCTGCCATTACCTGGTCGCAATAGTCAGGAAGGTCTTCCAAGCCTCTTCGCTCGCTAACGTAGCTCTCACTATACTACGAGGGAGAGGCCCTGACTGACTTTCGCTTAACTGCGTTAAAAAAACAATTCAATCAATCACTGTATATCCACCAAGCTTCACCACTCAGCAAATGCAAAAACGTGCATGAGCAAAGAAATCCTGGAACATTATGCAAAAGGTATGAGGAATCACTCGGACGGAGGAGAGCCGCCGCTCCCCGCGCAGCGCGCAACTTTGGTCACATGCCGACGTCCCGCCAAAAGATGGCACTAGGCGTACTTCAATTTGACAATATCACGTGATATATCAAAGGCTATGACTATTCGGAAGGATAAAGAAATTTAATACTGTAATATAGTGGTATTGGTAGCATGCAACATTGTATTTAAAAGATTTTAAGTAGGTAGTACTGAATAGTTCCTAATTCCGAAAGATGTCACTATACATTTTTCACTTATTTTTCAATTACTGACTAAGTATATAATGTTCAATGAACTTTTGTCAAGTAAAGTTAAGTAGGTAGATAGAGACATAGGAAGCTCGTACTTGGAGGAACTGTACTTTGATCTGTGGACGTTGACAGTCGATATACCCATATCTGATAATGAATGACCGAGTCCTTGTGAAACTCTGGTGCGTGGTTTTTTTTTTATGTAATAGGTAAGCAGACGAACAGACGGATCACCTAATGTTAAGCAATTGCCGCCGCCCATGGACACCCGCGACACCAGTGGTGTCACACACAAGTGCGCTGCCAACCTTTAAACCCCCTATTCCCCGGATTGGGCCTCCGGTACCCTCACTCACGCAGCGAAACACAGCACAGAGCTGCTTCTCCGCCGGTTTTCTATGAGGCCGTGGTATCACTCCGGTCGAGCCGGCCCATTCATGCCGAAGCTAGGCTCTCCACGGTAATACGTGGACTAAAGTAGGGCCGCTTTCGACCAGTACCTATTGGATGTCAAGCTTGAGCTCACTTTTTGAACGGGATAATATTGTTTTACCCGAAGACTTCAATAAATTGATCGTCAGACCGAGGAATCATCTTTGATTCTAAATCACCCCTTCTACAGTATTGTTTTTATTGGTTGGTAGATGTCTACCGACCTGTAAACATTTACGAACGAAACACCAATAGATGGCGCTAGGAAAAAGCAATTAAGCAAGTAGTTCGGTATAGTTTCCCAATTGCGATAGATGTCACGATACATGTTTACATCACGCAAGCTCCCGGATTTCCATAAGAAATGTTTACTGCAATTGATAAAAGTTTAGACGAATTTACTTTTAAATGTAATATTTTAATTGTATAGTTTTTATTGGTAGATGTTTAGCGACCTATAAACATTTACATCAAAAATCCACAGAACTATTCAGCTCCTACTGCGAATAATTCGCAGTAGGAGCGCTGATTCGAACAATTATTGTTCGATCGAATTATTATCGAAACATTTTCTGCGGGGGATGAATTATTACACCAATAGATGGCGCTGGGAGTACAGTTTCCGTAGGTACCCATAAGGGTTTCAAAATGTGATAACATGGTATTGGTTATGGCTTCTGTACATGGTTTTATTAATAATCATAGAGTAACTTAAATACTTTAATAATCAGAAACGATTGCCTTCAACTTAAACACTGTTTATTTTAGGTATGTCGAGTCCCGCCATCACCAAACATTCACTTCAAAATCTAAAAAACTAATTTGAAAAATTCTGACTGAAAGAAGTTTTCTGCGAACTATTCTGTAATTATTCGGAATAATTCAGAAGTTTTGCAACTGTAGTCCCATCCCATTCTTTATCCGCACAGGTTGTATGAACAATATTTTTGAGCCCATAGAAATCAGACGCGAAGAAACCAGATCAAATTTCGGAGAATCACCCATAACATCTAGTGATCCGTCTGCTCAAATAAAAAAGATGTCACTTACTGGTTCAAGAAGTAACATGGATTCCACAAAAACAGCGCACGCGCACACGAGAACAGTTACAGAGTACATTTTGGGGTTTAATACAGAATTGTACTTATTGCATGTAATACACACAGATCCCTACACTAAACTAAGAACATAATTACAGACCCCGCTTATATACAGCGGGAAAATCTCTGCTGAAGATTATCTTAGAGAACCGAAAACAACCTTATCTCGGAGAATACTAAATGATAATACTGACATTGTCTAGAATTAAAAAAAATTATTGGGGTTAGAAAATAGTTTACTAAAGTTAAAGGGAAAATCAGAATTTTCTTTAGAATAAAACACATTTAAAATTTTATCATTTTATTTTATATTGCAAAAGCAAACCTAATACATTTAATTTGGATTTTTTATTCCTTAATAATAATTAATTTAAGTAATTAAGTAACCCTGTGTATGCTGAGCAAATAAGTAGTTAAGATAGATAGATAGATAGATAGATAGATACACTTTATTGCACAAAATTTACAAATCTTAGCCTAAGTTATTATACTAAAACAATGTAGGCGGTCTTATCGAATAAAAGCGTCAAATCTCTTCCAGACAACCTCAGGGTAGAGGAAAAGTATAGCGAATTAAGAAAAGGGGTAAAGCAGTGCAAGTCAGAAAAAGAGAGAGAAAAAAAAAGACATTGTATAAATACGAGTATGCTATATACATACATACATTATATTAAATAAATATATACTAGCTATAAATACTAAAACATACTACTACATTACAAAACAAATAAACATACATACTAACAGTTTATTGGATTGATAGATGCGTAACCACGGAAATAGGAGACAATGAAAGGAACTACAAAGGCTTAGAAAGATAAGAAATTATCTTTAACTCGGGACTTGAAAATAGAGAAAGATTCGGATTGCCGGATGGACAGGGGTATGTTGTTCCAGAGGCGGGTGGATTGGACAGTGAAGGATTGTGAGTAGGAGTTAAGTACAATATTAATAATAAATATTTTTAAGAATGTGGAAAAAAAAGAGAATCCTATTGGATTCTCTTTTAGCCCTCGAATAGACTCCGCGCCACGATAGGAGTCCGGAAAAACACGGAACTAGAATTTGAGATTCCTTATGTGTATGCAAATAAAGCTTAAATTTGAATTATGACGGCGACTTAAGGCGACGGGTAGGGTACACTAGCGACGCCAGTTGATTATAATTTTTAGCTAGTAATCTAGATCTATTTTAAACAATTTAGGGGCTGCAGTCAACACTCTCGTTAAACACTTATACTATTTATTTAATAACCATGCACAAATGTTGGGTCTCTTTTTGTACTCGAATAATTGCCACTTTTGGCAGGTAATCCAAAATTCGAGTGCAAGAGAAGACTAAACAATGAACTATAAGTATTAAATTAATAGTATAGGTGTTTGCCGAGGGACTTAAGCCCCGAAATTATTTAAAATATATCCAATCGATTATAATTGTTAGCTCCTAAACCGGATCTATTTTAAACAATGCCGGGGTTACAACCTTGGCAAACACTTGTACTATTTACTAAATATGCACAAATGCGGACCTAACATTTGTACGCGAAAAATTGTGACCGCTTTTGGCCGCTAAAAGTGGCCGCTTTTGGCGGTAATCAGTTTTACGCGTACAAAAACGGACCCAACATTTGTGCATGGTTATTTAATAAACAGTATAAGTGTTTATTATACTGTTATTATTGATATTACCCCAAATTGTTTAAAATAGATCCGGTTTAGTAGCAAACAATTAAAAACGAATGGTGTCGCTAGTTAGGGCTACCCGTCGCCTAAAGCGCGCTTTTCGCGGGACTTCTTTGGTGGCGGGGACTCTACTCTTAAACATAATGCTATCGTTTTTTAAAGCCAACTGTATGACACAGAAAACAGAGTATTTTGACCACGCTTCGGCATGAATGGACCAGCTTAAAACGGAGTAATCATCGTCTCAAAGAAAACCGGCCCCGCGCTGTTTCGCCGGGTGAGTGCGGATACCGGAGGACCAGTCCCTGAGGAAGGGCAGTTAAAAGGTTGGCAGTACACTTGTGACCCCACTTATCTTGCAGGTGTACATGGGTGGCGGCAATCGCTTAAATTACCGTCTGGTGAACTGTGGAAAATCTTCAGAATCACTTATTTATATCTCTCACTAGCCTACTCGCCAATAGTCAATCGCGTTTAACTTTGGGAGATGCTCAAGAAAGCACTCTCTCTCAAATCTTACGCGGTGCAGTTAGTCCAAATTACGGAGCTGTCAAATATTACGTAAGCATATCTTTTTAGTGGTTTAAATACCAGGCCATGATCTCGGCGTCGGTTCGATTCCCGGGTTGAGCGAAAAGTATTTTTCGAATTTTTCGAACGGAGTTTGTGATCACCAATCCGCATTTGGTAAACGTGGTGATTAAGCCTAATCCCATCATAGCAGTGGTAACTTGATTTCTATGATGGAGACCTTTGCCCTGCAGTGGGACAGTTTATAGGCTGATACTTTACTTTATTTATATTTTTTGTAAATTATAAAACCTCCCCCCTACCCATCTTGTCAGAAAAAAATGTTGAATTGTCATCAAAGTGGAAGGGAGAAGACCGAGAGGCCGTAGTCTCCAGAGATGGTCAGACCAGATAGCGAAACAGCTCCAGATCCCGATAAGCGCTGCTCAGCGGCGGAGCTCACTCAGCCGATGGCAACAGCTGGTCGACAAAACCGGAAGGAGTCACGATCTTCAGCAGTGAGGGAATTGAGCGAAGAGAGAACAGACACCCCCTTATTACGCGATATAAGATAAGTTCCGGAACTAAAGTCGTGTCCTCCCCTTTTACTTTACGTATTGGAACGGGACGGCTTGAGCTTTAGTAAGGTAATAACTTAAGACCGCGATTTATACAGCGTCAGCTCAAGTTCCCCATCGTTGTGAAAAAATAACACTCGTGTCTCAGACATAAGGACTGTCCAAAGACCAACAGGGTAACTCGACGTGACGCCTTGTGTACAAACAGATACACATCAAGTTAGCACAATCTGTTAAAATTTCCTCAATTCTCAATGGACAACATTTTAAAATTGCTAAGCTCTGAAACAAAAAATACCATTTCTTTATTTACTTTTCCGCTGCGCGAATATATATTAATTATTTTTTTATATTGCTTATTTACTGAGAAAAAAATTAAAAACTAAAAAACGTAAGATGACGTCATCGGACGGCAGAATGTAAAATATTTCTTGCTAGCATATTACAGTTGTTAAATTTACGAAATGCCAAACCCATGACATGCAACTGTCAAAAAAAAAGACAACTTGTCAACGTTGAATGTATGAATGACGTTGACAATGTTGACACTAGTATTATTTACCTTTGACAGTAGTACCTTTTTTTATTAAAACAATGATAAGCAAGGAATATCGCTGTATTCAGCCGTCCGATGACGTCATTTGGCGCTTACGTCTATTTAGAATATACAGAATTTTAATAATTATTTTTATGCATGAAAATGGACAAATTTTGAAAAAAAGAAAAAATATGGGTCCGTTCATTTTATGTCTATTTTCATATAAAAAAACAATATGGACATGTTAATAATATGAAATGTTGTCCATTATTTTAACCAAACGTGTTTGCATTAAGATACCCTAAATATACT